>JAHWFO010015474.1:11147119-11192012 GCA_023313115.1 Rhysida immarginata
ATAGCCACAGTACATTATTAAACGGTCTCTTCTCGTAACAAACAAATTGTACGTGGATGTGTCAAAATATCAAAAGGAATTCTTTAAAGATGAAGAACTTAAAGGAGTTTTCTTAAGGAAATTCATCACCCTGCATTTAATTTATATTTGATAAATGAAAATTATAACATATTAATAAATAGATAACGTTTAATAAGCAATACAGACATCACAGCAGAAAAAAATTTTCAAGAGAATTTTATTTATTAAGATCGGTTTCTACAAAGAAAATGGGAGAAAACTCCATAGTTCATATTTCTTTAATGTAGTTTCACTAATGAGTTATATTAACATTAAAAATTTATAACAATTCAGTAAGTTTAAGACAAAATTTTTGTGTACAGATTATTCTAATTAGATCGTACAAGTGACATTTAATACCTCTGGAAAAAAAACAGTAAGAATGAATTATTCATGTCTTGCACCCTATCATGAAGATTAAAATATAGGCAGCGAGATGTCACTCGGCTCTTTCGTTGAGGCGAAGAACCTTGGTCACAACAGATTAAATGCAGTTACATTTATCTTTAAAGGATTTGTAAAAGAAAAAAAAAAAAAAAAGTCCTGTTCCCTTCACTTTTTACAACTCGAACAAGCACATCAATGGTATACTTGCACATATACAGGGTGAACTAAAACAATAGGCACAGACTTCAGGAGGTAATTCCTGACCAAAAGGAACAAAAAAATCCTATATGAACTTTGGTTCGGAAATGGAGGGTTTGTCTGTAATAGAGCAATTAGTACAGAACATGACGTTATCGTGGCCATAATTGTGTTAACATTACAAAAGATGTTTGAAGTGGCCTCCTCGAGATGTAACGCAAGCGTTCACACGTTGCATCATGGATTACTGCACTCATTCGAATGTTCCAGCCTGTATCCGAATAGCTGTCTGTCAGGGTACTTTTCTTGATGCATCCGTGTGATCTGTTGACCATTCCCAGTGCTTCTGTGTATGTGAAGACCATCTTGGCTTGTTCCTGATATGAATACCATTGTATCTCCGCTGCATGACGATCACTCAAAAGTAACTCTGCAACAGAAAAAAAACACTGTCTATATTGATAGGGGGCATGATGTCATGCATACAATTATTGCCATTTCCATGGACATTATGCATTTCCGGACATAGTAGATATGAACTTTTTTGTTACTTTTCTTGTGAGGAATCACTGCCTGAAGCTTTTCCCTAAAGTTTTAGTTCACTCTGTATACGGAAATGAAATTTCTTAGAAAAGGAAGCCACATTGAACATTTGTGAAAGAAACTGGATATTCTGTAAATTTGGATACAGGAAATAAATTATGTAAGTTTTATATATACAAATAGTGGTTATTAAAGGTTACTTTAGATAATTAATTTAGAATACCCTGCATTAAGAAAAGAATAAAAAAAACTCCATAAGAATGTCAAGAGATAACCATTTTTTTTTTTTTTTTTTTATATAAATAGGTTACAGTAGTACCCATTTAATACGATTTTCCGCATGTGTGCTTTTTTGTTAGTTCTTTAACTTAAGTACTTTTCCATACAATCTATCCCATTTAATATGACCGTTTTCCCATGTATTACGCTCTTCTCGCCACTGCATGTCCGTAATCTGTGCATCTCCACTGCATGTCCGGAACCTGTGCATCTCCACATTCCCATCTCGCATACTCCCTCTTCGGGTGTTTATTCTTATTCATTTGATCCATCAATGCTTGTCAAAAACATCCACAAATTAAACACATACCCTGTCTCAAGTTTAGTTGAGAGTAACAACACGAGTAAAGTAGTTACTGTTCATTCACATAAAGAAATAGTTTGAATAAATATCTGTCTGCAATCAATCAATTTCATATTTTTCTCCTCGATATAATAAAATATTAGGAGATAGAAAAGCCATTTAATGCAATTTAAAAAAAATAAAATAAAAAAAATTAATGGTGGAAGAATTAGATGTTGTGTACTGTCTGATAAGGACTCTTTTCAGTAATGTCACTCTCAACTAAAGCTGAGACAGGGTATAGATACTCATTTCCAATATTTATTTGTTATTTACAATTTATTATATGCATAACAATGACTAGAATATAGAATAATAAATATGATAAGGGTTTTGCATATTTTATATCTTCCCAACTAAGACGTTTCCAGTTTAATACACTATTTTGTTATGGTCTCTTCAGAATCGTATTAAGGAAGTACTACTGTACACAGTTAATATGGTGCTGTATTTTAAAAGAAATAATCCGGTTTATCAACACAGTAAGACCCCATTTAACGCTGTTTCAGTATTATGCGGTAGCATTGGGATTCCCCGAAATCGCGTACGATTTTGTTGCCTTGATACTCGCATGCAATCTCACGGCGCACTTGATATTAAATCGCTTCGAGCCATACGTCAGAAAGGAAAAAGGAGCAAAAGGAACTTTCAACGGATTTTCTAAAAAAAAAAAAAAAACAAGTTTACCTTCTTTAATGGATCAGTTTATACAAAATGATTTAAATTTTGATAGAAGTTCAAAGGCAAGAAAAAGTGTCATCGATATGATATCTTGCTATCTACAACTGCTTGCTGAACAAAACAGGAAAAGGCAAATGATTGGTTTGTTTTGTTTGTTATTAACGTCCTTTTCAACTTTTCAGGACGGCGTTATAGGGGCCGCAAATTGTGCCTCGCAAGGGTTCTTTAATGTGCAGCCGGCAAACGACTATATGGGACCAATGGCTTTACTTCCCATTCGAAGGAAGTGCGTGACCTCAGGATTTTCCCCCTGAAAAAATCCTTGGCGTCCTCGGGCATCAGAGGCAATCACGCAACCACTGAGAAAGGCAAACGATGTTAGATACCAGGAAAAAAAAAAAAAAAAAAATGTCATCACAAACATAACTTCTTCACTCGAACTTTTTTTATTTTCATTAATGTTTTATGAATAGAAATGAATATTAGCAATAAAGAAGTCTATGATTAATGTAATAAAAAAGTATGTAACAATAAATATTACAAAATAAAACAAAAAACACTGATAAATTTTCTCATTCTCTGTTCTGTTTCACTTATCCCCATAATTTACCTCGTTTAACGCTGTTTCGTATGGCGCTGAAACTTATTGGAACGTATTCCCCGCGTTAAGTGGGGTCTTACTGTACATGTCAAGATGTTAAATGGTAGGAAGTAGCTGTGTGTCATTATGGTTTGAAAATCGGCAGTGATAGGATTTTTATTATTATATACAACTTTCTCATACATTATAGTAAGTTAAAAGCCCTATAAATCGGGGAGCCTGGACCAACTGATCATCCTGGCATCCCATTTCCTCAGGGCTTAACATGATAGAAATATTCAATCAATATTTTTCGATTTTTTTTTTTTATAATTACAGAAAAATGTCAAGCAGATCAATTGAATGATAATGAAATAATGCGTCCCAGAAAAGCAGACGTACAATTTAAACTTTTAATACATTTATGTTATATAGAATTAACTTTTGTTAGATAAATTTTATTTCATTCCAACATAAACAATTAAAATTCCTCCATGGCTTCTTTCACGTTTATTGCGCCATCCATTGATTAAAAGACAAATCAAAAATTTGCCAAACTATTATTATAAAGGTCAGCGCACCAGACACTAAAGAAATGTGAAGATCACCGAGGCTAAGGATTTGTACGTATTTGAAAGGAAACACTGTACATATTTAAATAACTACACTCTCTTTGATTCTTTACGGATTCACTCTTGGCAAATAGGCTCTTCAGTTTTCTTTTAAAAGCACGTGAATGAAACAAGTAAAAACCTTTCTTACCGTTGTTGGGATGACGTTAAATTCGTTCGCATTCTAAGTGGTTTACTACATAAATAAAACAAAAAAGAAACGGATATATAGTAAATGTTTTAGCACTGTCTACAGGACACCACAGATTAAAAGGAAATTACTCTTTGTACTCCAGCCATTTTTCGTTCAGATTAGTATAAAGAAAGAAGCGCTAAACATTGCCGCTGATGGCGCTCTTCACTCAAAACCGAAAATTATAGAAGTCGCATGCATTTTTGGTTTTCCCAAAAGACGTCGCCACGTGTTCATAAAATGAGTCGTGACTAAAAATAAGGGAACGTTCATAAAACGCATAGTCAATTTGACCACATCTGATCACAAAAGGGAAGATGGGGGTCAAATAACGAACATGTGGTCAAATTAATTTTAAAATCATTCAAAATTCTTCATTTTAATATCTTTTCTAAGGGAGGATTCTAATATCTCTGACCTGGAATTTTTTTTTTTTTTTTGGGGGAGGGGGGGAGGCAAATATGATCACCGATGAAAAAATGTGAAAAAAATGAACGGTCCCTCATGACCATAAAAATGAAGGAGGGGACCTTGTGGTCAAATTAATTTCAAAATTAATCAAAAATCTGCATTTTAATCCTTCGTTAGGAGGGAGTAGCTAATTTTTCTGACCACGTAATTTTAGGAGGGGAATTAAATATGACCACCAATAACCATAGAGGGGGGGGGGGGGGGGTGAAAAAATTGTCCACGTGTTTCTGAACGGTGTATAAGTATATTCAGTGGAAAATATTAATAATAAACCGCAACAATATAATAATTTATATTCATGTACATACAGTGAGCAAACAAATATATATCCATCCACCTTTAAAAATAAATTGAAAATTTTAGATTGCATTAAACCAGCTCATGTGATCACAAAACTGTTAACAAACCTCAGTAATATCAGGGATGGAACCCAAGTTTCATCCATCCCTGGTAATATAAATTAATTTGTGAATATTCAGATCATGATCAAATATATTGTAGGGGATAGAGGGAAAAAATATCAAAATATGTAAAATACACTGCAAAAAATTATCCATCTACCCTTGTTTTCTTAAACGAGAGAAGAGAATAAGAGAAAACACCAATCCACAAAAGTAATTTTTAATTACACGTACAGTATGTACATTTCGAGAACAAAGTTCTCCTCATCATCGTATATAACACGGGAACCGAAGTTCAATTACACGCTGTTGAGGAGAAATTTGTTCGAAATGTGAATTAAAAATTACTTTTGTGGATTGGTGTTTTCTCTTATTCTCTTCTCTCGTTTAGTATTTTGTCCACAGTTTTTGGCAATTTGTTTTGTATACTTGTTTTCTTGTAGAAAGCTTATTTAAATGAGCAAAATATTTCATTCTACAGCACTAAATTGGATGAAAGTGAGAGGCTGAAAAAAAAAATCAAATGAATATTCACCTGATATTCGAGCACGAGTAATATCTAGCTTCCAAGATGGAAAAAGTCAAAGAACATTCGCAAAAGAATTAAAAATAAATAACTTGCACATCTGTGCAATACATAATTCAGAAATACTGGAAGACAGGCGAAATTAAAAATAAAGAAGGAAGAGGTAGATAGAGAAATTATGAAACAAATAAAACAGGACAGGAAAAATATCTGCTCCTGCAGTCTGTGAAGAACTGAAACTAGATCTGAACATTACTGTCAAATCTGAAATTGTCCGTAATCGACTACATGAAGCTGATATGTAGCGTCGCACACCTAGAGAAAAAAACATACATCAGTGATATCTATAGGAAGCGGCGCCATCAGTGATATCTTTAGGAAGTGGCGAAATCAGTGGGATAAAGATCTTCTGGATAAAGATGATACATTTTGGAAACGCATTATTTGGTCAGACGAAAGCAAATTTAATTTGTTTGGGTCTGAGGATGCTCCAAAGTATGGAGAAAATCAGGAAAAGCCCGCAATCTAAAATGCATAAAGCTCACAGTAAAACATGGTGGAAGAAATGCGATGATAAGGGGCTACATGGCGGCGAATGGTGTTGGACAGTTAGCCATCATTGATACAAAAAATGGACCAGCATCTCTAACTCTAGCATCCTAGATGAAAATCTTCTCATCTCAGCTCAAACATTTAAGGCGATGGTTTGTGTTTCAGCAAGACCGTGTTTGTGTTCCCAAGCACATATCTAACTCTGTAACCGAATTTCTTCACCAGAAAAAAAACTAAGGTGCTTGATTGGGGTGCTCAGTTACCTGATCTCAATCCAAATGAGCACCTATGGCCCATTATGGAAAGAAAAATGAAAAATGAAAAGGAACTCTTGACCAAGGTCTGGGCAAGAAATTGAACCTGCAACAACAAAGAAATTAATTGCCTCTATGTACAAACTTTGATAGAGGGCCAAGGGAGGCGCAACAATTTTTTTTTCTACCTGATGATGATGATATAAATTTAAACATTTTCAAAAGTTTCCTGCTTTATTTTCAGAACAATGGAATGGACGGATATATTTTTTGCTCACTTATCATGTAAGTAAACTAATTTTGTAGAGTTGCGGTTTATTATTAATTTCTACGTTTAGTAACCTTCCACAGTTGTTATTCAGATTTCGTGCACGTTTATATTCAGTGGCACAGCAACTGTCTTCTTTGCTTTACGAACGCTTTATTTTCTTATTACGTCTTCGCTTATATTTATTTTTTTCCTGTAAAAAATAATAATAAAAAAGAAAAAGAAAAAAATATTTTTTTATGTTTGCGTCAAAGTGTGAGAAAGCTTGTTTTTGAGTCTGCTATTGCAAAGCAACTTAACCGTTAATTTTAAATGCAAATAAAAAATGAATATTCTTTGGAAAATACGAATTATTTTGTAGCTTATTTTAATGCCTCGACCATTAGTTATTAGTTGAAGAAAAGAAATGAGAGGGTTTTTACATGTTATATGCGTTATTTTTGCACGGCCGCAAATCTGGTGCTTCGGAACATCCGACCTTCTCTCCCAGCAAGTTGATGATCGCCCACGTGTCATTTTCTTTACTCTTCTGCGGACATTCTCTTTCACTTATTATATAATTGAATACGAGGGGTAAAGATATTTTTTCCATCTTTTTCCGGTTCCCATTGTTGAGACGAGCTCAAAAATTAAAGTATTAATGCGTGAACCTAAATACCAAATGAAAATCAAGAAAGATAAAATGGTGAAGGGGGGTTTAGAAATTTTATATGAGGGCTGTTCAATAAATTTTGAATCCCGTTGTTGTTGTTATTTTAGTTTGTTTCCAATTATGTATTTGCTTTAATCTAATTGAACCTTCTCTTTACCAAAGTATACTTCTCTCATCTGCTGAGATAACGTCGCCTTTTAGTTCACCACTGAACTTTGAAAATTCAGTCAGCTCCGACTTCAAAAGAGGAAAGAAAAGAAAAAAAAGTTGCAAGGCGCTAATCGGAGATTATATGCGGGAGAGATAATCTTATAATCAAGCGAGTCATATGCGAAATACAGTGTTATTCAAAAAGATGGAACATTTCAAATATTTGTTTCAAACAAGTAGAAAATACAGAAATGCATTCCTCACATCATTGAACCTTCCTCTATCTATCCAGCTTTTTGAATAACCTTGTATGGTAAGCGTTGATAAATGGACAACTATAAAGAGTTGGCAAGTTCTAGAATGAAACGATGTTTTTCATACACTTGTAGTGCCGATGTCTCGATGCTAGTTTCTGTAATAACCACCAACAGAAGAATTCGGGTCGCGTTCTTATAGTAACGATTGCCTAACCTCCGTAGACTCCTTAAACTACACATAAAAATCATGAACGTAAAAGTGCAATATCTTATAGATCCCGAGGCTCTTTTCGTAGGGCGAAAACTGAATTTAATGGCTGCATGCTATTTATCATACATTATCTCCATCTTGTCATGCAAGCAGAAACGAGTTAATAAACCCTTCAGCCAATTGGATGGATGCAAGGTAATGCTATCTCGTAGTCTTACTGAAAGAAAGCGGGGGGGGGGGGGGCACATAAAGGTATGTATATTATTAAAGTTTGAACAGCCTATGTATATTATTAAAATCTTTTCCTTCTCTGTGCTTGATGGGACACCTCTTTTTGCTTCCAACATCGAGCAACTCATTCTTACACCGTTCTTATTGTTAATTAAATTATTTCTGTTGATCCTCACTTAAGAAATTAAAATTTTTAATATTCATTTTCAGTTCTGCACACAAAGTTTTGTTTAGTCTGTTTAAAGTATTCATTATTTCATTCGTACGAATTTTTCACTTAATATTGATATTCATTGGAAAATGGGTTTTAGGAAGATTTTTTCACGCCATACCTCCGATAATAATTAAATAGAGAAAAAGAGTAAAGAAAGGTCTCTGGTTCGAGTCCAGGCCATGTAATTTTCTTTACTATTTTTTTTTTCTTTTTAAAAAATTTTTCTGTTTACAATTAAATTATTCCCGTAACATTGAATGTGATGACATGAAAGGATCAACTCTTTTAATTAATTTAATGAAAAAATAAGAGGATTAACGATTTAATTTGCCATCTTTAATGAAAAAGAATAAGAAGGACATACTGATATATCTTTGCAAAATTAAATATTATAAAGTGAAATCTTTGCTTCATTGTTGTTGTTTTTTAATTAATGGAAGAAATACGGTACTCCAGTTTAATAATTTAGACATCAAGCGCGCAAAAAAAAAAAAAAAAAAAAACCCGTCCAGAATTGTGGACATTGAGGGGACGTTTATGGCTTTCAATTGAGTAAAGTGGATGAAGTCCATTAAATTATCAGATCAGGAGTTTTATATTAACCTTTAAAATGAATTGTAATGGGAAGCCAAAGCAATCGAAATGACCTAATTAATAAATTATATATAATTGATTTTATATTCAGTCAATGAAATGAAAGGAAATAAAGAAAAGTAAGACGTTTATAAAAGGGAATCCCAGTTTTAGGTAAATTTTTTAATGTAAAACTTTTACGAGAAATTCCAAATGTTGCAGGAACTTTAATTTAATTTTAGAGCATTCAAGATTTGGATGGATTCAAATTAAAAGCAAGACAAATTTGAAATGAGTCTTCTCAAGGGAAACGTCTCTTTGCAAACGCACATTCTTCTTCTTTTTTTTTTTTTAATTAATTTTCTACACACAGGGAAAGCCTTTTATTTCTGAGAAAATTAAAATAATAAAGGCGTTTTTTTTTTTTTAATTTTTCTCATAAAAAAGTGAAATTAGATACAGTTTTCCTTTTAGCAATGGAAGAAAAAGCAAGTTTCCCTTTATTGCTAAGTCTTCAATAATTATTTAAGAAGCAGCGTAGTTTCTTCCAATCTCTTGTTAGTAGAAACAAAGATACGCTATCTACTGTCGAGACTGTGGAATTTTCTTTCCTATTTTCATCAATAATTTAAACATATGAGGTATGGCATGTAAGAGAATCCTCATGGAGCATTCTTGAGTTTTATTTTTTTTCTTGTTGTCTCAGAATTTGTGCTTCAAATACAAGCCTTGGAGAAAATAATTGCAATTATCAATTACCATCGCAAATTTTCCTGTTTTCTATTTCTGTCAACGGAAATATTGAAGCTTTAACATTAGCTACATGCTTCAAGATTTCATTACTCTTTCGACCCTTTGGAAAAAACACAAGAAGCCAAATAAAGTTATTCTTTAATTTTGGTCATTGAAGATTTAAATTATACGCCCATATCTCAAATTAAGTTACAACAAAATTAAGTTTATGAAGGCAGTGCAAAGATATCTTCAGGCCTATGTACCAACAGAATTATGTATTCTGGGGAACACTCGGTCTTTAGAAAATCATAACATTTGTGTTGGCGCGGAATATTTATTAAACTAACTTTTACACTACTAATCTTATTAAAACATGTAACACATGATTTTAGAATTCACGTAAATATTGGGATAGGCCAATCGCTTGACTATCTGTATCTAGTCAAGCGTAGGTTTCATTCACTGGGGAGATTTTATATACAGATAACGGCTAGTCTTTGCTCAGAAAATAGTGAATATTAACTAGGCTAATTTAAAGATGTGATGTATTAAAAGATTTCAGAGTCAATGCGAAAACGTCATCAGTCTCGCTGAGCATATGGAAACCGACCATCAATTTCTACTTGCATTTCTCCTGAACAGCTTCCTGCCAATTTGAGCAATTAGAAAGAGTCGCGCCAGACTTACGCAACAGATAATCGAACTTCGAATTGGTGTTGAATATTTCCTGAGCCCAAATCAATACCGATAATTGTTTAAATCTTAGATGCAATAGCTTTTTAGGGAAAATGGATAATTATATCTATTTTTTTTCCCAACAATTCAGGAAATTGCTTCACCGAAGAATATTATTGCAAAGATGTACATATTCCTCAAGAAAAGACATTTCTCAAAAAAGACGTTATATTTATTAACCACGCAAAAAAATTCTGCTTAATTACAAGCAAACCTTGCTCAGTACACGAAATAACTGATGAATACTTTTATGTTTATTAACTTATCAAATGATTATGCAAACAAAAATATACACATAATAATTATGACTTTTGACAAGCATAAAAGTTTAACAGCTCTAACAAGAAACAATACATATTCAGATTGTTAAATATTAATTTTTTTAATAAAATTACAATACTTAAAAATATATAGTTTTTAGTCGTAACGGTTTTGTGCTTTTATTCCTGGACGCCAGCAAACCGAACAGAGCTTTTGATCGCATGACGCAGTCTTTATTTCATAATATGATTGACGATCAATGACGGCGCAATTTTCCCAGAGCTCACCATGGACGTCGTCTAATACGTCATCTTTGACTGGTTTCTCATTAAACGTTTCAAAACCGTGTTTGTATCGGTTGCCTGCATAAAATATTAAAATAAAAAATTAGCACTTTATGAAGTAAATTAAAAAAAAATAGCAAAAAATATTTCCAGCATTCAAGCTCAACGTATTTATGAGGCATGGAGCGACCACTTTATTTTAGGCATTGCGCTGTGCCTGAATTCGTTGAGGCGTTGATTCAACAAGGTACTGAAAGGGTTTGCTGCATCACGTAGATCTCTAACATTTGATGGGATGGAGGCATGGAGCTATACCTTTCCAGGTCATTCCACAAAGAAAATCGGATTGAGATCCGGCGACTGGGCGGGCCATTGCAGCAAAGAAATTACAGAATCATGTTCCTGGAACCATTCCATGGTGATGTCGGCTTTGTGCATCGTCGCAATATCCTGCTAGAAGTATCCATCTGCATACGGATAAACTATCAACATGAATGGATTCACTTGGTCGGCAACGATAACTAAGTTGGCACCCAAACGTGAATCCAGAGACATTGGTGGACTCAACCTGTGCCAGGTAAATATTCCCTACACCATGACACCACTGGCTTGCACAGTTGTCGACAGACATGTGGGTCCATGGATTCATGTTGTTTGCGTCAAATGCTGTGTTTGCCATCAAATTGATGCAGAGGAATTTCAACTCACCGGGCCAAGCGACCTTTTTCTAGTCGTCGATGGTCCAATGATGGTGTTTCTTTGCCCAAAGAAGGCGTGCTTTCCTGTTCGTCTCCGATATCAACGGTACCCTATCCGTCTAGTGGTACGTTGTAAGCTGGTTATCTTAGCAGCAAGCTTAAATTCGGACGTCAATTGGGCAAAAAAAGAAGCCTGTCTGTTGGCTTGCACAAATCTAGAAACGCCACTGGCTCGACATTGTTTATGCGGCGAACCATTCTCGATACACCATTGCGACTGCTATACGAGAAACGACCAGTACGTCGTGGACCTACGAACATGCCACGTTCAAAATCGATTAGATCTTTGCCCATTACCATTATCGCTATAATTTGTAGTCTAAACTGCCGACGGAAATGTGGTTAGAAAATGATTGAATATATACAAACGGTTAAAAAACAGTCCTTGATAGAAGTAGCAACACTTAACTAACAGTCTGTGGAAAAACAGTTCATCACTTTTTAACTTACTGTATATATTCAGAATCATTTGTTAATTTTGTTCATTCATCTTGATGAACTGATGCATTATGTATATATTTGATAATTTCTATTTTATAACAGGTCATTGAATACATACACTACATGATCAAAGCAGTTTGGACACCTGTTGCTCTACCGTAAATCCGCAAAAAGCTTCAATCAGTTGTGTGTAGGACCACCCCGAGCTGCTATCACTGCCTCCACCCTACATGGCATACTGTCCACAAGTTTACGGTAAGTGTCCACAGGTATTGACCTCCATTCCTCGATGAGTGTCGTGGTCAGTTCCTGGACAGATGTAGGGCGAATCATCCTGGATCTCACACGTCGTTCCAATTCGTCCCAAAGATGTTCGATGGGGTTGAGATCAGGACTCTGGGCGGGCCAATCCAGTTCTTCAACCCGCATCTCGTCAAACCAGTCGGATATGGATCTTGCTTTGTGGCAAGGCGCATTGTCGTGCTGGAAGAGGAACGGCCCGTCACCGAAGTGTTCCCACGGTGCTGGAAGTGCCCCGTTATCCAGAATGGTCCTGTAGCCATCAGCATTGAGGTTTCCGTCCACCTTGATGAGCAGGCCCAGTCCAGTCCAGGAGAAACACCCCAGGTGTTCACAGGGGTGTCCCAACTCCTTTGATCATGTAGTGTATTTTAAATTTTCATCAGCATTTTTAGCCTTATGGTTTGTAAGCTTAAATATTGCTGTTATACTCGACAGGATTTTGTCAGTCATTGTTCATCTTTTTATCTATATATTTATTGTTGTTGAAGATTCAGAATATGTTATTTATTTATCATTTACTTCAGCGTATAATTATTATTAAAAGAAAAAATATATGTTAACAAATCGCTTATATAAAGAAATTGAAGAAAAGTACCTAAGAGAATTGTCGTGGAGTTGTTATTACATTCGAGATTGCGGACTCCTGCTGACAAATAGTTCACCATTCTTTTGAAATCGCTTTCTTGTCCAATGAACATCAAATCGCCTCCGTTTCTTCTTTTGCAATCTTCACGAGCGTCGAAGAAGCCTAGCGCTTCTGGTACCGTTACTGCTTCTATACAATAATACTTGTTTTCACAGGCTATAGAAAAAATATCAAACGGGAAACGACTTAATCTATATTAAGAATTGCTGTAATAAAAAATAAAAAATTAAACACCATTTGTGCAAACTTTCTATGAATTACATTTATGAAAACGATATCTTATCAACAGTCAACCACGGAGTTATCAAAAATGCAATAAATACGTGAAGTGCCTAGCAGGAAGTGATCTTATCTCGAAGAAGAAATATTAGATAGGTGGGGGATTTTTCCATAAGTAGACCAGATTGCGTACGCAGCACACAGTATTCATGACTGTGGAAGAACGCCAGTTCGAGCAGTTCATGACCGTATTTACAAGATTTTGCGCCGTCAGACTTTTTCTTTCCAGAAATGAAGAAACAACTACGTGGTCGCTATTTTCAGACGGATGATGTCGTAATTAATGACAGAGCCACAACTAGGACATTTGTCACCCGGGCCACATTGAAATCTTGACGCCCCTTATAAGCCCTCTAATTGTGGCCTTGTTAATGCGAGTTGCAAGACGTGGCATTCCTTTCTGAGACACCCGAAAGTTGGAACATCGATAGCACAAGTATATTCCCTATCAAGGACTTTTCAAAGAATGGCCCTAAAAGGACATTGCGCATTGGCTCACTTCCCATCAGTCACTTCTCATAACAAGAATATGAGTCCACTAAAGATCCAGACGACTTTCGAGTACAGGCTTTTGGAAATGGTACTAGATATTTATATAGCATAACATAAAACATCATAGAGCAATTACGACTTAATGATTATGTCGCTTCTAAACTTTTCTTGATCCCATATCATCGAATATGATCAATCGTTTTCTTCTAGTTTCCGTATACATCCATGTCCAGTTTCTTCAGGATATATTGAATCTTGTTCAAGCAAAAAATTGTTTAGTAACACATGCTGGTTAGTAGAGTACTCACATGTGAGCACGTGTTATGATGTTGAATGCGTAACTCGGAAACTTCCCGTTGGAACTCGATCAAATTTTAACGATATACACAGTTTTTGTAGCCTGTCCTAGATTTAATAGAACCCGAATTATTAACTTGTTGATCTTGATGGCGGCATTTTTATTTCTGTTCATATCTTAGTTATCGTTCAAATTCGGACCCACGTTCAATGAACTTTTTTGCTTAGAATCACCCATACTACCTCCCCTAAAAGTTTCTACGTTGAGTTTTGAATCACTCTGTAGTGATACCAAATTTGAAGTCCGGATTTTTAGTGGACACATAAACTTAATGAATATTTATTAAAAAAGAGAACAATTTCAATTTTCATTAAATTATTACGATGGGCGTTCAAATTTGACCTGAATTTTATTTTTTGTAAATTTCATTGTTGTAAAAATCTAAACTTTCATTGTTGGGATGGCAACTACCGTCTATCATGCAAATGCAGCACCACTCATCCAGTTGCCATGACAACCGACTGTTTCTTTAAACAAAATGGCGGACAGCGATGTGTCGACCAAAGTAAAACAATGAATATTCATCAGTTTCTCCCAACGAAGGTGTGAAAGCATCTGCAATTCATTAGAGACTTCAAAGACAGTTCACCGAGTCATATTTATCTCGATCATCCGTCTTTTCTTGGTGCCAAAAGTTTGAAGGAGGGCCAGAATCCACCGGCAACGAACCTCATATGGCAAGGCCAGCAAGTGCTGTCAATGATGGCATCATCGCACGAACAAACGAGCTGATAAGGGACAACAGGCGGATTCATGTCCGAGAATTGGCTTCAATACTGAATATCAGCTACTGGCAGTGTGGAGAACATCATCCATGATAAGCTGAAATTCAACAAGATCTGTGCCAGATGGATCCCTAAGCAACTCTCCGAGGATCAATAAACCACCCGCGTGGAAATCTGTTCCATGCTGCTGCAGCGATAGGACAAGGAAGGTGAGAGCTTCCTAAGGCGTGTTGTGACCATCGATGAGACATGGATTCATCACCATACTCCTGAAAGCAAGCGTGCGAGCATGGAGTGGCAACACAGTGACTCACCACGACCCATGAAATTCAAGATGACACCGTCGGCAACGAAAGGAACTGTATTCTGGGACATTAAGGGTATCATTCATGCCGATTTTCTGGAAGAACGTCGAACCATAATATATCCAACTACGTGACATTTTGAGGACGTCCCTGAAGCCGGCACCAAGGAAAAAGCGACCAGGATTTCATCCCAGTGGTGTTTGTTTTCTGCAAGACAATGCCAGACCACACAGCCAAACTAACTATGGACACGCTGACTGAACTCAAATGGGAAATCTTACCATATCCTCCGTACAGCCCGGATCTCTCCCCTTTTTGGGCTATTGAAAGAGTTCTTGGGAGGGCTTAGGTTCGGCTCCAATGAAAAAGTGAAAACGGCTATCTTAACGTGGTTTCGACGTCAGCCTGAAGATTTCTACAGAACCGGTATCCAGATGCTCCCAGAACGCTGGAAAAAAAGTGTAGAGAAACAAGTAGAATTCTTTGAGAAATAACTAGTGTGTGTGTTTTTTTTTAATTTCCTGATTTGATAAAAAAATAAAGTCCAGGTCAAATTTGAACCCCCCTCGTATTAAAAAAAAACAACTTTAATGTACCAAATTTTGATTGACACAGGAAACAATTTGAAGTAGTGTTGCAAGGGACTTCGACTCCTTTCCAAGAAGAATTTAAATATACAAGAGCCGAACATGTTTGGGTGGAATTTGTTGAATCTTGGTAATAATTTGAGGAGTGCTTTTTATTGAACAGGGCGATATCGTTGCTGAAAATACGACGGAGACCTGTGAAAATTTTTAAAACTATTATAGCCTTTAAATATACTTTCCCGGTAATCTTTCTAATGTTAAGAAACAAATGGCATTCGCCGTACCATACAAGCATGACTGTATCAAGGGGGTGGTGTCTCAGGAGGACTGGGGTTCCCTCCCCTGAAACTAGTGATGTGGCTTCCCCCTCAAGCGAAATTTTATGTTCCAGCCCCTTCCCCCCGAAAAAATCTTGGGTACGAACACTGGAAAGCACTTTTCATTTCGCCATTGAAATCAATGTTCTAACTTTCGCCGAACAGTATTACGTTTTTATGGTGCAAAGAGTACTAAAAATGAAATGACTATTACCTATATGTACAGCGGTACATAATTTATGAACTTTCTGGGTATGATAGAATTTCCTCTGGATCACATCGAATTCTTTTTCATTTCTAGGCATAACAAGAGATGTTTGATATAGCTTCTGACAATGAGACTGAGCTTCTGTTGCATTATACTGATAAGTGACTATTTCCAGTAATAATTCGGATATCTGACTGTTATCTAAGATGAAAATTTTAGAGTTTCATAAACATTATACAACATCAAATTTATTGAAAACATGCGCATTCAAAAGCCTTATGACTGTATTAAATTTCTACCATGATTAAATTTTCAATTAATTTTTTTTTATTTCGATGTATTAATTATACAGTGATATGCAAATTAATCTGAACAAGAGGGAATTTTCACATAATTTGATTTCCTGAGTTTGACAGGCCTGATTTACAGCTTACTTATATGTAACTAATTACGCTCAGCTGTTTACTATATTGTAATAAAAATACTTTATAAAATAATTACTCCATGTTTCAATAAAAATACCGAAAATTCCCTCTTGTTCACTTTAATTTGCACACTACTGTATATAATTTCCAAAAATCTATAATATCTCAGCAGATATAAATTTAACTACTATTTACATTTCTTTGACTAGTATTGCTTTCATTAACATTGTTATGCATATGAATAATGAAGTATTCATCGATTGCTCTGTGATTACTTTAACGTAACATTGATTCTTACGAATGTGTCATTCTTCCTGAATCGCTGCCGACGAAAACGACAGGCCTGATTACTCAAAAGTCACCTACCTGATCACATTAGTCTGAACAACAATCAAAGGCTTGTCCTTCTCGTCGGTTGCATCCTGAAGAGTCTTGATACATTAAAAGTAAAGAAAATAATGTGGAGGTTTCCTCTCCTTACTGCTCGTTACATTGTTAAATACTTAATAGGGGAAACTCTTTCTCACAAGATGCAGATCTGTACAGGGTGCGTAAGGTATTTGAGGACAGATTCACGTCAAGAAAGAAAACGGAGATACAAGTCGAGATAATAACTTTATTATCGAAACATATCATGAGCATACACAAGAAACTTTTTGTTATATGGCTATTCAATGAATCCGACTTCAGCTTCTATAACTGCTTCAATGCGAGATCGAAACCGTCGACATGCGCGAATCAAATGGTCATGGTTCATATTGATCATTATTCGAACAAATGGCAGCATTCAATTCATCTTTGGTGTTATGGGGGTGTTCATCGACCTCTCTCTCTCCACAACGCTCCATACGTAGTAGTCCAACGAATTCAGGTCAGGGGGGTTAGGAGGCCAAAGATTAGAAAATCCACAGCAAATCAGCTTCACACGGATTTTTCAGCTGGTTTAAGAGCCTTTTCGATCTGAGTAGGCGGTTTTCCCGTATTTTGTCTGACAAAAAATGACCTCTTCGCATAACATACGAGTGATATCTAATGTTTTCATGGACAACATTTCTGATTGTTCCTTCCGACACATGGAGATCTTTGGCAAGTGACCTCATGGATGTTCAGGGATTGTCATCGATGGCCTGCTGCAATTGCTGAATAAGTTCAGGTGTTCTGATGATGTCAGAGCGTGAGGCATGCTTTTTACGCTTTGCTACTGGTGCAACATTACCATCTTCGGTCTCCAACTCCTTCTGCACTTTGTGGACGAATGATCTTGCGACCTTTAGAAATCGTGAAATCTCTAAATCGCTGTGCTCTGCCTTTCTTGCCACGATTACTGCATGTCTCTTCATGATTTATGTTACTTGATGGTCCGGAAACGGAAAGGGCATACAATTTACTATAGTGCAAAAGTAGCCAAACGAAGGTCTGTCCTTCGCAGCCAAACGAAGGTCTGTCCATTCAAATACCTTACGCAGCCTGTATAAAACAGTGTTTGTCCCTTCTCTTTCTTCTAACAGTATTCACAAACAGTATTTAACAATTCCCATATAATGTTATGGAGTTCGTATCTGGAACCAAAGAAATACTTTATCCAACGAAAGAAAAGCTGGGAGTATCCAATTAAATTTCCAATTCAATTGCTAGACAATATTGATTTACTTTGTAACAACGCCTAATAATTGAGGCGTCTACTTGCAAAAGCGGCTACATCCATTCTACAGCTTTTAATAGATTTGTTTTAAAATTATGTGGATTATACTACTTGTACAAATGGTATAAGATCCTCTGCAAATAATAAACATGTTATTGAAATTTGAAGTTGGAATGAGGCTAGTTCTGCAACTAAAATAGGTGATATGGCTGGTTTTGAAACAAATTAAACAGACAGAAATAGTATTGCACAAAAATAACACAGTAAAAATGGAGTTATATCGTATGTTTATTTATTTGATCAGTACAAAGATTAGTAAGTAACATAACTATAGCTGCCGCCACGTAAGTTGAACGATATTTTTGACATGCGCAGTAACTCATCTCATCAATATGCATTGTCTGGATTTTACCCACGATGCACTTGCTCTACTATAGTAATGGTGGAGATATCGCTGAAATGTGGAAAGCCTATTAAAAGTCATAATATAAAACAAATTGCATTCGAGTCGACTATTCTGCGTCATTTTTTAATTTATTAACTTATTAATTTCATTTATCTATTTAAAAGAAAAAACGAAAATAGAAACTAAATATAAATACGAAAACAATGTTTCGAAAACGAATGCGGATGTTTCATGGAATAGCTAAGCGATTTACTTCCCATTGACGTCTATTGGCTGGCGTTAGAAATGACGTCATCCTGTCGTTCAACTTATGTGGCGGCAGCTATAACGGTGTTAGTAAGCAAAATTAGTAAACGAAGTAGTAACTATTGTGTGCTTAAATTAAGTATAATATACTTAAACTAAAAGTGAAACTATACTAAAAACATAATAAATTTAAGTAAAACAATACAAGTTCGAGTTTTTATTTAAATATTAGGTTGCGGTATTTCTTTAAGTGTTTCGCAAATTGATTCATGCGAGGCTACTTTTATTTGCACCACTCTGTATATTTTTGTAATATCCGTAAAGGCATAATTTGGACGTGGCTGTTTTTGCAAAAACTCAATGATGGATGTAGCTGTTTTGCAAAAACATTTAAACGCACTTTCAAGTGGGATCTAGCCGGTTTCGAAATGAACTGATTTTACCAAGCATATTTTACAGCAGAGTTTTCCAGTGTTAGTAAAATTTTGATAAAACATGGATGTAGCCGCTTTTGCAAGTAGACACCTTGACTGAACTCGTAACTTTACCTAGACACCCCCAGTTTTACTCTGGTTGGACAGGGTATAATGCCCCGAAGCATGCTTTATTTCACAATTTTATTGTAAGAATTAAGTTTCACATAGGCCATTTGAGTTGCGAGTTAAATCGAGTTAAGTAACTGCAAATATGCCTGTAATTTACGTTCAAATATATGTATGTGTCAGCCTACTTATGATACGACGATAGGCTCCTTGATGATTTACATTTGACTTCTTATCTTTTTCATGTGTGCGGTTTCTACTGGGATGAAAATCAACAGATGCAAAAACAACAGCGAGGAAAATTAACCCTAAGGCAGGTGGGATCATCCATAATAGATAACGCTGCAAACGGCTAAAAATGAAAACATATTAAAGATTATTAAAACATATTTTCAAAAGAATATATATAAATATTTTGGAAAAGTAATATCACGAAATAGATAATTAATTTAGGGAACACCGAACATCTTCATCGTAGGGCTATATGATAAACAATACGCCCTCGTAATCCCAGAAGACGGTGAACATCCTCTTACTGCCAACAGGACAACTGACTTGTGAGATGCTCAGAAAGTTCACATGGAAAGTCATCGAGCATTCTCCAAGCGACTTCCATTTGTTGATAAAAATACTGATCAGGTTGCAAGATACAACTACTTGGAAAATATCTGGTTTAGTAAGGAACTTTCTGGCCTATGTAGAGAGACTCGTAAGATTACCAAACACCTAATTTTGGCCTTTGGGTCTGTTGCACTTGCTCTGATTAAAACTATTGAATACGCTTTTTTTAATATTTATTTTTAACAATTACGTCATCATTATGTTAAGGAAACATAATAACACGGTTTTGTGTTTATTATACCGCAATTGTTATTAATTAATGACTTTCCATCATACAAACATAGTTAATGTTTCAATGTAGAAAAAAGTGATTATCTATACATCTGGCTGAAAAAGTCCTTTTTCATGCACAATTGACGAATAAAACTTTCAAATTGAATTGACGAATAATAACCAAACATCAAAATCAATATCTATTTTGCATAAATTACTGACTGCACAGATGTTTGTTAATCTATATCTTGATCAGATCACCTCATGTAAAAATGGCTCGAGCATTCGTATTGTCCAAAACATTTGAAACCAGTAAACATTTGATACTAGTTTCACTGTATAAAGTCTACACTATCTGACTATTCCTCACCGGAAACCCCAATCCCGTAAGTTAAACCGGACCCTGCACGACATCAGTATCGTGTAGGGCCTCCTTTCACCGCAATGACATCTGCAACCCTTTGAGGAAGACTTTCCATCAATTTGCGATACGTGTTGGCAGGAATCTTGCGCCATTCATTCTTCAATTGGTAAAGAGCTCACTGGTGTACTTTGAGCGGCATGCCTGGCTCTCAACGGCGCTCCAATTCGTCCTCAAACCAGGTGTTAATAAAGCCTGCTTTATGACAGGGAGTATTGTCGTGCTGAAACAGGTATGGACCATGACCAAAGTGTTCCCACAATGTCGGTAGCGCAGAAATGTTTGGTACGCTTCGGCATTCATGGTTCCGAAAACTAAAAGTAGAGGACCAAGATCATACAACGAAAAGCAGGAACAGATCATGATGCCACCTTGTTCGAATTTCACTGTGGGTAAAACAGTCCTGTATACATCGTTCGCCGGGCATTCGCCAAACCCATACACGTCCATCGGACCGTCACTGATAGTGGGATTCATCAGGATGGTTCCCATTATTTTGGAGTCCAGTGGCGGCGTTCCTTGCACCACTATAACCGACGGGTCGCATTGAGGGCTATGATATTTGGTTTGTGAACTGCTGCTCATCCATGAAAACCAAGTGCGACGATCTCCCGGCAGACGGTACGATCGAAAGTCCTGTGCCAACGTTTTAACGAACTATTCCGGTTTAATATCACCACACGTTTCAAGCATCGACAGTCGCGATCTGTCAATTTCATCGGTTTACTGGGTCTGGGTCAGTGGCGTAGCCATAGCCCCCGCAACCCCCGCAATGGCGGGGGGGGGGGCACAGGACACTGTTCCTATTTGGATCCTATTTGGGGGGGCGCAATAGAAGTGAAAAGGGGCGTGTCGCGGGGGGCCCCCCCAACAACTCTTGCTACGCTACTGGTCTGGGTTGGCATGTTATAACGCTCTCTCGCTTCCACTTCAAAATAACATCACTCACTGTCTAACGGGGTATCTGAAATTTGTTAGAAGACTTCTCACGGATCGAATGCCCAAACCCGTTAGATCTAATGATCACCCCTCTTTCCTCCGCACTAAGTTCGCGTCGTCTATTCATATGGACTGCAGTAGCTTCTTGAGTGTATTCTTTTATAGGTTGTAAGACACTACGGAAATCTCATGCCCTTTTGGAGAGGTGTCCGGCGACGAATGGCCAGATAGTTATACTACAATAAACATTTTTATTTAAGAAATTGATTTATTATTTGAAAGTAAGGCTCTTGTACCATTTGCAAGTCGCAAATGAGAAATTCTTGTCGCAATTTACAAATAAAAGTCGCCCAAATTGCGAAAAATCGCCCAATCTGGCAACGCTGCTTAGAATAAACATATTGAAAAACACAAGAAATTTGTAGACTGCGTAACACCTTCATAGACATTTAAACGAAAAATTTGTATAAGAAAATTAGAAAAATGTAGTTCTGAAGATACGCCCTTATAAAATCTGAAAATAAGAAGTCATTTTTCTAAGTAATTTGAACACAGAAGATGGGACCAACGAAGCGGAGATTTTTTCAAAGTGGGGGAGGAAAGATACGAGTATAGTTTTTGTGACCTGAAAAGAATATCAATTTACATTAAGACTAATTAGATTTACTCGGACTCTTCACTTATCAGAAATTCAGACGGAGGTTGTTGTTCTACAACTGAACCTCCTGATTGGTCCACGGGTTGCAATGACAAAGCTGTTTTTTCTTCATCATCTTCCAATTCCATTCCACAATTATTACTTTATTTCCATAGTGACATGTAGAATTAACGTAAGGAACTGTAAGAATAAAGAAAATTAAATTCGCTTAAGAATATTTATTCTATTTAATTATTACTATTTAATGGAATAACAAATGTAATCGTTATCATATATATCTGTTTAATTACGAGCTGATGTCTAAAACCCGTTTTGCTCACCTAAACTTAAGTTCAGAAACAAAAAAGGTGTAAAATTATTACAAACGTTTCTGAAAGATTGCTCATTTTGCAAGAGACAATTACTTGGAAAATAGCTGGGTTTGTCAGGAAACTTTTGGCACTATATAGAGAAAGCCACGAGATTGCCAAAACCCATAAACTCTGGACTTTGGAAAAAGCAAGTCTTGAAAATTATCCCTTCATTTTTAGTGGAAACTGTATAATAATAAGTACCTATTATTATCTATAATATTTTCTTAATCAATCTCGCAGCATACTTCTACGCTCGCTTTGAATTGCATGACCGTTCAAATTATATTTTAATCGGAATGTTCAAATATACGATTGCATTTTCAGATGTTCTGAGTTCTTAATTAATTTCACAATTACATAATGTTAAGATTTCTAAAATTTGATGCCACCTGATAAAGCAGGAGAAGACGTTTTATGAATCAGTGTTCATAAATTTAGGTATCAACCTCGATTCCAAAAATAATACTCCAAATAAGATCCGACTTGATTTTCTAAGGATCTTCCAACTACGAATGCACTAATCAACGCCACCTAGAAACACTAGGTGGCGTTGCACTAATTGCACGTAGAAAATGAACTGAATAATTTGAAAATGGTAAGCTATTCGATGTAAAATTCTTAAAGATAATTTGTTAAATATAAACAATTTCACATTGATTTTTATCTTCAAAATTTCCCACAAAATTGTATAAGAAGACACAATAAGGACTAATATTGATCATAATAATCAAATTATTGGTTAACAGCACCGCATCCATTCGGATGAATTCCATAGTCGCTAATGACTAGTTTTCGTATTTTGCTTTTAATGCTTATATTTTCCCCGAGTCAGTAACTCATTTAAATGATCTTTTATCACGGCCTACGAGATAGTAAAGACCGTGTCTTTTATGCACTTTTAGCCCCCTCTGAACCTCTTCGGCTACGAGGATTTTGATGCCATCTTTCATTGACGTAAAATTTGATTGGTCGTTGCCATCATACGTCAATAGAGAGGTTAAGCACCACGTAAACGCGAACGTGACGCGAACGCGTGTGACGTTTCCAATCTGAAATGACGTAGCTTTTTCATTGTTTTCAGTTGTTAACAATGAAAAAACCTACATTATTTCAGATTGGAAACGTCACACGCGTTCGCGTCACGTTCACGTGGTGCGTCACCGCAAAATTGGAAAGCGCACCTGTTGGAGCACACAGGAATCGCCACTGGATGAGTGGAAGAAGGTCGCCTGGTCCGACGAAAAGCTCTCTATTTTCACTTTTTGAACAAACGCTGCTCTGAACAAAGCCAAGAAAACTTTCATGGACAAAGAAGTAGTAGCACAGTTGGCATTCATTCAAAGCACAATTTGGGGGCATCAGCACCTTTCAAAGAGATGGAACCTGGAGGGATGTTACTTAAAACCACAGTACAAAAAAATCAACATCCTATAACAGAACCTTTGGCCTAGTCCTAAGGGTAAGAGAAAAACTGGCTGCGGTACTCAAGAGAAAAACTGGCCCAGCCTGGGAAACTTCAGAAAAAATTTCAGTCTCTGGAAGGAGAGTCTGGTGACTGTTCTCAAATATTTACCAGTCACCTCAGCTGTTGTAGAGATCTTTCTCCATATTAAAAAAAAGTTACTAGCGGACAATAGGCTAACTTTTTCTGTAGAGCATTTTGGAAAAATGTTGATTGTTCAGGTCAATTAATTTGCATTTTTGCATTGGTTTATTGTTTTTTTTTTCGTTTAAACTTTTGGTACATATTTTGGCTTTTTTTAGTGCATATAAATTCGAACTCTACTAATGACATATGTTGCATTGGAGTAGGCAATATTTAAAATGATGTGTATATTTGTTGATTAAAGTACAATAAAAATTCAAAAGAAAAACGAGTTTTATATTTAGTAAATATTAAACGATTCAATTAGTGGGTGCGAATATCCTGCCTATTTCAGCGCGACATAAAATATAGTAAATATAAAAATCTAACACGAATTTTTCACGTAAATAAAGGCACGGACATATTCCTAGAAAATATAATGCGTTCTTCAAAATTATACAGATTATAATAAGTATCTCTGTGGCAAGGCTTTATAAGTATACTTCCTGAATGTTATTGTCGTTAATATGTAGGACAGATGCCCTAAAACTAGTAAAATGATAAAATATGCTTACCGTATATCGTCTATCTATATTCCAACAATTTATAATAAAGAAAACGATAAGCCATCAAGAGAATTTTTGACAAGTCATAATTAATTTTTTAATACAAGTCCTAGACGAAACACAAGTACAGTACATAATTAAGGTTCCAAGCTTAATCTTAGAAACAATGTCTCTGCATGTGCTCTTTATTAAACAAAGAAGAATGCTCTTTATTGAAGGGAACTTTAATTTTGTTAAATCTAAAATCGACTTTATAATAGTTTAATAATACAAATTAAAAGGTAATGATCTAACGACTATTCTTAATAAACTTCATCTAAATGTTTTCTCAATGTATCGATTTATTAAATCGTAACAGCTGCATTTAAAAAATAACAATTAGATTAACTGAAAGAATGTTTAATAATTGAAAAAGCGATAATGAAACAAACTATAATTATTTTTCTTTACTCATCAAACAGGGAAAACACCCTCAACAAATAATGAAAACATATTAATAAAATAAAGCAAAGCCTCGGTAAGATCAATAGAGTTCTCACACTGTAAGGTGAAATGGAAGAGTTCACTTTATCGCGCTGAGTAGATAGGGATAGGTAGGGAATTTTTTTTTAAATGCTCTAATTTTCTTAAATCCTGGCAATTCAACAATAGGCTGCAACGAGCGGTTGCAAGCTGGCTTGAGTGGAAAAAAAGCAGCTCACGGATCGGGTATAAAGTTTACTATCTCTATCACATCTCTACCTATTGAGCGCGATAAAGTGAATTCTTCCATTTCACCTTACAGTGTGAGAACTCTACCACCTCCTCTGAAGTTAACCCTTCGAGCATAACTATTTTTATGCTCGAAGAATTAACCGCTGAGGATGATCCCCTGCTAGCTTCAATTTCAATTAGATCCAATGGTTATTTAACATCCTCGACATCGAAAAGGTAAAAGAAGAATAGAAAAGGAATGCTTTCATTTCGAAAAGGTAAAAATTAATAAATATCGGCATCAAAACTGAATTTTACTAGGATATATTGATTCTTACTTATCAACCATCTACAAAAAACATATTCTTTAATAGATGATTCTTTAAAAAATTCTTTAATAGATGATTGGTGTGCTTACGAAAGTAATGTTACACGCTGTAATCGCTCCTAATATGTAAATTTGACATATATAAAAAATATTAATATGTATAACATGGTAATATATTAGAGCAGCGAAACAAGAAAAAGAAAGTTATTCTGTATATTTAAGCGATAGCTGTGTAGTCCTCGATAGTATAGTGGTTAGTATCCCCGCCTGTCACGCGGGAGACCGGGGTTCGATTCCCCGTCGGGGAGGTATATTTTTGTTTTTAATCCAGCATCACCTCACTATAGTGGCTTCATTTTAGTCACTATAACCTCACTTCTTCTAATGACTTGTAGTTCGCAGTGGTGGACGACTATGCCTGTTGAAGCGACGACGAAAATCTATAACAGTGATATTTCTAAGGACTTGTGTGCAGTGCAATTGGATTCGTCACTGAAATAATGGCCTCATTTCCACCGTCCATAAATGTATGAAACAGAACTTTTTAAGCCTTGTAAAGAAAATCTAAAAGAAAGAAAAACTCCCATGTTAAAAAGGTCGGTGGCGGCGCACGGTAGCATTGAGAGTAGAGATCCTGTATTTATAATTATTTACATACAAGATCGCTAATTGAGAGCACATAGTAGGATATTTGCTGTGATTTACGGCCTTGCAACAAACAAAAAAAAATGATTGTTAAAATTCAAGATGGAGACAATGATGGATGGATTGTTGCTCCCAACCCCTGGGCCAACAACTCCTAGCAACACCACCTTTACTCAAAGCCTGAGCGCGAAAACGTTCATACATTGTTACATCACCTACGGTAGGGTATTGTTAATCATATTTCTACCAATAATAAGCCCTAAATTATGACTTCTATATATCTGTGATGCATTCGCGCAAATTCCATTGTTGGAGGCTAACAATTGAACTTTTGTATTTACTGAAGAATCGACTTTTGCCCCCTCTATTGCATGACTTTGGCTACAGCCCAAACTTAACAATGTATTTTAAACTTAACAATGCATTACGTGTTTAGCAACAGATACTTAACATTAGCTGACAGTTTTGTTAGATTGTACGATCGTTAAAATACATTGTTAAGTTTGGGCTATAGCCAAATTCAAGCAATAGAGGGGGCAAAATCGACTCTTCAGTAAATACAGCAGTCCAATTGTTGACTCCAACAATTGAATTCGCGCGAGTGCCAGACCAGAGGATTAAAAGACCATGCCTGTGCCAACACCTCCTAGAAAGAAAGCCAAACAACTGAAACTTCATGCATTGTTACATCATCATAAGTTGACCAAATTTAAGACTTCTTATTGGTAGAAATACGGTTAACAATGGTCGAAACATGATGATGTAACAGTGCATGACGTTTCAGTTGTTTGGCTTTCTTTCTAGGAGGTGTTGCCTGCGCACTGAAAATTCATACATTGTTACATGATCATAAGAAGTCATAATTTAGGGCTTATTATTGGTAGAAATACGATTAACAATGCCTTTTTATGATGATGTAACAATGTATGAATTTTTAGTGCACAGGCTTTCTTTTTAGGTGTTGGTATTACTCCTAGACAGAAGGTCTGATAACGGAAACATCATACATTGTTACAACATCATTAGTCGACCATTGTTAATCCTATTTTTTACCAATAATAAGCTCTAAATTTGGTCGACTGATGATGATGTTACAATGTGTGACGTTTCCGTTATCAGGCCTTCTGTCTAGGAGGTGTTGGCCAGGCCTGTCTGTCTTTGGTCTCGGGTGGTGCTATTACAACACCACCTAAAGAGAAGGCCTGTTCACTGAAATGTCATACATTGTTACATCATCATCAGGGGGCGAAATTTAGGGCTTATTATTGGCTTTCTACCAACAACTAGGAGGGATTTCTATAGTCCATCCGGCCTTAGTTTGCGCGAAATGTGATGGACATTTCAATTGTTATGCATTGTTTGTAACAATGTCCAACAATTGAAACGGCCATCACATTTCGCGCAAACTAAGTCTAGATCACATTTCGACCAATTCCATGGGCTTCTCCGTATGTGAATACAATCTCGGCTTATTCCGATATAAACACTGGACCATTGTACCTGCGCTGCACGACGACCATTCAAAAAAAACAAAAAACTCTGCAACAGAAAAAAAAACACACTGTCCATGGACATTTTCCGGACATATGTTGTTGATATGAATTTTTTTGTTACTTTTCTTGGGGGCCCCACCTGAAATTTGTCCTTATTGTTTTAGTGCACTCTGTATATAGAATCGTTCGAAATTTTTAAATCAATTTAATTAAATACATTAATGAATATAAAGAATAATTCAAACGATTATTTAATATAAGTAAAGAATATAATGGAAATATAATTGCTTAATATTAATTTAAAATCGCTGAAAATTTAATTAAATAAATAAATGCAAGAAATAAGTTTTATCCAAAAATATGTTATTTTATGAATAAAGTAAGTTTTTAATGGTTTTAATTTTGTACGACAACATTCATGAGAAAAATTAAATTGAAATTAAAATTCCATGGGTGTATTTGGCTACATAATAGTGAAATTGTTCTTGCCATTAGATAATAAATTAATATTGTATTTGTTAATTTAAAAAATATCATTGTTTAATAGTAAAGGGTAGATGGTCACATTGGAAATGTATTGCATATCTTCATCACAATCAGAAAAAAAAAATCACATTCAATGATTTGATATTATATCAATATCAGTTTGATATTGTGTATATCAAACTAAATCGTATTATCTTATCACTTACTAATGGATGGCTGATTTAAAGCGGTTTGATGTTTGAATAATAACAGGAATTCCCTCAATCAATACTTAAAAGCTTCTTTACGAAATAAAAGATCGCAATTATGAAATATTAAGCGGAATAAGCATATTTAAGAATCCAGTTCGTATATCGCTCATGCTTTTAAAAGTTAATCTTCATTTATTTGTTCATTGACAGAATTGTTCACGAACATTAAAAGAATTTTACTAATTAGAAATATTTTCAAATTATTTAAAAATAGCTCCAGATTAATCCTTAAATGAGTGAAAATAAGTTCCTTTCTAAAACCAATTTAGAAAGGATTTTTGGTGTTTATTAAAGAATACCTTTATTTTTAACAGATCCACCTGACCTCTGCATTATTGCTGCAAACAACTTCTCAATTAGAAAAACGTCTCAATTTTAAGAATTTCGAGAATTTCGAGAATTTCGAGAATATGAAGTCTTTTCCAGCTTGATAGCATCATCATGCCAGGAAATAAGGTTAATGATTTCATTTAAGTAAGAGTTTTTATTGAAAAGTCACAAACTACGAGGGGCGATTGATAAATAAGGTCTCAATGGCTGTAACTTTTTTATATGTTAACCGATTTTCAAAATTCTTTTTGTATCTTATACTCACATTTGTCCTCTACGTAATGCACTATTCACTTTTCGACATAGTCCCCATCCCTTTCCTCGCATTGCGCCAACGCGTGACCACTCGGGTGAACCCGCTGAAGAGGAATTTCGGGGTTGTTGTCGACACCAGGATTGAATGGCAGCTTTGGACCCTCTTCTGGAATACGATAACGTCCGCCCGCACACGAGTCACCACACACCAGAGGCGTTGCAGCGCCTACAGTACAAAGATGAAAAATTGCAGTTCAAAAATGAAAGACTTTGCACATTGCGACTTTCACCACTTCCCAAAGAAGAAAGAGCCCCTTAAGGGACATGAGTTAGTTCTGACGGGGAGGTAAACGCTGCCATTCCATCCTGGTGTCGACAACAACTCCGGAATTCCTCTCCGACGGGTTCACCCAACTAGTCACGCGTTGGCGCAATGCTTGGAAAGGAATGGGGACTATGTCGAAAAGTGAATAGTGCATTTCATAGAGGACAAATGTGAGTATAAGATACAAAAAGAATTTTGAAAATCGGTTAACAAATAAAAAAGTTACAGCCATGGAGACCTTGACCTTATTTATCAATCGCCCCTCGTACAACTGCGATTTTTCTTATATGATGAAATGAATGGATGGTGTTTTTATACAGGGTGTTTTTGAATTGAGTACAGATTTTTTGGGAGATGATAGAAGAGGTCCTTAGAAGTATTTTTGTCATATGAACATGGAGTCCCCGCAGCTCCCCCGTTTACTTACAATAATGCATTGAACAATCAAATGACACCGAGACGCAGTGTGCGTTGGTAGGCCTAGATTATTTTATTTTTAACAATTAACACAAGCAATCTACTGTAATAACTTTTAAAGTAATTGTTTGCAAAGAAATTTCAAGGTGCACGTGCTTGTTTGTTGAAAAGTCTTAGGACAAACTTCGTCAAGGAGATTCCATGGTATCCAACCCCTTTGTAAAATACGATTAGTCCATATGTAAATGAACTAATCGCATTCTGGGAAAGCAGTAGGTAAAGATTTGTTTTAAAAAGTTCACCTGATGTACTTTTTACATGTATAAAGTTAAACAAACAGTATGAATCGTTTTACATGGAATGATTATGCAGACATGCATCTGTGTCTCGGTGCTGCTGGTACCATGGATGGTGCAAAGCGTTCGTATGCTGAACGTTATCCCAACAGAATTCTTCCCAATTCACGAACATTTGGTGCAGTAGATCGTCATCTAAGAGAAACAGGCGCATTCGCTCATGATAATCATCAGCGTGGACGTCGTCGGTGGTTACGCTCCCCTGAATTAGAGGATGAAGTTTTGGAAAGGTTTAACCGAAATCCATCGACAAGTACTCGTGCGGTCGAAGCTGCTTTGAATACTAGTCATACCTCTGTATGGAACATTTTACATGACAACCTGCAACATCCGTTCAAGCTTCGAAAGGTGCAGGAATTATGTCCCAATGATCATGGTCCCCGGCGTGCTTTCGCGGAATGGTTTATGCAGCAACAGAATAGGGTTCCAGACTTTCCTTCCATGGTTTTGTGGACAGATGAGGCAACGTTTACGCGAGAGGGAATGTTCAATAGCTACAATAGTCATCTGTGATCTCATGTCAACCCATGTGCAACACATGTTAACAGTTTTCAGCATCGTTTTTCGTTGAATATTTGGGCTGGCATGATTCACAATGTCCTGATTGGGCCATATCTCCTACCATGCCGTCTTAACGGGCAAACATACCTTGGTTTCCTGAAGGAGGAGCTCCCTGGTCCTCTTGAAGATGTTCCACTAATGACCAGACATTTGATGTGGTTTCAACAGGACGGCGCACCTTCGCATTACACAAGAGCAGTTAGAGATTACCTAAACGAGACATATCCTGATCGTTGGATTGGTCGTGGCGGACCAGTTGCTTGGCCACCGAGATTGCCAGATCTCACACCGATGGATTTTTTTTATGGGGAAGCATAAAATCAATGGTCTACTCCGAACCCGTAGATACCGAAGAAGAATTGGCGGCTCGTGTAGATCAACTGTTTCCACGCGTACATCAATCCATCATAAGGCGTTGCGAATTTTGCTATGAAGCAAATGGCGGTCATTTCGAACAATTACTGCAAAAGTCATACAGTAGATTGCTTGTGTTAATGGTTAAAAATAAAATAATCTAGGCCTACCAACGCACAATGCGTCCCGGTGTCATTTGATTGTTCAATGCAGTATTGTAAGTAAACGGAGCTGCGGGGACCCCATGTTCATATGACAAAAAATACTTCTAAGGACCTCTTCTATCATCTCCCAAAAAATCTGTACTCAATTCAAAAACACCCTGTATATCGTGTTTGGAGAATATGATGAAATGAATGGATGTCTGTGCTCAAAAACAATTCAATACTTTCATTTTTTTTATCTTATTTGAATTATTGCAAGGTTGAAGCAAAATAAAAGTTAATGAAAGTTGCTAAAATTATAGTACCACTCCACCCATCCACACCTATAAAAAAAAAGAAGGCTTCGTTTAGGTCTCTACCAGTCGTGATCATAAATAAACTTTAAAAAGAAATACAGAGAGAATACAATGGATTGCAAGTTTTGATGTTATAAATGACAATCATAAATCCGTTACGTTGTGAATTGGAGATATCCTCGGGTATATTGCGATGACTGAGTAATAAATAGATTACATAGTTCAAATTTTCAGCAACATTTTTAGCATTTATAAATGCTCTCGGTCGGTTTGCAGTTGACTTAAAAACAATATATCAACTCGTAGGAAAAACATATTCAGTTAGCAGTGAATATCGTCGTGCAGGCTTTGTCCGCAGATGGCTTTTAGCCAATTAAAACAGTTTAGGTTCCTTTGTTTTGCTTTTTTTTTCCCCCTTCCATTTTTTAATTTTTTCTCTCACTAAAATTAGCCTTCTCGTAACCATTCATGATATTCCTTGAAACCTTTCTAAGCTTCTCGTCTTTTCTCCTCTTCTAATCTGGTCACGCAAATGTATGGCATGTTTTACGCTTACTTTTAAAAGATATAATCGCAAAACAAAAAGTCAGAGTTCTCACTCAATTATTCATTCCTGTATGTTAGAAAATTCTACAATATATCAGGAGAAATTTTTGATTCGTAAATGGCAATACTTTGTATCACTGAAGACTAACCTTAGGAAAATGAATCACAATTTAGGAAAATTGCAAAAAAGTTTTTGACGGGTTTTAATTTTTTTTTTTTCACTTTGCAATTTTTGAAAGAAGAGAGTAAGGCATCAGTGAATTTGTGTAATTGGAATATGGGATCTTGTATTGCACACTTGCAAGTTATAAATAAATGGTTGGGTCTTTTTTGCAATACTCAAATATTGAATTCAACGACTGATGATCGTTTCGGCTATTTTGCAATTTTCAGTTAAGAGATTAAAAATAATTCAAGAATATAATTTAACAATGATGCAACAATGTGTTTACAACAATTGAATAATTTTACAACACTGGTAATAATATAACATATTATAAAGTATGAATTTTAAGGTCCTGAATACAAAGTCGGCGTCAGTGATTTGATTGTTCAAATGGATGACCAAACATAAGGAGGTTGTTGGCGAAAGTTGAGTTGCTTTTACCATGCTTGTATGTTCTTTGTACCAAATTTCAAATTGTCTTTTCGTATTTGGATCTATTGTCCTGATTGTAAGTGTATATGTTATTGCAAGTATTAAGTAGCAGAGCACTGATTGGTTTTACAATGTCCGTCTGTCTATCTGTCCGTCCCCACCATAGTTTCCACATTTTTTTGACGTAGAAGGTTGAAACTCGAAACATAGCTTACCATCGGCATGTCCTACTTCACTATTTAGTTTGGTTTTGATTGGCTCACTAGGGTCGGAATTACGGAGGTAGGAGTTAGAGGGGATCAAGTGATCTACCTATTTATGTATGTAATGGAGTGAAATTTGATACGCAGACTCCTCTAGGCAAGATCTATATTACTATGAAGTTTGGGCCAAATTGTCCCAGTGGGGTGGAAGTTGTGGGAATGGCAGTCACTTGGTCTTTAGAACTATGGCAACATATGGCATGTGATATATCATTCGATTGGATATTATGAGAAAGGAAAGAAGATAGAGCTCTTTTATATTTTCTAAATATTATATTCGAGAAAATCATTTTTTTAAATTAAAAAATTGGGGGGGGGGGGGGTTAAAAATGCAGATAGAGGGATAAAAATAGATGAACTCAGGCCTTCCGCTATTTTCCTATACCCTCCTCGGGGGAGATTAATTTCTTGTTAGTTTTGTAAGCTATATTTAAATTTTTATTTTCATATATATGAATATATGGGCCTATGTATGTTCAATTTTTAGGTACATTATTAAGTAGCGGAAGAATGGAGCTACTTTTGGTTTAACAATGTCCGTCTGTCTGTCCCCTTCATAATTTCCGCATTTTTTGAGATAGAAGGTTGAAATTCGGAATGTAGCTTATATGGGCATGTGCACCTTCAATATTTTGTTTGATTTTGATTGGCCCACTAGGGTTGGAGTTTCGGGGGTGGAAGCTAAAGGGGATGAGAAAAGATCTATGTGTATGGAGGGTTGAGTACGTTACAACTAAACGGTTTGCAAGCGTCTTAAGTTCTATGAGAAACCCCACTGACATGTTCGGTGATTTTCTATCTGGTGCCCACGGTGTCGAACTATGGCTCTACATCGCAGTTTCCATTCAATAAGAGTTTGCCGTAGAGAATTTAGGTCGATATGTGCCCACTCCTCTTCTCAGGCTTTCCATAGCCCGTCCAATGTACGTGGTCGTCTACTTCCAAGGGCGCGTTTCAGCATTCCAAAGCCGCAATAATCCATGGGGATGCGTTTGGAGATTTCACGGGTATGTCTTCAAACGGAATTGAATGCATGTCCGTCTCCTGTTCCAGTGTTCGCAAATGGGCGACCGTTGACTTGGACGTATGACTCGCAGCTTTATCCTGATACACCTATACCAGGTTTCGGTCCTGTCCATACAGTGTGGAAATCTCATAGCGAAGCAGTGGGTCCAAAACGTTCCTCTGGTAGTAGAGAGAGTTCACATTGTTACCGACCTTCCGTATACGCAATTTGCCTTTGTAGATATCTAGCTATGATCATGAATCCTTTCGGAAAACTTTCTCTGCATTCCCTGTGCCATCTTTGGTAATTTTTTTCATCTTTAGGCCTGCAGTAAATTGCTCTGGGTTTACATATCCCTCGTCCAAGGTCACAACGAACATCCATTTATCGCCCGACAGATACCGCTCATACATTTTTCGACAGCTGGTTGGTACGTCGTTCTGCAACGTGTCTCGGAAGGAGCTTATGAACCCGAGACTTGTGACGCTTAACCAATCGGAGATTTTTGTGGATTATGTTGCGTACCGTTGACTGTGATACCCCTACCTTGTTTGCGTCAGTCCTTTGAGTTTTGGGATTTTCTGCAGAGATGGGACGCTTGACTTTGGCTACAATCTCCGGTGTTCTGTTTGGAGTGGGTCGTTGTCTTAAGGGTCCAGGTTCGTCCTACGTTGCTGGTTTTGCGGTTTTTCTGTTTTTATTTAGTATGTTACAGATTCCTGCCTTCGAAATGATGAGACCTCTGGATTTGTATTGTTTTATAATCATGGAATAGGACCACTTCGCTTCGGAAAGTGCATTTATATATCCTTCCCAATATCTATCGATTTTTTGCGGCATTCTCGCAGCTAGCGTTTGTACAACGATTAATAATGATGGAGCAGATTCATCTTTTACATTTTCTAAATACTATGTTCGAGAAAATCAATTTTTCGATTAAAAAATTGGGGGGGGGGGGGGAGGTTAAAAAGTGCAGATAAATAGATGATCTCAGGGCTTCTGCTACTCTCCTATACCTTCCTCGGAAAGATTAATTTCTTGTTAAGTAGCGGAGCGCTTACAGGTTTCAGAATGTTCGTCTGTCCGTTCCCTTCATATTTTCCACATTTTTTTGATGTAGAAGGTTGAAACTCGGAATGTATCTACTACAGGCATATCCTACTTCACTATTTTGTTTGTCTTTGATTGGCCCACTGCGGTCAGAGTTACGGAGATGGGAGTTAGAGGGGACCAAGTGATCTATGTGATATTTGAGTCCAGGGCTTCCGTTACTTTCCGTCCTCGGGAGATTAATTTCTTGGGGTTTTTTGTTTGGTGAGATTTTGATTTTTCTTAATTAATTTTCTTTTAGTTTTGTCAATTATTGTTGGGTTAATTATATCCAGCGTAAATGAAAAGATTCCTGCATTCTTAATTATGGCCCTGCGTCCGCACCAAAATTATTTTAATTGGTGGCTTCACTGCATCATTATGGACAAGATCATTTCAAAAGAAAAATTTTAGGTTCTTGGAATATTTCTTTTTTCTTTTTAACTTTTTTGCAATTTAACTTTTTTTTTTTAAAGTTTTAGTTTAAATCCAAAATTTTAAAATACAGTAATTATAGCATAAAAGTATGGGAGTATAGTAGTGAGGTAACTAGATTGAAATGAAGATTTAGGAAATTTAAGATTAATCCACGTGGAATGAAACGAAGTAAAAGGGACTGGATGTCCCTATGTCTTAAAAATAATTTATATGCAATTAAGTATTGCAATTAAAAATTAATTATTAAAATATGACTGATGGTCGAGGTGTATGAAATCATAAAGCATATGAAAGAAGGGATGTCTCGTAGTTTCGAAAATTATTTTTCTATGTAATCTTCATTCTCGTCATTTTTTCCCCCCATTTTGAAAGAGTAATTTTTTTTTTCTTATAAAAAGTTTTCCTTCCCGCGTACACGTTTTCTTCCTTTTTATTCACTGTTATCTCTGAATCCCCCATCTGAAGTGTTGATCGGGGTATTCACACACACCTCCGAGAAACATGTTTCTCGTTGTTGTGATTCAGATGTGGGAATCATCCGCATCTTCTGCATTTTTCCCGTTTCCTCCCTATCACCTTCAATATGCGTAATCCACTGTCCAGAATCGTATCTCTGCAGTCACTCCATTTCAGGGAATATTCCCACGTTTCATTGCACAGTTCGATATTTGTTCAAAATATGTTTTCTTTCGCTAAACTGCAACCGCAATATTAGCCACCTTTTCAAATACAGCTTGATGCTCCGACCGCTGATTGGTTGAATGTCTTGACGACCAACGCCACCTAGCATGCCGTTCCTCCTCGGTTGTGTTGAATGCTGACTCGTTCCTCCCCTGTCCTTTTTTCTCTGGAACTCGACACTGATGAGTGAAGCGTAATCATCGGGGATTATGCTAAAAACAGTTATTGGAGTTCATATCGTCTAAAAATCACTCCATCACTCATTTGTAAATCCATATATCCATTCCACATGCAATATATCAGAAACAGAATGCCATCGCATTAGATACTGTACAATGAGAGATGTAAACCTGAGTGTTGACAGAGCACTGTTACGAAGGTAAATTTCTTGATCTTAAAAGCCGAATGAAGAAGATCAGAAAGATAGAAATGATATTATTTTTGTATTATGGGATTACATTTTTCGTATCAGAAAATTTTATAAAGACGTGGATTAATAAAAGCATGTTAGATTAATCGTAGCTAAGCTGATTTCTGTATGAATATTTCACATTTAATAATTAGCTTCAGCGTAAACCTCTAATTTGCTTCTTCTTAATCCCTTGATATGTTTAATTATTATTCCTTTAATCCAGATGGTAACATATCAGCTTCGCAAGGTGGATTTATTTATTGATCATAAAATTCCAATTAATCAGTCGACTGCTCATGATAAATTCCTCACATTATAGGCTTTTAACATATTTCTTAAAAGCTGCTGAAACTAATTGATATTGGTTTAATATTCGTTTTATCGGTGTATACAAATTTCGCCAAGATTGGATTATATAAGCATATTCAAATTATTACAATAACACTCATTTACGATGAAGAGGGTGAGGTTCTCCTTGCCCATTTTATTTCTTAAATTTCGAATCTTATTATTAAAAAGAATTTCTTCACTAAATAAAATTGGATCATTTTTTCGACATCCCCTTTCTTTTTTTCATTTGTGTGCTTTTAAAATTTGTTTTAAAGACATCTCTCCTTACCATTTCTAGACCTACCAGTTTTTTGCTGCAATAAGCTGACTAGAAGAAAAATTTTAACCTGTTATAAAAATGGGAGACAAAAAGGAATTTTCGTAAGTATATGTAAATTAAATCTTTTTTATATATCATTTGACTATTACTATTAATTTATTAACTTTAATTATTGACAAAATTATCAGAAAACTAATATGAGCAAAAATTTAACTTGAAAGCAATCAATGATAATATTTCTACGATAATTGAACAATATGATCTGGATAATAATAATAATAATAATAATAATAATAATAATAATAATAATAATCATTTAATATTATAATGTTTTTTTTTCAGTGGATGAAGCAGAATAATTTAAATGACTTTTCAATCTCTTAAAAAAATCCAATTAAATCAGTTTTTCACTTGTTTTAATTTTCAAGAAAGATTAACTTTTTTTTTTACTACATGACCATGAAAATGTGCTTTCATGCACTCTTCACATGATTCTTTAGATTAAGCAATAAGTGATGTTGGCACTTCATTCAAAATTTATTTATAACATCTCCATCCTTTTCTCATGATGTAACAATTTAGCATCACTTTTCAAATATATTGACTCATTTATTTTCTTTTTTTTCTCTTTTGTATATTGCTTTTTATTCTTTAACATATTCCTGAAAGGAGAAAAAAAATCTTATAATACAGCAAATATAGTTTTTTTAAAAGGGGTGGGGTGGGACGAGGCATTAGTCATCTTTAATTTTATATGTGAATGTGAAAGATGGTCCCGTCTTGCGAACTAGGTAACTGTATTAACCAGCCCAAAGAATATGTAGTTAGTGCAATACTTGTGTGTCCACAGTAGCTCAATTGGTTAGGACGGTGTTTCTCAAACTTTTTTGGAGCCAACGCCCTCTTTGTTCCAGAAGTTTATAACCAATCGGTTCGCAGCACCCCCTGAGAATGAACACTTTGTGTACTTATTTTACATTATTCTCTGGAAGCCATAAACACAGATGACTACATATTTCATTTGCCCCCCCCCCCCCCCATATATATATTTAAGTTTCAAGGGTGATTTTTCGACATTTCATTGGAGGAAACTACTGCATCTCTAAACTTAATTTTGGCTTAAACGAAAGATCTTAGCCTGTAGATTTGTCAAAGTTAGTTTTTGTGTTCATAATCACTATTAATTAGCAGTAATTTACAATTAAAAATTGCTTACACTGGCAAATCAAACAGTTCTCTCCACAATGACATTACAATCAACAAACTTTGCTAGCATTGATGATCAAATTAACAACAATTACATAAACAGTTTACAGTGATAACAATAAACAACAATACAGGCAGTCATTATGTCAAGATTCCACTGTATACATATTAAACTTAAATATTAAACTAGGTGGATCCCGTCAAAAATACAGTCTTATTATTAATCTCCATCTTTTTTAATTAAAATAAATAAATAAAAAAATTTTCAGAGCAACAAATAGAATAACAGAGCAGCTTAAAAGCAGAGAACGTTGCATGGAAGCCAAATTTTTGCGGATATACGTATAGACACTTTTTATCATATCACCTTTCATATCATATAATATCATATCATAAATGAAGTTTATAGATGCAGTCATTTTCTCCAACGAACTGTCGGAAGACTCACCTTTTGGAACTTTAATATATAGATTTTTTTTTTTTAATTAAAGAGAGGGGTTGTTTACTGTCAAATTTTGATGGGATCCATCTAGTGAACATAAAGCTGCTACAAATCATTTCTTTCCCCCTCCCTTCCTGGGGTTTAGGAAGTTAGCAAAATTAGCCAAAGGTTCCTGGTTCGAGTCCGGGCTGTGGAATTTTTTTTCTTATTTTCATCAATTCACATTTGATATCCTTAGTCTGGAATATAAAAGATTATGTTGACTTTCAGTATATTGCCCAAAATTATCAATGGAGGGATTGCAGGAATCATTGGTGTTTCTTGTGTATTCCCTTTGGATCTTGTCAAAACACGACTGCAAAATCAGCAAGTTGGTCCTAATGGTGAACTTATGTATAGAAACATGTAGGTATTATTACGTTAATTCGCTATTTTTTTATTTTATTTTATATACTGTTTGAATATCTTCAAATTATGCTTTAAATAGGTTTGATTGCTTCAAACAAACGTATAAAGCCGAAGGCTATTTTGGAATGTATCGAGGTAATTTAATTACTTAATTAATTTTTATGTTTCTATATTAAGACTGTAATATAGTTATTTATAAGAAAATATCACTTGGCTGCCATTAGGAAAAAAGTTATTCAAAGAAATAGAAATTTTTAGGTTTATTTAATAGCTAATATGAAACTAGAAACTAACTGTAAGAGAACATTTCAACCATTTTGCATTAAATGTACATAACTGATGTTTTATTATACATTAAGTTCTTATTTAAAGGCTCAGTGGTCAATTATTTACTGTCGTGCTATAAGGAATTCTTTGTTTATTTTTTTCCAGTGTTTACGTGGGGAGAAAAAAAAAAGCAAAGCATTTGTTCACATCTATTGCTCTTTTGGCAAAGATGTACTATTCTCAGAATATATCTTTCTGTCTGGTTTGGCAGCAAAACTGGGTTTTGTTTAGGATTTCTCTCTTGTCAGCAAAATAGTTTTCTTGTGACAGAGAGTTCATTGTATTCTTTCTGAATACGAAAATGTGATAAAATGAAATTAAATTCTTATTTTTGTCTTCCATTTTGCTATTTCAAAATTTGTAATATAACTTGAAATATAATTATTAATTTATTTTGATTAGTAAAATAGATTAATATCTTTTGAATTTGGGACATATTCGGAATTTTGAATTTGAAGTAACCAAAAGAAGGAATTTTTTTTTGTTTTAATAAAAACTAAATTTATGTAATACAGCTCAGGACAAATCAGAATAAAATAAATTTAGACCAAACAACCTGAATCAATGACTCCAAATAATAATTTAAAATAGCAAGTTTTAACACATTTCAGCTATGGCTAGAGTCAAACTTTATAAATGATCATGTTCTTTAAGACTTTTGTGTTGTTATGATTGACTTAATTCTATTCATTTAGACTAATTTCATTAATTGCATAGGAATGATTTCACAGAAAAAACACAATTGAAGTGTGAATTGACTAATTTCAAACTCAACCTTATAGATGTAGGATGTGTGAATTAAGAGACGTTTATTGAAAATTATCTCATTAATGACTTATATTTACGTTAAACGTTTATCCTAATCAAAATGCAGGCAGTATGCGGGATGCTCCTGACTATTACATAAAATCAAATCTTACAAGACTGAAATGTAGATAGACATTTGACTATATCAAACGAGGATTCGACTGCACTAATTTACAATAATTGTTTTTCCCTTTGTCATCTGAAAATAACTGGAAAATATTACCTCATTGAAGAACAGCATCTTGTATACAAGGTGCAGTAGAATGGATGGGTGTTTTTGAGATGATTTGTAAATTCGAAGAGAGGAGGTGGAGGCTTTTGGCCATGGTCGTTCAACTCAGTGGAGGCTACCATTTGTTAGTCACAATGGTCATCTGGCAAGATAATGTTGGTTTTTCGCAGTTGAGAAGTATTTGAAGTCTGTGATTGTTAGGCAACGGTGTTTCTGCAGATGCTTCAATGTTGGTCGCAACGGTTCGGTCCCAAAACGTGACATAATAGTGAGATGGGTTCAGAATTTCCGAACGACTGCATCGGCAATGAATCTGAAGCCTTGTGATCATACGGGAAGTGTAAGGACGCCGGCAACTGTTGAAAGGGTGAGATGAGCGGTACTTCAAAGCCTACTGTGCTCTGTCCGAACACGAATTTTATTTTCGTGAATTCCACTTTTTGATTGTTTAATGGTAACCTCTAAGATTTCATTTGTCCTAATAAATATTGTTAAAAAACAGCTGAGTTATACCACTTATATGCTCATATATAAGTCGACTTGTGTATAAATCGACCCCCAATTTTTGATCCCCAAAAGTGGAAAAACAGCATGACTTGTGCATAAGTTGAGGCAAAAAAAAAGGAAATTTTATAAACACTTGAAGTTTTTTTGTTTTTTTTGTTTTTTTTTAAATAACTATTACAAACAGTTTTTACAACTATTACATGACTACAAGACTTCATTTTCGGTCTTATATTCGTCATCCACATGGTCTTCAGTCTCAGTTTTATCGGCCTCACTTTCTCATTGGAGTCTTCATATGGCCTATCATCTTCACTTCCATCTAATGCGTTACCAATGCCACATCTCAAAAATGAACGGCAAACGATTTCCGTGGGAATGCTTTCCCATGCATCTTTTACCCAGTCTACAACAAAGAAATATTGAAAAAACTTATGTGGATAATAATAACTAAAGGTATAAAAGTAAAGAAACTCTTTCACCACAACAAAATAAGAATAAAAAAGATATGACCTGACACTGGAAGTGCTTTTCGAATGCTTTGCTTTCATCATTCAGCAGCCAAGGAGAACACCAAAATGAATGAAAACAGCTAAGTATTTATAGCGAATAGGCGATAAGGAAAAACCAATGAGGTAAAGGTGAAAAAAAGAACCATTAATGATTGGACAACTGAGTCACCCATTGGATTAATGATGACAACAGGTTTTTATCGCTTTTTTGTATAGCCAAGCTCTCAAAAGCATCCAGAAGGTGCTTTTTATTTATTGACTGTATTAATTTTAAATTTCCTATCGAAAAATCGTGGCCGGTATCTAATGAATGCTTGGCTATGGCGTACTCCCGAACAGTCTGTGAGCAATGTGTTCCTTGAATCTGGTTGCTAGATTGTGCGACGTTTGTCCTTCGTAAGCCATCTGGCATTGTGAACATCTGGCTTCAGATATCCCAGATTTTTGCAACTCCGAAATTTTATCCTTGTGGTTGATCAGCAAATGTCTCATCTGATTTGGATTGCTAAAGGAGAAAGAGATGTCAAAGGCTTAAAGACCGAACTAAGACGTTTGATAAAGAATTTATTATAGGGTAGTGAAACAATTTTTTTCCTATCTTTAAAGTTGTTGAGGGTGGTAAAATCAGAAATAAGCTTTTTATATTTTCTTTTTTTGACAAGATCAAAGATAGTTCTGGAACTATAACCATTTTTCATTGCTATTTTCTTGATCAAGGAAACTTCTTTTTTAAATCTGTTTGACTCAGAGGGAGATTGATAGCTCTATCAATCATGAAAATGAATGTAGAAACCTTCTGATTCCAGGGATGACTAGAATCACTAGGGATGTAATTTAATCCGTTGGTGGGTTTACGAAACACATTAAAATATAAGGAATCATTATTTCTGATAATCATGATATCTAGGAAAGGAAGCTTCCGATTTTCCTCTATTTCGAACGTAAATTGTACTGAGGGATAAAAATTATTAAGGTGTCTAATAAAAGTGTTGATATCACAGGCTGTAGTGTCTACGGCAAGTTGAATATCCGGCTTCACCAAATTTCCGCCTTTAATAACACATGCTTTCCAGAGCATATCCATTCTTGCAATTTTTTCCTCACATGATCCTTAAATGGCTTATTTAGGCACACATCAAATGTGAAAGCTCCACTTATAAGAGCCCTCCGCTTTTAAGAACTTTCATCAACTCTGACTCGTGTATAAGTTGAATGTGGTTTTTAGGGGTATTTTTTGGAAAAAAAAACAAAAAACTTATACACGAGCATATACGGTGTACCCATTTCAAAAACGTCTATCCATTCCGCCACACACAGTGCATAATAAGCTAAATCATTTTATGAACATTGAAAAATTCAAAGGTCTCTGTGGCGAACAAGTGAAATTCTGCTGTCTCTTTGATTTAATAAATGACAAAACTTGAACTACACGTTTGTAAATTAGTAAATTTAGTTACATCTGCTGCATTTTAGTTTACATACCATCTTCATAGTCAAAATTTACAAATGATGAATTACAAACGGACTTATTTATAGTAAAATAAAAAAGCAAAGTCTACCAGACAGAAGCTATAACTGATGGATTAGCAAGAGACTATGAGTGGCGTGACCTAGGGCCACTTTCTGGCAGCCATCATATTGCAAAATGTGACATTATCAAGGGCTGTAACATCACCTGAATGATGTCAGAATTACAAACTGCTTTCTGGTCAGAGTTGGGTCGTGAAACTCCCTCCCACCCCCACCCCAATTGTGATTTAAACTTTAGCATTGGCTCTCTAAGAGTGTATTGCATTCTCTTTCTTTGAGAAAAAGCTGGGAAAAATGAGTGAAAAAGGAAGGATGGGGAAAAGTAAAACTGGATAAAATAAAACAAGAATGTTTTCATAATATTCTTCTCCCCCCCCCCCCCCCCCCTTCCCTCCCTTCCTCTCTGGTTATAACCCACTGGCCTATGATTCAAATCTTCAAAATTTGTTTCAAAGAAGTGATATTTTAAATTTATTACAGGCTCGGGGGTGAATATACTTCTTATTACTCCAGAGAAGGCGATTAAACTTGCAGCTAACGATTTCTTTAGACATCATTTGACAACAGGAACAGGGTAAGATTTTGTTAAAATAAATTTTAAGCATTACTAAAATAAGTACTTAGCATTTTTGATAATGAAATGGTAATTTGTCCAGAAAATATATGAGGAGTGTTCAAATGAAACCCCTTTTGAGTCCAGAAGGCAAGGAACAGGAAACACAAGCAATTAGAAACAGTAGTGTTTAACGAACATTATTGTAAAACTTATGACATATTGTATAACATAACTTTTATGACATGCGGCATGCATTTTGTGCAGAATGATCACTCCTGAAGACAGCATGCCAGGTTGCTTGTTTTTGATAGCGTTATGGAGTTATCCTCATTGGACATGTTTTGAACTATACTATCCATGTTCAAAAAACTGTCACGCGTGCAAACATGTACAAAACGTTATTTGCACTAAATAGCAACAACATATGCATTTTCACTCTTAGCACCCATATTCAACAACTAACCATGTATTGTGAGGCAAGTGACGAACGGGCTTCATTTGAACGTGCCTTGTATGTTAGTCTTTCTGATTGCTTGGGTCTTCTCTTCAGAGCATTCTGAATGATAATGAATTCTTTCTCACAGAGCGGTTCTTCTCTTTTGGAAAAAAATCAAAAATTTGCTGGCTCCTGTAAGACAGTTTAACGGGTTTTGTTAGGGCTTGAATAGAGATTTTACTTTCTCCGAAGATTATAGACTATGCTCCACTCAGGATTGTTAGTGCAGAAGTTAACCAAAAACTTAAATGTTTTGGAAAATTTTGTAAATGATTGCTTGATGGGTTCTAATTCTTGTGCACTTTTTCCCTGGTACCTTTTCTAATTCTAAAGATTACCGTAAATATTCTACTATAACGCGAATTTTTTTGGCCTAAAAAAGCATCTAAATTTGCTTGGTCGCGTTATACTAGAGGATAAAAATCAGCCCTCCGACGACTGCGGCCAATCGTCGATAATAACAACATCGATAATAACTTCTCCCAAACATTGATAAATAGACCTACTTCCAAACTGCCTCGAACCAAAGCCTACAAGAATATATTATGTAGTGAAAATATTAAACTGAATAAAGATTACTTGTCTTTTTA
>JAHWFO010015474.1:11199805-11272378 GCA_023313115.1 Rhysida immarginata
CGATTATATATTAAACATTAATAAACCAATTGTATTGTAAAATGGACATTATAAAATTATAACTAAATAAACTTGTTTTTTCTTTTGGCTCATATCTTGATAGGAAGATAATAAACACAATCTTTTTTTATTATTATTAATTATATTGAAAAAATAAAAGAGTTAACATCTTTATTCAGGGTCCACGAAAGAAGAATTCGGAAGATGAATCTGTTTTTTGGTATTGTTTTCTGGCTGGGTGTTCTGCTGCTGCATTTGCTTCTGGAGCCGTCACACCTTTAGATGGTAATGAGACAATATTTGTTCTATAGCTTTATCGCGTTGAAGTTTTGAAAGACACTTCGTGCGTTTAAAATTCTTCAATTTACTTTTATAATTTTATATATAAACACATACGCACAGGCACCATTTATGTCTTTTTAAGATTTATTTCTTTTTTCTCCCCAGTTGTGAAGACACGGCTTCAAATATTGAAGAGGGGCCATGGTGAATCAACTTACAGTGGAATTCCTGATGCTTTTATGTAAGTTATTATAAGCTTACATTATATATAGGCAGTTCAATAAATAAGGGCACTGACCATATAAAGGTGTTAGAGCATTTTATTTTACGACTAAATAATATGACATTAGAAAGTATACTATCTGACGAATATTTAAAAGTAATCATCCATGGAATTCAAGCACTTATTCCAACGTTCCACCAGTATTGTAGAATTCTTCCGGTTGAATACACAATCAGTGGCGAACAACAATTTCAACATCCTCGACGCTCTTGAAACTCTCGCCTGCAAGAATTTTTTGAGTAGCCCGAATAAATAGTGATCACTTGGTGTCAAGTCTGGACTATATGGCGGATGGTTAAGAATGTCCCAACCCCACTTGCGAAGGTTCGCCTGAACAGCATTAGCACATCTGGATGATCGTGGAGAATAGTGGTGCACCCACGTTTCATCTGCCATCAGGATCCTTTCAATGAGTTCATCGTCTGCCAGATAGCGCTGCAAATTTTCCAGGCTGTACGCCATTCTTATTGACTTGTCTTGGAGTTAGTTCGTGTGGGGTCCATTGCGAGAATACTTTCTGAACCCTAAGCAGTTGTGCACTATAGTATATGCACTTCCTAACGACTTAGTGTAATGCACCGATCTGCCAAAACCAAACTTTCCACCAGTCTGATGTTGCTTTCACTTCTTGACGACATCTTAGTACCTGAACGGTGCTTGTCTTCAACGGAAGTGCACCAGTTTTGAAACCGTTCGCACCATTGTTGCACTTCCCTCTTATTCAAGCAATCCGTTCCATACACTTGCACCATTTCCTTGTATATTCTTGTGTCGTTTTGACCTCTAGCCCACAAATAGCAAATATCAAACTGGACATTGTCAGTTGGGTAGCCATTGTTAATGACTCGTACAACACGTCTGCACAGTTTTAATCTCGGACCCCGTCACTTAGTGCCATTCGTTAAAAATGTGCCTACAATGGAGCAAAACCTACCGAATGATATCTGTTATAGTTTTCGTATAAAAAATTATGTGCCCTTATATACTAAGCTAGAAAACCAAAAAGTTTAGTCACTAAGTTTACATTAGGAAACCGAAATTTCAGAATCATTTGGAGCTTCTAGCGAATTAATAAGTTAATAACATGATTTACTCATTTATTTATGAATGTTCTTTTAAAATTGCTGAGGTTTCCATTGCCATACTCCAATTTTTGTAAAATTGGCATATTGAAAGAATATCAAAAAATTGTTAATATCCATTTAGTAAATCACAAAAATATGGAGAAAATTTTTGAATTAAAGTACGTGATAAAGAGAGATTATGGTGTATTCTTATAGTTGTAAATATGAAAGGTACCAATATAAGAGAAGTAGCTGATAAATGATTAATAAAATGTAAAGACAATTTTTATATTACATAAACTGATTGATGAAAAAGCCTTTCAAACAATTTTTTCTTTATTGATTGGTTTCCTGTGTTTATTCCCTTATGAAACGATAGGCTTTTTTTTTTCTTTCGGTATATAATACACGAGGGATGGTTATAAAGTCATTATAATCAGCCGGAAGACTTTGCATGGTGGTGGCATCAGTCCTTCTCTACACACTTTTCCCAACGATGGACGACATGCTGGATGCCACTTTTATAGAAGTCCTCCTTTTGGCTTTGAGGACTGCTCCATCTCGAAGATCACCTTGTCAGCGTCTTGGAAATGCCATCCACAAAGAGGGTTCTTCAGGCGAGGAAAGAGGAAGAAGTCACTTGGGGCCAGATCTGGTTAATGGCAGATGGTGTAGTACGCTCCCGTGATTGTCTGGCTTCACGGCTCATCACAGCCTCAATTTGTGGCTTATCACAGATGAAGGGGCGTCCGCTCCGAGGTTCCTCTTCCATGCTTGTCTGGCCGCACAAGAAATGTCGACTGTCTCGTACCTTGGGGCATTGTCACCATAAACTGCTACTAACTCCTCATGGGTTGGTTTGGCATTGTTCACCTTCAAATAGAGGAAAGTTATCATGGTTGTGCCATGTTGCTTTAGTTGGTCTGGCAGCGTTAGTGGTACTGCACCAAATGCCGCTTTGTATCCTCCAGCACTCAAGGGATGTTGCTTCCCAGTGTCAGCACACATTTTCAAAAGCTATCGTTCTTTCATGTTGATTGTAATGACTTTATGACCACCCCTTGTATGTTATTGGACTTGTGAATACTAATAATAATATTTTATTTATTTATTTATTTTTTAAAGGAGAATATTTCGTGAAGAAGGGCCCAGGGCCTTTTTTAAAGGAGCGTCTTGTCGAATGATTGTTATGGCACCATTATTTGGAATCGCTCAAATGATATACTTTTTAGGTGTAGCAGAATGGGCATTAGGAATGCCTAAAGCAAAAAAGGTAAGATATTTGTAATTTCTTTAGGCTAGTAAATCATCCTGACCATATGATCAAAAGTATCTGGTCATCTTCACACTTGCATCTTTTGCAATGAAGTAAGAAATCAATATGGCATATATCTCTCATTTGCTGCAATAAAAGCTTCCCAACAGGAAGCCCTATTCCTAATTTTTGAAATGTTGCAGTTGGAAGTACACAATATTCTTTCAAAAGAAACGGTAGTCATTCTGCACCTATGTAAGGTGACCACTGTCGTTCCAATTCATCCCACAAGTCTTGTGTGAACTTGAGATTCAGAATCTAAATATGCCAGTTCAATTCCTCAACATTCAAATCAGCATAATCTGTACTTTATGGAGATGTTTACAATTGTGTTGAAAGAAGAATGGGCTCTTGTCAAAATGAAATTATCTACATCATGAGATATACTGTGTTCAGAGTTCCCTTCACAAGAACAAGGACTAAGAAATAGTCCCCAAGCCATTGTGCCCCACTACTAAACTTTACATAATACATTCAAGTTAGTACCATTTATCCAGCATTTTATACATAACACTCCTCCATGATTGCCAGGTAGTGTAGCATGTGGCATGAATTCTCACTTCATGTGGCATGTTGTTATTGCCCAGGGATTCCATTTTTGTCGATTTTTTTCACCACAGGAAGTGACAGTTTAAATTTCTGTGTTAGTGTTGATTAACAAGGTGCTACCCAAAATATCTGAGAATTTGAATAGTCTGCCAAACCAAAAACAGTATGAGGTGACTACTTTGAAGGTGACTGTGAAAATTATGGTATAAGGTATGTTTTCTGCTTTTTACAAGAAAATTCTCAGATTTTGGGTAGCACCTCGCATGTGAGGCTCCGTCTGAAATTCCTGAATTTTGATGAATTGACGTGATTTTAATGTTGGATCTTGGAGCTCTCGATGAATTCTCATCGAGCTGAAATTGCATCTTTAGGCATCTTAGAAATTATCAGTAATGTTACTTGCCAATTTTTGCAATTGTTTTTGGTATCTCTTTTGGTTGATGCACAGTTGAGCCCCTACAAGTTTCTACTTTTATTTACTGTGAAACCGATGCATGTAATTACAGAAACTTCACGAAAAGATTTTGAGTAACACCCAGTCACTTCACCACATTCAAAGTCATATAGCACATGCAGGGTGCGTATGCGGCCTTGAAAACCTTGAAAATGCTTAAATTTCATAATTTTTTTTCAAGGCCTTAAATATTCGGGAAAAATGAAGGTTTTCTTTGATGAACCTGGAAAATCCTTGAAAACCGACCATTTGTAGTTCATTCTTTAATTCACCGTTTCATAAAATTGTCGCTAACCCTTCTGTTTTACTTTCGTTTTCTGTTTGCTGGATTCACTAATAATTCAAGGCAAGCTAATAAAAAAAAATTTTCATTCGAAATATGGGTAAATGTTCATTCAATGAACTTTGGCTTAAAAATCCTGTCTATGCAAGTTGGATATCAAAAGATATTAATAATCGTCACATTGCAAAATGTATTTTATGCTTGAAGAACGTGGATATTTCCAGTATGGGTGAATCTGCATTAAGGAGCCATATGAAAGGTAAAAAACACGCTCTTCGAAAAACGTGATAAAAACAATACGCTTGATCAGCTGCTAGTGGATAAATCTAGTAAAGATATGCCAACAACATCTGTCTCATCATCTTCAACGTTGCGAATTCCTCGGGAGAAAAATGCGACGATCAAAGCCGAAACACTTTGGGCATTAAAGGTAGTTAAAAATCATTATTCCTATTGTTCATGTGCTGGTAACGATTTATTATTTAAACTCATGTTTCCGGACAGTGTGATAGCAGAAAATTTCTCCTGCGGAGAAAAAAAATGTGCCTACATCTGTTGCTTTGGCTTTGCTCCTTATTTTAAATCCCTTCTTGCCAGTAATATTAAATGTGAAAATAAACATTTCATAATTTTATTTGATGAGAGTTTAAACAAATTTACTCAAACAAAACAAATGGATGTTCACGTTAGATTATGGGAAGATGGTGAAATCCAAACAAGATATTTTAGTTCAGTCTTCTTGGGGCATGCAACAGCAGATAAAATGATGGAACTATTTTGACAATGTATTGAATGCCTGCCAACAAAAAATATTCTTCAATTATCAATGGATGGGCCGAATGTGAACTGGAAATTTTTTGATTCGTTTCATGCTTCGAATTCTTCTGATTTTAATGTGTCACTTTTAAATGTTGGTACTTGTGGCCTCCATATAATAAACAATTCATTTAGACATGGATCCATGGCTAGTCGATGGGGAATTGAAAAACTTCTTACAAGCATGTACAGATTATTCAAAGATTCTCCTGCAAGAAGAGAAGATTTTGTAGATAAAATAGGTGCACCAAAAATGCCACTCAAATTTTGTCCACACAGATGGCTGGAAAATTCACCTGCTTGTGAGAGGGCTATTGAACTTTGGTCATATTTTGAAAAATACGATAATGAAATTAGCAAAAAAGTATTTAAAAATCCTAGCACTGCTTCCTTTGATGTAATACACAAATTCTTACAAGATCCTTTTACCATACCGAAGTTGCACTTATTTAATTCAGTTGCTAAACAGCTATTGCCATTTTTAAAAGGATATCGGGCAGATAAACCTTTGCTTCCATTTCTGGGTAAGGATATGGAGAAAATTATTTACTATTTTTTTTTTTCCCTAGGATTTTGTAATGAAAAAATTGGAATGTTTTATTAAATATCTTTATATAATGTTATTAAAATGTGTTTTCATTTACCATTAAAATGTGACTTTAGTCCTTGAATTTTATCATCATTTGTCCTGGAAAAGTCTTGAAAATCCTTGAATTTTGTTTTTCACAAAGCGTACGCACCCTGACATGTTTTGCTTCCATGTTACCATTTGCAATAAGAAATATGTTTTATGCATCTTTTAATGCCCATCTAAGCTCACACTGACATCCCTGGCAGAATATACTACAGGGTGATTCAGTCAATTTCTGACCATTTCAGTACTATGATTTATTGACCCATTAATGTTTACAAACTTAGCATTTCAGTATGATATTTTAGGCAGTTCAGAGTTTTTATTGCCGTGGAAAAGTCTTGATGATATGCTCAATGTGACCACCAAGAACGTTTTAAACTGCTCGCAGCCGAATGGTGAAGTTGTTCATAACTCTATCCAGAATTTCTGCATCCACAAGGGTGCAGCAGTCGACGATGGTTTGTCGCAGCTGGTCTAGGGTTTTTGGTGCTGTAGCGAACACACTGTCTTTAAGGAACCCCCAGAGATAAAAATCACATGGGTTTAGCTCAGGACTCGTAGGGGGCCAAAGAAAGCCACCCCCGAATCGATCTGGAAACCTGTTTGAAATGACACGATTTCCGAATTTCTGATTGAGAAAGTCTAGCATTTCATTAGTGGTGTGAAGCCTAGCCCCATCCTGTTGAAATCATTGATGTCGAAGCGATATACGCCTCCTTCGCAGCATCGGGGATGAAGAAGGTTTCCAACATGTTAAGGTAAGCATGTGACGTTACGGTGCCCTCAAAAAAGAACGGACCAATGATGCCGTGGATGAAGAGGTGACTTATGGATCTCATGAGGGTGCTGGAACCCCAAAAACGAACGTTGTTTATTAACGTCACCTGACAGATGGAAGAAGGCCTCATCTGAAACCCACAGGTTGTCCAAAATGTCCTGATTGGCTTCCATTTCTGCTCCAAACTCCATCGCAAATTGTTTTCGCTTCTGTCTTCCAGTGTCTGTTAACTCCTGATTAACATAGATCTTATACGGGAACAGGTGTCAGTCCTTTCTCAAAATTCGCAACGGCATGATATACGACAGCCCTTCTTCAATGGATAGGCGGCGAACAGATTTTTTGGTAGGGGAATCTACCGACCTTGTGCGAACATTTTCAACAACTTCGGCCGTTCGAACACGAGCTTCGCTCCCGCCTTTTTTCTTGCCTTTAACACATCCAGTGGCACGAAATTGCTTGACAAAATCCATGATTGCTTGCCTGCCTGGCTCGTCTCGACACTTATACTCCTGCCGGAACTTTCTTTGCACGGTTACAGGTGATTTTGTTTCAAAATACCATTTGACAACCTTGCATTTCTACTCTGTTGATAAAGCGGGTGCCATTTTTCAACAATACGATTTTCATGCAGTGCCGTTGCAACAATACAAACTCCAACTATTTAGAAATTCGATATGGCGCTCATATTCTTTCAATTGTTTATCCCTAATGCACGTCATTCGAGTGAAATGGTCAGAAATTGACTGAATCACCCTGTACTTCATGAAGATGTGCAAATATCTTTGCTCATATAGTGTAGTTGCTTATTGTATTAGATTGATATCTGGCAGTTTTATGAGGTATGATCAAAAAGTTCTGGGACTGGTTTCGCATCTCCCCAACAAATGGCAGCGCAAATCCACAAATACAGTAAATTATGGTATAGCCCTAACTTCATAAATCAGATTTTCAAATGATTTTGTTTCATGTGCATTGGGGACTGAGAAAAGACTGCTATTGTGACCACATGTGAGCAATCTGAAGGAGGACATTCGGCGAAAGCAACCAGGTCTATGGCATGAGAAAAACTGGATGCTCCACTACGACAATGCACCCTCTCACCAAGATCTCCTCACACTTGAGTTTATTGCGATAAACAACATGAGTTTGCTTCCACACCCACCCTACTCGTCAGATTTGGCTCCTGCAAACTTTGTCCTCCTTCCAAAAATGAAAATCCAATTAAAAAGTCGCTGTTTTGATATCATTGAGCAGATCCAGTGCGAATCGCCGAAGGTGCTTGTCTCATTCCAACAAAAAGACTTCCAGGATACATTCCTGAAGTGGCAGGAATTCTGGACTCATTGTATTTTCACAAGGGGACTATTTTGAAGGGGACACTGTGTAAATGTATTTAAATAAAGTACTTTCTCTTTAAATGAACCAGTCCAAGAACTTTTCAATTGCACCTTGTACTTTGCTGGCTGATATGCATGTCTTGTCGTTTTTGAAATCCATGTCATGGGTTTGAATCCTACTGGGAGCATGGATATTTGTGCTTCTTCTTTATTGCCATGGATTGTTTGGGGGACAATCCTTGGGTTGTTTAAGTAATTAATATTGCGTATTGTTTTTGTAGCAAATTTCATTTTTTAATGTTCTCTATAATATTTTACATGAAAAAACTCTTTATAAAACTTGATGATTCTTTGCATCTTTGCTGGTGGTAACAGATCTCATAATATTAATAAACATAAAACCTCTTCTAATTCAGCCCTTCAAGAAAATAGGTCTTTTAATAGTGGCCCAAAATATCTTTTTAAATCTTTTCACAATCAAATACCTGTATAAGGGCATTTCAATAAATAACACACAATTATGTTTTATTTCTGATTTGGCTAAAACAAAGTTTGACTATCAAGCCACAGAAAGGTACACTTGACATTGCTGTCCCACTTGAGGCAAAATTGTGAACTGCAAAACAAAAATTGCGTATTCGCTACCTTCGTCTCTGTCAAAGAGCAGCGAGGTGTTATTCATTTTCTGTAAGCTCAATGGAAAATCCTGACTGAAACTCTCAAACAAACTGGTGATTGCCTAAACTGCTCTAACATCTCCAGGATGTGCAGTTATTTTGCAAGCGTGTGTGAAAACCTCACCGATCCGCCAAGTTCCGGCTGACCTGTAATCACCGCAACATTAAGCAATATCACACGCACTGAGACAGACAGACTTTGCTCATTTGAAGACTTTGCCAGAGCGATTCAACATTTCAGTCGGAACAGCGTACGGAATTTTCATGAGAAACTGCAGTTTCATCCGTTTGGTCCCATGAAGAGGTCAATGTCTGGGCAACGGTTTGATTTTGACGTAGATATGAAATCAGCCGATGGCAAGTGGCTTTACATCAGATAAAGATTTTTACTAGAGGGTATAATGAAATTGATGCCACAATAGGAGAAATGTATTGGGCAACTAGGTTATTTGTTGAAAAAGAGGTAAACTCTGTAGCTTATTTATCAATATTTTTTTGGTTTCGATATACAGGGTGTATCAGGTTCGATGGTCATAAAGTACCTAGCGTTGTTCTCTGCAAAATTTTAAGCATAATTCTCCTTATCCATTTTTCAAAATTCTCAAAAAAAAGTTTGGCTATTATGACGTAATTCTAAGCCTTCTGAAGTAATTCATCCATGCCGTAATGGCATAATTTTTTCCTGGCTCCTGTCATAATAGCCAGGAGCCAGTTTGGATAGCCTTCTGATGTCATAATAGGCTATGAATAGTCATAATAGCCTTCTGACGTCATAATTCATCCATTCCTATAGCCTTCTGATGTCATAATAGCCAAACTTTGGATAACGATTTCAAGCATTTTTTTTTTGAGAATTTTGAAAAATGGATAAGGAAAATTATGCTTAGAATTTTGCAGAGAACAACGCTAGGTACTTTATGACCATCAAACCTTATACACCCTGTATAGTAGAATTAAAAAAAATTCTTGTGCGTTCCTTATTGAAATGCTTTCGTAAATTGGAATATTATTTATAATGGCCGGCACGAAAGATAAAACAAACTGGTGCATGCATAAATTGATTGCGGATGTCTGCTTTATTCAGAGTTCTTGAAACATGGTGGCTTCCACTTCGCCTGTAGTCAGTTTGTTCAAGAAAACTATAAACAGTTAAGATAGATTTTCATTTTAAATTACATTGACTATTTAAAGGAGAATGGACTTGGGAATAATAACGATACCATAGTAAAGCAGACCCAGTAAGGCAATCAGAATATTGTATTCATGAAGGTTTTCGTTCCAGCTGCGATTTCACTAAGGGAATGCCCATGAAGGAATGAAGAGGCGACACTCGTGATAAAATGAATTTCCGGTCACTGGTGTTTGGTACCCGAACAAATATCAGAAAAATGGAAATGAAAACTGATTAAGGATAACACATGAAAAACCATTGCATTCGTCAAGCAGTCATTTGCATCGTAGCCTCCATTGAGCATTGAGCTCACGTTATCAATCCGACTCCATCCATCCAATTCTATCCCGAGAAATGCCATTAGCACGTTGCTGTGTCTCTTAAACAGAATGAGAAGGGAGGTGGAGTGGATGGAGGGAGCCTTTTTTCCCCTGGTGGCAACCGTATGCACTAATAAATTTTCCCGTGAATTTTACCATTGGAATTTTTTTCCATTCTCTGCATAGCCTGTACACAAAGTTTTCATTTCTGTGCAGTAACTCGGTCTCAGCCTGCGCAGAAAGGAGGGAACTTTAATTATAACACCCGGTACATGTATTCCTTTCTCTGTGGGTGAGGGGGGGAGGGTAGGTAAGGAGCAAAGCATTGCATTGTGGGTGCTGCTTTGGATACAAATCTTTGGCACGTTTTCATCGCTTGGTTTAATTTTAAATGCATTAAATGAAGTAGAGTTGCGCTTCCATGTTATTCCTCCATGGAAATGCCAGGATTAAGTAACGCTCCATTTTCTGCCTGTTTCTGATTGGTTGAACGAGTTTTACTCATTTGCACATGCGTCAGTTCCTTTTTCTTTCGTTCCGGGCACTACAATGATACTCAATGGACATAATAAACGCTATATTTTTTTCTTTCTTTTTTTTTAGTAACAAAAAAAAAAAAATAAGAAATTCGATGCGATTTAACAGTGGACGTACACTAAAGGTTGCCTCTTTCCTCCCATGAACCCAAAATTATTCAGGAACACGCCATTTAAAAGATTAACATGAGCACTAAATGAACAACTTAAAAGAACCATTGGATTTGATTAGATTGTCCTAATCCTACTTAGCACTATAAATTGCACAAAAAAATGTTAAAAAAAAAATAGGGAACATATTTATTACATTTTATTTTCTGTGCATATCAATTGTTATTTTTTCATTTTGGTTATTCTTATATTAAAAAAAAAAAATTTTTGTGTAAATTAATTCTTTGGTTGTTTTTTTGTTTTTTTCCTTCTAAGAATGGAAATGTTGTGATAACTTTATATTTAAATGGTAATGTCAAAACCACTACAGCTATAGGATAAATTAGAATAAAACCTTCTTGTGACAGCTTTTTTACAGAATTATCGGTTATGAAGAGAAATGTAAAGCTGTTACACAATATTACTTGCTATTCAGTGGAATAATGCTTGACGAGTTATTGAAAGCTTTTAATCGAGTGCATCCAAATATAAATTTTACTGAAAATGTGATTGGCCAACTACTTCATTATTTGTTATAACATTTATTCCATTGAATGCTTTTGCTATTTGGTAAAAAAAAAAAAAAAAAAATTATCAGGAAACTCAGGGTTTATAAAAGGTATAACTGTAATTTAACGTTTCTTATAATTTAAGTATATCAGTTTTAAAGGGAGGAAATTTATAGTGTATATTTATTTATTTATTTTTTTTTTTTCATTTTCTGACCAAAAATTGCCACCATAAAATGAATTTTCATAAATCTTAGGATTACTCCTAATATATTTATTTTGCTGTGTTCTTTGACGCCCTTTTTTTCTTTTTATATATATATTAGTTGTTTCTCTTCTTTCAGGTATTTTGATTTGTGATGATGCATTGCATTAAAGCTTAAATTTAACATTCCAGTTTAATCAGTCAAATAATAGATTTCCGTCTCTGTGTACCCACTAATCATCATAGGTTAAAACTTTTATTTTAAGATAATGCTCTTTATCAGCTATGTGATGCTTAATTTTCTCATTTGTAATATTTTTCATGAGACTCAGTTGAAATATGCTACTGCTGCGATGTTCTTGTTTTTATCAGATGTCGTTGAAGTTTTTTTTTTTGTTGTTTCTTTTTTTTTAAAGTATGCTCTAATGTTTTTGTAGTAATGCTTTTTAATAATAATAATAATAATAATGAATCACAAATATTTTGCATATGTTAAACATCAGTTCTAGAACAATCATTTCTATAGAATCTATTTATGTATAACAGATTTATGGAGATTTAAAGTTTGTTCTTATAGGTAAGAAATTATAATATTGTTAAAATATACAGATGTTATAAAACTATTTTTATTAAATATTTATATTCATATGTGTAATTTAAATTTTATCTATACTTTTTTCCCAGACATAACTTGATAATGTTTTTATGTATATATAAACCCGTAAATGTCTTGACGAGTAAATTTATTATGAAATCAAAGATAATGTAAATTGGGCAAAAACATGACACCATTTTTAAAATTCAATATAAAATTAAAAAAAAAAAAAAATTGTTTGGAAAAGTGTAACTTATGTAATAATTTTATGTTATACAAACATACAACTTCACTTCTAGATTGTGGTACTTCAGGTGAAGCTTTATATATAATCTTTATCTGGTCTTGGCCACTTACCTTGCCAGCTCATCCATAGCTTAGCCATTGTTAAATTGAATAGGACAATGAGACATATAAGACTAATTTTGGCTTCTCTGATACCGAGATCTTTAATGTTAAAATTTCTTTACAAGATAAAAGCTATAAAGGTTGAATTTTGAAATTGTAGACGACGGGCACGATGCCAGAGACTTATTGGTTCATCTGATCTCGAAAGGATGCATCTCGATTTTCCACACACGAGCTCGTTAGGTGAATAATAAATAATTTTGTTTATATACAAAAGAAGTAAAATTACATTCTACATTTTCCTGCAATTTATATATACATTTTTTTTTAAATTGAATTTTAAAACTAAAATTGGAGCTCTTTTGGCTTCTGCTTATTTTTATTATTATTAAACTGCTTTTTTTAAAATGATTTCGCGATTATCAAGTTTATTCTGGTAGCGCTCTCTTGATCATGTTTTCAGAACAAAGCTGCCGTTAATTTTAATGAATGTGTGCATCATCGTTTGAGAGAACTATATTGTGCAATTGAAAGCTGTTCTTTATTATGTTTTTTGAGCTCTCATTCACCTTTGATATTTATTTATCGTTTTTTATTAATTCAGCAGAATGCATTCTTATGTCGTATATATATAATTTGCCAAACATTTCATCCTTTCCCTGACAGTGCTATTCGTAAAAATAATTTTAACATCTAGTCCTATTTTAAGCTCTCAAATCATTCTCTCGATGTTTTTACCAGAAAATATGTTTGAAAACTTGCCATTTTCACTTTTTTAATTTTTAAGGCCCATTAAGAATATTAATTTATTTTTAGAATTACAAATAAGAAAATCATGGCAAAAGGGTTTCTTTCTTAAGAAAATTTACTATTACTTGAAGTTTAATTTATGTTATAGGATGATTATGACTAGGATAATCCAATATCATGGAGTAAAAACTAAGATTGTAAAAAAATGTTTTATATTTAGACCTGTTGTTGAACAAATAATTATGGCGAATTGTTTTACGTTGTCCTGGTGTGAATTTCAATGCGTTTCATGTGTTAAGAAATAGATAGGAGAAAGAACTTTAACAGTTGTTCACGAGTAGAAATGCTTATTTATTCATATGTAGTACCTGAGATCGAGATTGGTTTTACTCAAAGTGTTACAGATTATTTGTTAACTCAGTAAAAGGCTTGTTTTATAAGGAACTATAAGCTTTAGCCAGTTTGTTGTGATGTTTAATGTTTTGTTTTGATCTTTGTATTTTATTTTGATTTTTTTTTATTGTTTAAATTTTAATTGTGGGACGATAAAAGTTATCGGAACACAATATAGAATGTTTTTGTGGTGTTTGTCAGTTGTAATGGTTATACATATTTTGGAAGTAAAGACTTGTGAATTTACTTTCATTGAGTTTTAGACAACTCGTTATCTAAAATGGAACCAGTTATGTAAAACTATTGTAATAGATTCAGTTCCTTTTTGAGGGGAATTGTAATCTTCATAACAGTATTATGAAATCTTCGTGCTTCCACATTGGTATTGTTTAAAGTACAAAGTGGGAGCCTTTATTTATATTCTTGATTAGAGTAAAAGCTAACGTTTTTAGAACAAAAAATTATTAAAATAATTCATGTTATTAACTTCAATAATGTGTATAGCAATTATGGGCTATGTTGAACATTACGGTGTTAATGTAAATTATTTATGCGTAAAAACTATAAAATTATACATATATATTTTTAAAGATATGTTGTTAAATAGTAAAAAAGTTATTTTGCTTGATGTAGTTTGCTATACAGGTATCGACAAACTGCTGTCTGTTAATTAATATTTGTAGCTGTCAGTTGTTTTCCGTAAAAGACTCACTTTAGGTAAAGTCTGCATTAATTTATATTTTTTAAGCCATTTAGCACATTATTTTTTAAAGACATTTTATTAAGGCTTTTGAAATTATTTTTCTGCAGCATTATTACATTTTCAGTTATTTTACTTTTGAATTTTTAACAAATAAAAAATTTATTATGACAATTAGAAAAAAAATGCAATGTTTTTCCCCTGCTAATAGTATCTGTGCATTACATGACACACTTACAATAAGCAGTGACTTCTTTCCCTGGAGTAAACAGCTTTCCTACACACAATGCAGCATTCATTCTAGAAACCTTTCCCAAACCGAGGCTTCCGAGATTATACAGGCTGACCCTTATCATGAAAAAACTGGCGACAATAAAGATGGCGAAAAGAGGCAAAATTACCTGGGTAATCATTGCCATCTGTTGTCATAAAACCGAAATAGCCGCCATCTTCTAAAGAAATCAGAAACATATTAACTTGAATTCTAAAAATTACCTTGTATCAACGAAATAAACATGTTTAATTTTCGTTCAAGCAAGATTTTAATTGGTTTAATCAAGGCTTCGTGCTTATATTATATGTAAAAATCTGGTAGATAATACCTATTTCGGTTTTATGACCCCAGATGGCAATGGTTACCCGGGTAATTTTGCCTTCTTGTTGTCGCCATATTTGTCGCTCGTTTAGCAATGGTTTTTTCCTGATATGGGTCAGCCTGTACAATCTCGGAAGCCTCGCCCAAACTATGCCAGTACTGCCACCAAAATGTAGCATTGACAATACAGAACAGGTTGCGTCAATAACCTGTGAACGAGAAAAACCCGCACTATAGTGGCTAGAAGAATTGTGTGGCAACGGCTATTACTCGCAATGCTACGTGGTTGATTCCCTATTTGATGATAGTAGCGGTGGTGCTGCAATCGACATAGATGCGAGTTATGCGGGAGATGAGATAGAAATAATAGGATGACGGAGGGGTTTTTTTCAGCTATATTACAGTTGAGTTAAGTTTATTTATAAAAATTTAGTGTATTGCTAGGTAATTGTCTTCCATAGAATTTGATGATACTCTTTAACGTTAATATAAATGAAAAAAAAAAATTGCTGTTTTAAATAAGTTGAAATATAAGATCAGAGAGATGGATGAAGGTATCCATCCCTAATAAGATAAAGCATGGAATATGAGCCTTTCCGAGCCAGAGGAATTAAATTTTGAGTAATTAAGCATTAAACATCTGCTAAATGAAGTATAATAAAATTTAAACATAAATCTAATAATATAATGCTGTACACAGCTGGCCATCTCAAAAATTCAAGAATTGTATTTTCACAGATGTTTTAGGAGAAAAAATTCAAGAAATGAGGCGTTCGCCCTTCTAGCTCGGAAGGTCTCATATGTGAAATGCACAAAGATATACAAAGAGAATGTCTTTTTCATGTAAAATTCATTTATTACATGATTAACAACCAAATTACTTTTTTATGTGATGATAAAAAATTTAAATATCAGATACTTCAGGTTAATAGGTTTGAAAAAAAATTCTTATTATTTAAAAAAAAAATAAGATATATAAAAAATTTGTATTTAAAGCTGCTTTGATTGCATTTTGTTATTTAAAAATAAGGAATTTTCTTAGATTTTTCATAAAGAAAAAAATAAATGAGAAATATAAGCAGTAAAGTGGTTCTTGAAATTTTAAAATGCAACAGTAAGAAGGGAGGGGTGCTATTTTATTGCAAAACTAAAATCGGATGAAGAAATCGAAAACTTATTTAAAGAAAATAACTCGGTGTGAAACGGTCGGGTATTTCTCTATACCAATTATAACTGGAAAAAAAAAATATTTGAAATAAATAATACTGCAAAATCATCTCTCAATTAAAAACAAAAAAGGGGGGGGGGTCGAAATATTATTAAAAATGGTATATTATTTAATGTTCTGGAATGAAAATGAAATAATAAATCAAATACATAAATTTTACGAAGCAATTAATGGAGCTTTATTGATGTAAAACTCTGGATGTTTAGCTACTATGTTGATGTAGCTGCCATCTGGCGGCATCATCATTTGAGGAATCAGATTTGAACGCTCGCTGCCACACTATTCTTCTAGCCACTATAACCGCACCCCTGAATAATCCGTGAAAATTTCGATTTTACCGTAAAAGTGCAAACAAGTGCCGCATCCTATTAACCGCCGCACCAAATCGACACTGTAAGTAAGAAGCGCCGCATTCAACTGCCACAGTGATTATCAAAATTGTCGATGGCAACACCAAATGCCAAAACAAGATAGCAGGCTAAGCCTACAATTGGGCATGAGCATGTATGGCCATTCTGTTAATTCATGATTTTGTAGCTCGTTCAATAAACCATGTATATTATTTTAAAAGTTCGTGCACTGAACCGAATAAGCAAAAAAAAAAAAAAAAAAAAAATTATAAGCCCCGCACCCATATACTAAAATAAACTAAACTCACGAGAATATACTGAAATAACAGCATTTTCTTTTTGTATGTTAGCTATTAAAAAGATCGGTAACCCTATAAAGTAACATCCCCAAGATGGCGGAGATCGGGAGGGCATCTGAGTGTAGGACATTTACCACACCTAACTGCTTCAGTATCGTTCTTGTTCAGAGAAATTCTTGTAATTAATAACTATAAAAGAAAAACAACTAACTATTCACATACGGAAAATAAAACTAAAAGGTAAACAATAATGCTAGAGTGTAAAAATTAAATAATAACTTAAATACTTATGTGAATAATAACTAATAATAAAAGAAATACGACAAAATTAAATATTTATTCAAGGTAAACAATAACATAAATTTGATGGTGTAGGTCTTTCAATTCAATCGGAACCATAATTAATTCGTCAGGATAAACGAAGCCGAAGATAATATTAGATAATAAAGAATTAAGATTGTGGACGGCGTGGTGATAAAGGTTTCATCTCGGGTCCCATCCGATGCTCGCATGGAAACATCGCTAGATCAAGCTCGAAAATCCACCAAAAAAGTTGAATTAATAGGAATCAACATCGACCGATCTTTATAAAAAATTTTCACAAAGAAATATTATGACACTCGATTATAAAAATGTAAAATATGGCATACAGTTTTACAAAATAAATGAAGCTCTATAAAAATCTTTATTTCAAGTTAAAATAAATAAAATAAATAGATAACTAAAATTTTAATTCAATAAATATGATGGTGTAGGACTTTCAATTCAACTATACAACTTTGAATTTATTTATTTATTGACGAATCCAATAAATTACTAGAGTGTAAAAAATAAATAATAACATAAATACTATGTGAATAATAATTAATAATAAAAGAAATACGACAAACTGATCACATACTAGAAATTAAATATTTATTCAAGGTAAACAACAACATAAATATGATGATGATCTTCAATAAGACTTTCAATTCAATCGGATAGCATGGCCTATACCGATTAAAAATTCTGGCAGTGTCTTCCAACCGGTCACTTGTCTGTTTTACTTAAAATCTTGGACAAAACAAATTCTATAAAGAAGAGTTTTTTTACACAGGGTTCGTACATTTGATCGGTATAGGCCATGCTATCCGATTGAATTGAAAGTCTTATTGTTATTGAAGATCATCACCATCATATTTATGTTATTGTTTACCTTGAATAATATTTAATTTCCAGTATGTGATCAGTTTGCCGTATTTCTTTTATTATTAATTATTATTCACATAGTATTTATGTTATTATTTATTTTTTACACTCTAGTAATTTGTTGGATTCGTCAATAAATAAATAAATAACTTCAAAGTTGTATAGTTGAATTGAAAGTCCTACACCATCATATTTATTGATTTAAAATTTTATTTATCTATTTATTTTATTTATTTTAACTTAAAATAAAGATTTTTATAGAGCTTCATTTATTTTGTAAAACTGTATGCCATATTTTACATTTTTATAATCGAGTGTCATAATATTTCTTTGTGAAATTTTTTTATAAAGATCGGTCGATGTTGATTCCTATTAATTCAGCTTTTTTGGTGGATTTTCGAGCTTGATCTAGCGATATTTCCATGCGAGCATCGGATGGGACCCGAGATGAAACCTTTATCACCATGCCGTCCACAATCTTAATTCTTTATTATCTAATATTATCTTCGGCTTCGTTTATCCTGACGAATTAATTATGGTTCCGATTGAATTGAAAGACCTACACCATCAAATTTATGTTATTGTTTACCTTGAAAAAATATTTAATTTTGTCGTATTTCTTTTATTATTATTAATTATTATTCACATAAGTATTTAAGTTATTATTTAATTTTTAAACTCTAGCATTATTGTTTACCTTTTAGTTTTATTTTCCGTATGTGAATAGTTAGTTGTTTTTCTTTTATAGTTATTAATTACAAGAATTTCTCTGAACAAGAACGATACTGAAGCAGTTAGGTGCGGTAAATGTCCGGTTCCCAGGGCATCTATATAATTTTAAGAAACTTTATTAAGTTAGATATATTACTAATAAAATTGTTTGTTGTCAGACTCAGAAATAGTTCATTCACATTTCCCATTACTGCATTATTGCCAATTTGAATATCTTAAGCTTAAATTTCGTCCTTTTTTTAAGGAATTAAACAAACTATAATGTTGTAATATAAACTGCTAATACAGAGCATATAATTATTGTTTTTTTGTTTATAAACAATTTTTCGTGAAATATATACATCATAAATTACTATCGGGAATAAATACACAATCAATTCCTGTTACTCGCAGCCGCGGCCATCTTGGGGGCGCTACTTCATTTTAGCCACTATACTCCTTATCTAGGTCAAGTGACATGGATTTTGACTTATTTATTTTATGTCATACTAGCAGACCCGGCAATGCTTCGCTATTGTTATGTATGAGCGTCTTCTAAAAATCAATCTTTTGGCTCTTAAAAATGTTATTATTGTATTATGTTTCACTTCTCTATAATCACCGGCCCTTTAGCTGAGTAAATTTGACGCAGGGCCGGAGATGAAAGGTGAAGAATAATGTTCACATTTTTTGTAGATTCACATTCAGAAATTGCAAAATTTCATCAACAAAGAGTATATCAGCTACTTCATAATAAATCGAAAAATAGTCATGGATACTTTAAATAAATTTTAAATCAAATAACAAAATCGATATTTTATGACCAACAACCACGTGGCCAAAATCCATGTGACGTCACGCGGGTCCTCCAAGATGCTTCAATACTTGGTCAACCGGATCAAACCGACCTAACATGTGGACTTTGATTCCGGCGCCTCGAAGACGTGCGCCCATCTGTTAGGAGCCTTTTGGGTATGTACAGTTTATAACCTAAACAAACAAATCATGCGAGTCAAAAAAAAAAAAAGAAAAAAAAAGACCAACCACATGGCCATTTTTTTTTTAATTTATGGATTATATGGCTACTTATGAAAACGTCAATCATTATAAATTATTTTTACTTCAACCTCCCCCCTTCTCCACCTGACTTACGAAGATCAGATAATCGAGACAAAGTATCGATATCGCAATTGCAGATTTTACGTTATTCATTACATGCCTTTATAACCGTAATTAACCCCCGTAATTAACCCCCCCCCCCCCATCATCCGGAGATTGGTCGCCACGAAAAGCCCTATTAGAAAATAAGATACATTATATTCCTGCGCGAAATATAATCGTAATTCCTGTTGATTGTTGTTTCACGCAATCCATTATATTCCTGTTGATGCTGTTTCACGGAATAATCGCAAAAGTTTGGATTTTATATATATAGATAATAGTAGCAAATTGGAAAATTGAGATTATGATTACAAAATGGATTACTGAACTTCCGTACATATTAAGATGAATTTAGGAGGAAAAAAAAAAAACATTTCCGAGGGCGGGATTCGAACCCGTACCTGCAAAATAAGACGCCAGCAACATACCGCTGTGCTACAGCAATAAGCTCTAATTTAATACCAAATTTTTGGTATTTATGAAGTTTTTTTCCTCTCAAAACTCATCCAGGTGAATGCAGAGCAGCTTCTTTTCAATATTCTTTTTATTTTTTGCCATATTCTTCGAAGTTCGCTAAGGGAGATGGAGAGAATGCAGACTCGATTCGATAGACACAATAATGGCGGCGAAGCGCCAGACCGACGGCAGCGAAGTCGACGCGATGACGTCATGGCGATGGTGCCTTCTGTGGCGAAACGGAATGGAAATTTTTCTTCAACACCAGAGACAAACTTTCCATCGACATTTTGGTGATCAAAAACGAAATGGAAAGGAAGTTACATTATAAAAATTTTCCGTTAGGGTTCCGTTCTGGCGTGATTCCGGGATGTGGAAACCACACCTTACTGTTGCGGAATAAGCGCAAAAGCAAACAACGACGTCACAATTTCTAAGCAAACGTCACAATTTTTTAAGGAATGCAAAAATCCCATTGAGCTCCAGGTAAATTGAGTTTTTAAAAACATCTACAATGGAAAGGAAGAAAGAATAAATAAAATCCTTTCTTAGCAAGCACCTAGAAGCCAAGAGAAACATACTTGTCAAATTTCAAGTTTGAAGGCTTCATAGTTCTGGAGATTTCGTGATGAATGAGTGAATGAGTGAGTGAGTGAGTGAGTGAGTGGTATTTGGATTTTATAGATATAGATTAAAGAAGACAACGAAAAAAAAAATGTGTGTATAGTAATTAATAACCATTTCCTTAATTTATTATTTTATTTTACTAATTTTAGGAGGACTTTTGCAAGGGAGCGCCGTAATGTTTTACTTCGGTAATCTCCGTAAATTTTCCGGGACTGACGTCATAAATACTTTAGAGCGATTGGTATAACGTAAATGTGTGTAAAATTGGAAGTCAATATCTCGTTTCCCTCATCACTTTCATGCAAACAATCGAAATAATTTAAGTAAACTGAGGCCTCAAATATATTATCCATCAGTTTATTCTAAATTTAAAGATATAATTTGAAATTATAACTATTGAAAAAAAATTATCTATCGTATATTTTATAATGCAACAGCAGCAAAGGCGCATTAAGTTTTCAAATGCATCGCTTTATTTCTTAAATTAATTTGTCGGAATTAACGCATTAAATAAAAGGCAGAAATACCTCATTTTAATTGAATTTGCGAAAGCGGCAAATTTCTTAAATCTGAATCTTTCCCAATCATCGGCAAAAAATGTGCGTATTTTTCCTCACTTAAAATTGCCTAAGATGCAGCAAGCAAGAAGACAAAAATACGATGTTCAAACTATCTACACATTCCACTTAATAATTTAAATGTACAGTTTTAACTTCATTACGTATGAACAGAATAATAAACAATTTATCGAAAATAATAAATCTAGTAGGCCCCACACCTAATAAAAATTGGAGAAAAATAATTATATGGGTGGGGGGGGGGGTCTGGAAGAGGCACGGGAAATCGTTTGACGTTGAATATCTTTACATAAAATATCTAAAAATTTTCTTGTAAAAAAAATGAAAACATCTTGCTAAAAATGTGAAAACCTCTAATCCACAAGGAGGAAAAAGGAGGTATAAAATTGACAAAAATTAATATTAAAACTGTAAATGTTTTATTGGAGCTTCGTCGAACCCATTTCTTGCTAGCGGCCATCAACTCTTGGAGCCCATTATTTATTTTGTTTTATTCACATACATCTAAACTTCTGTATGATAAGTGATAAGAATTTTTATATACTTTATTTTTCTTTACTTGAAATTAGTTTGGATAACAGTGTTTTAGCGGTGTACGATCAACCTAAGTGAAGGCCTTTTTAAGCGCGCTTCATTTAATTGACTGAATATCATAATTAATAAATTAGAATTTATTGACTGCAAATTCCATTTTTAAGCAAACTTCTGCAAATATTGTGATTAGTATTTTCAAATTTATGAAAAATTTTGGTAAAATTCTATTCTTTTGACTTTGAAGCTGTCCTTAGATATACTGCATTTTCGAATTGCAGCACATAAAAACAGTCTATCCGTTGTCAAATGATTCTATCTATTTGGAATTATTTTTTAAAAGAGACGCTCATTCCCGATATTGTTACAATCAATTCAAATATAATAAAGAAAAATGATACGTAAATTATTCAGCTACGCTCTTCATAAACCCCTGGCTCAGCTGACTTCTCTATCTAGATTATCCTGCATCTCTTTCGCTCTCATTGAGCAGAATTTTGAAAAAAAGACCAAAAAAATTCTTTCCTATGCCGTTTTTGATCAAATAATAAAAATTAATACTCAAAAGGGTTTAGATTTTTATATAATTTCGGAGCTGTGGAGAATGTCTAACACGAATTTTCGAACATTTCGGGATTTTTTTTTTTTTTTTTTTTTTTGTTCCTTGTCCAGCCAGGAAGCACCTCCCAAAATGTATCGAATTAATTCAGGGACACTGTATGTAATGTAGTTTCAGATTCTTCACCATTATTGTTGGCCATAGGAATATCTTTGATTTTTTATTTTTTTTAATTGATACCTTATAAGTTGTTCTGTAATGAAGTTACTTTTCATTCAAAATTACCTTGTAATGCAGCCCATTAACATTTCAAACTATCTCTGCAAATGTTCAAATTTAAGTTTCTCTATTACAGTCCATCTATTTTATCTTGTCAGCTGACCCAACATGTTGCCATGGTAAACGGGAGAGGATTAACTCGTAGCTTCTAAAGCTGTGTATCTAGCAATAAGAAATCTAAATTAAAATACCAGTTACAACGAGTATCTAGCTTGTCATCTCTACCTGGTTAGAATCTAAATCGTAGAAATTTTCCTTTTGTTTTCTTCATATTAAGTATCTTACGTTGAAGCATACCTTCAGTTTTCAACCATCATAACTAATCTGAACTCAATATCACCTACAGGTGACACGACTTTATTAATATTAACTCTTTCCACCTAAATATAGTGCTATTGTGTTGCATTTATATTACACTATCTGAAATTTATTGGCAATTTGTGAACACATCTAAGCTGTGATTTTATAAGCCTTTAAATTTCTTTTAAATTTAATAGAATATTGATTAAATATTCTTAATACAAACAATTTTTATGTATGAGGGGATATCAGAAAGTAACACCATTTACTTTTTAACAGAACAAATATGGTTGCTGTGTAAAAGTTAATATAGCCAAAGAAGGTGGAGTATATGCGCAAACATTGCATAACCAGTAGTTAAAAATGGCTACCACTATCACATTGTCTATAGTGGAAGAACAGCAAGCTATTAAAAGGTAAGAAACCCACAGAAATTCATGGGGAATGTTAGAAGTTTACGATGCTAACAGTCTGGACTATTCCAATGTGTGCAAAATGCTTCGGAAAGGAAGGGTTAGCCTTGCTGATAAACAACGTTCTCAGCAGCAATAGCAGCCATTATCAAGGGCATTAACAAAACAATCGGAGAAAACCGTCGCATTTCCTTGAAAGAAATGAGTGAAACGTTTCACATATTCTATGGCTCTGCATGGGATATGGTGCACGAGAAGCTTGGATACTGCAAAGTCTGTTCGTTTTGGATTCCGAAAAGTCTGACACCAGAATAGCATGCAGTCTATAATATCTGCAGCGATACAACCAGGAGGAAAATACATTTCTGAATGGCATCGTCACAGGAGATGAGTCCTGAGTCTTGCACTTCACACACGAGCTTAAAACTAGAAACTTCCACATTCTCTAGTTCACAAAAAATTCAAAGTTTCTCCTTCAGCTCGAAAGATTATGCTTAGTTTTTTGGGATATGCAAGGCATCCTATTTGCAGAGTCCCTGCCTTGTTACTACTGCCAACGCCGCTACCTACTGTGAAACATTGACTAAACCGAGGCATGCTATTCGGGATAAGTGACCAGAAGGATGAAATGATGTCCGACTTCATGACAACGCACGCCCGCATTTAGCAAACATCGTCAAAGCAAAACTGGTCCGTTTCGGTTGGGAGGTTCTGGACCACCCAGCAGCCTACAGTCTAGACTTGGCACCCTCGGCCTACCACCTCTTTGGTCCCATGAAGATATTTCTAGGTGGTCAGAAGTTTCAGACTGAAGAGGAACTCAAATCTGTCGTGCGCCATTGGCTGTATCCACAGCCAACAGTTCTATGAGTGGGGTATTCTGAAACTGGTCCAGCATTGGGATAAATGCCTAAATCATCAAAGTTTCTATATGGAAAAGTAGACAAAGACATAGTTTCAGCTACACTTGTTTTCCTTTATGTCCTGGTACAGTGCTCTCTGTGTATTACTTTTTGATATCTCCTCTTATATTATTTCACATGATTTGCACTGATAGAAGTGCATGGGCAACTGCTTACTCCACTCCCATTATTCTCTCCATTAGAAGCAATTTTAGCCTAATAAATTTCTCATTGCTAGGCACAGTGATCAGAGCCAGATTTAGCCTCTGGGGAGCTTCTATGCAGAATGTAGACCAGCCTTTGTATAATGTGGCTGCCCTGGAAAATTACCCCATTTGCCCCCCTTAAATCAGCCCTTATTAAATAAATTAACAAGGAGTTACATTTAGAATAAGTTTCAATGTTTACATACCTGTTCATTCGGGAACAAAATACATCTTTATTAATAAATAGAATAATTCACGTAATTTGTACATTCAACAACCAACTTTGTAAATATGTACTTCTTCCAACAATTATTATATTTACTGATCAAAAGTTATTAGTTTTTACAACTATGTACATACTATTTATTGATCATTCTGTAGCACAATCACTGCACTAATTTTTAAAATTCATCGAAATAATCTTGTCAAACTGAGAAAATTATTTTCATTTACAAACGATCAGTTATCCAAGACGGACAAAAAAAAAACAAAATTAAACAATTTAAAATGGAATGACATGTTTCTGGATTAATCACTTTGGAAATTTCCCTTTACATTTAACTTCGTTAAGGTATTCAATCAGCAAATTTACGGTTCACATTGCGTCCAAATAGTGTGATACGAATTTCAGGAACCATCTAAGATTTATAAAACACAATTAGGCATTACTCAAAAATTATCAATTTTTTTTTCAATCCTAGCTTAATGTTTTATGAATTCATAATCCAACCTGCTGGGCGATAAGGTCCAATCTATTTTCCAGTGTATTTACTACTTTTATCTTTCCTTTTTGTGCTTGAACCTCAACTCCTCCGTGTCTAAAAAGAAGGAAGAAAATATTAAAGCACAGGTCTGCTTTCACACAAATGACATGTGTTTAAGCAAACTTACATTTCCTGTGACAAATAATTTTCTCTATCGATTTTTATGTCCACTTCCTTTTTCAGGTACTTTCTACAATCTTCCTGACATTGAGGAAGTAAATCCTAAAAGAATATGTCGATTTTATTAAGACAAAATTACTCCCTGAGATTATTATAAATTTGATTTTTTTTTTTTTTTAAAGCAATGAACCCACACAAATCAGAGAGATCTTGACATCTACTTTGCCAAGGTGTACAGTAATCTCATGCAGTTTGCACAAATATCGGATTTTGTGGATCATGATGAAGAAATTTTTATATACAATGACTATACGATGATACAAGTGGCCTCCAAAGCTCTTATTACCTTGTGTCTGAAATCAAATGTGTGTAGAGGTGGACCAACTTTACTGGCAACACGAGTTTCCTATAACCTGTCTAAATTATTCTTGCATATTTGCTACACTTGAAACCAGTGCTTCTTAAACTTTTAATTTTGATACCCATTCGCTGAAGAAAATATTTGCAACCCACACTCAAAAACGATAAGGGATGGGGGGTCAGATCGACAAAGCAGCCATCTCATGGGAAATTCATAAGTCACGAAAACCCGTTTTAGCCAGCAGCAGCTACGGCAACCATGATTCTTCATCTGATTAACCTGATTCTTCATCACTACCCAGAATGCATAGCAAACTAGATTAACCTGACTGACTGGATCTTGAAAATGGTGCCTGAAAAACATGTGAAAATCAAACCTCACCAGATCTTGAAAAATCACCTGACAGACGTCTGATAAACATGTGCGCACGAAAGTCGCTATTAGAAAAAGAGTAGGAGCATCAGAAAAGATGCCCAAAAGTCGAAGAAGCCTAAAAACGCTAAAAATTCGCTAAATGGAAAACAGGCTTGAAGGAATCTGATGGAACTCGTGAATATTCTTCACAGGCCAAAATTATTTTATACTTTCATATTATAAAATAATGTCACAATCTCAAAGTCATGTAATACTGGAAATGAATAGAAAAATTAAAAATATTATTACCTCCACAAAACTCAGGTCTGCTTGCCTGCATCTCAATGTCACATGAGATTCATTTAATTGGTATAAAGCCTGAAATAACAAATATAAAAATGGAATACACAATTTGCAAAGATATCTATATACTAAAACTCTTGCATGTATTTATTTATTTATCTGTAATTCTATTTCCTCCTAGACGGTTTGAGCTAGCAACTTGAAATTTTCAGGGCAGGCTTATCAATAAAGGACCTGCTCTATCGCCAAAAATCAGCCCCCTATGACCCCCTCCCCCTTCCCCACTTTCTGGAGTTTTCTTTGTAATTCCCCTCAACAGATGGCGGGCGGGCGAAGCTGCGGGTAACAACTAGTCAATTCTAAATCTTTTTATGTTTTCTGTGATAAAAATAATTAAAAAGCAAACAAATGAAACCTGGGAGGGAGGGAGCAGATCAGATTGGGAATTTTCTTGCATACCGATAATAAATTTGTTCAACAGTAATTTGTAGATTTCACTAATGTTTATTATTTTCAAAAACATAGCTGATGAAGTTAGATACAAAAACATAGTCTAGCTGGAATGAACTCCAATTCATTATAAAAAATAAACTGGAATGGCGAAATGGTACATTGCTCATGCGTATCAAGAGGTCATGATACAGATTCAAAAAAGGAAAAAAAAATTTTTTTCTGTTTGGGGGGGAGGGGGGGGGGTGTAGGGGTCTTTATTTAAAACTTAATTACTCTAAAATGGCTCATCTTAACGAGAGGAGGATGTTCATGTCATTTTTATTGTGTTTGAGTCGATGAAATGAATGCTTCTGTCATTTCTTCATTTTTATATAAACATATCTGCCAACTTATGGACAATGAAATTCGTACAGTTAGTCCAAAACGTAGAAGAGTCAATTTACATATTCAAACGGAAAGGGGGTCATGTGACCACTCGATCTGGGGTGCAATTTCCTCATTGATCCAATTATGAAATCCATTTTCAGATATCTCCATCTGTTTTTTAGTTATCGCTTAGATATTACTAGTAGTAAATAGGCCATCCCGTTTGGATATTTACGTATATAAACATAATCATTCGTTTTTTCGCCAATAATCAGCAAGTTATGAGCAAAACCAACGGCTACAACAATGGTATTCAAAATTTACCATGGGAAACTCATTTTCATGCAATAATTCATGCAACAGTGCATTTTTTGCGGATAAAAAAATATTTTCTTTAGTAATAGTAATTAACATATTTGTCTAATTGTGCGAGTTTTTCGGAATCCAGAAACCGGCCCCGAAAAACAGTGTACTGTATAATCCAATATTCTACTGAATAGAATACAAAAGTGCATGGCAATATAACGACGCAAAATATTATCACATGTATGTTACAACACAATTGAAATGAGAATTACAAAAACAGTCTCTTTACAATACACAGAAATTGAAAACCGTAATGACAACATCAATGACAATGAAGTAAAGATGTAAGAGTATACACTGACCAGCATTGTCATAATGGCCAAAGGGCATTGGGCTATATTGTATATGGACCTACTGTGGATATTCTCATAGAAACCAGAAACCAGATAGCGACCTCAGGCGATATATTAATACTAGTCATCGGCTATATGTGACTAAGTCCTTTCCTTGCCATGAAGGGTAACTGTCCTCTGTGCTCTTATTTAGTATAAGTGCGCATTTAGTGAACGAACTTAAGATGACCCAAGTGAGGAAATTGCTATTTAGTAGCCCAGGAATGCAATTAAACTTAGGATCATTAATTGCACCTGCTAAAATGACTCATGTTTCATAATATCATACACATCTAAATTAAAAGGATAATACAAATCTTATTTTAATTTACAGTATAACCTTCTAGGATTACGAAGGTGCCTTAAAAAAAAATAAAAATGAAATGAGTAATTACTGGGGGGGCGTTATTCCGATTTTTATCGGTTATTTCAAATTTATTCTTATAGTAGTTTGTCATTTTAGCATATTTTGTTATTTTTATAATGTAAAATTTATTGTAAATTTTGCCTTATAGATATGAGAATTACAAAAACAAAGTCTCTTTACAATACACAGAAATTGAAAACCGCAATGACAACATCAATGACAATGAAGTAAAGATGTAAGAGTATACACTGACCAGCATTGTCATAATGGCCAAAGGGCATTGGGCTCTATTGTATATGGACCTACTATGGATATTCTCATAGCCAACGCCTCATTAAGAAAGTTATAGACACACAAGTTATACCATTTTTGAGAAAAAATTCCAGCAGCACACTGCCCACGGGTAGCACCGCAGCTACACGTTGTCGCCTATTGAATATGTACAAGATAATGAGACACTCGACGAATAGCTCGTTAATAACTCCAAACAAGTTATTTACAAAAAAAAATTCACCTTAATGACAGGAGTCCATACATGTCGAGTTTATTGAGTTGGGTTCGCTCGTGTGAACGTTACAGCCATTTTTTTAATTTTTAGAAAAAAAATTAATATCTCTAAAAAGGCTTATCCAATTGAAATAAAATATAGGCTAAGGCACAATTTAAGGTACCCTTTAAGTATGTGTAATTTTTATTCAGTTCTGCTATTTGCCATTCCAGAGGAGTTAGCTACACAAAATTGGTCACATTGTTACGTACATACAGACAGAAATATTTTTTTCAAAATTTCAAATTCGTTTCGAATCGTAAGTTTTAAAGTCAATTTCAGAAAAAAAAAAAAATTGAGTTTCTGAAACGAATGCATAGGCCTTCACTCTAAGCGAGTGGTAGGCCAAAATGCAGGAAAAAAAAATTCCATGATCTGCGATCAAATATGAATATCGGAACATCAGTCTCATCTCTTATTTTATTTTCTATTTCTGTTTATTAACAACTACTGATGGTTTAAAATCAATTCTCACCTGTAAGATAAGGCCAAAGAGCACCTTTTTGTAACGATTAGAATCCCTTGTTATTTCACTTAATCTCTTTCGTGTGTCTTCTAACACATTCTAAGAAAAAATGTATTTAAGTGCAAGAAATTAAATTGCTATATGCAGTTTTCATAAATTTCTGTTCTACAGTTTGCTAAAGAGAATGAGAAAGTAGGCATTTTTCATTAAATATTTAAAAATGTGTTTGTAAATTTATGAATGCTTTTATTATACTGGATAAGAAAGAAAGTAATTGATGAAGTATTTAAAGTTGGAGGCCTGCCAATGATGAACAAAGCAACTCAGATTGCACATAGCCCCATTAAGTATGTGGCTCAAGCCCATGTCAGAGGGCTAAGTGTTAGCACGAGCAAACGCAAAAGTTATGGAGCATATCTGTCATTGCATGCTGTATGAGCTCCATCGAGGTAACATCCCTGTCAAATGCTATAATATTATAGCTAGTATTATCCTGAAGCCAGTGCTGTTGTTGGTTCAAATGGTTTAGATAGGTACTTTTGACCTGTCAGACTATCTCAGAAGACCCAAGTTGGAGATTAACCCATATGTAACCAACAGCACTTTCCATATAAATGAGGCTACCCAACGAATATTGTCATGCAGTTGCATCGACTTGGTAAAACAAGCAAGAGGGGAGTTTGGATATTTGCATCAGCAGAAACCAAATCAAATGAACTCATGCATTTCCCCAATTTTAAGTCGCAATGTTGAACTTTCTTGGATTGCATTCTGAAATCAAAAAGGCTCTTGTATGACAACATTAGCAGCCAGAATCAGGGTTGGGAAGAAAATCAGTCACATTCCAAACCCTAAAAAGGGCTTACACCCAAGTCAAATACACAAGGTGCTCGGAAAATATATGACAAAATATTAAAGGGTGGTAGAGGGGACCAAAATAAACATTTCCTGTCATAGAATGTGTATCCAAGCATGATGCGTTTAAGCACGGCAGTCAATGACATCTAAGAGTAAAGGCATCAATTTCCCTCCTGGGATTTACAACAGCACAAGCACAGAGTTTGCAAATATCCATAACCTAACCTAACCCACATCACATCTGCTAGTACTGACAGATCCACTTTTGCAAAGCAGGCCGTGCATACACTCAAACATTTGTTGATCCGGCAGTTGTCTCATCGGGAATCATTCCTTGTACAGCCTCTGTGCAGCCCCATACGCCATATGAACATTTGCAAGCTCTGCGTTTGTAAAGCGATGCATGTTGCTGTAAATCCCAGTGAGAAAATGACCCTTTACTCCCAGATGTCATCGACTGCCGCGTTTAAATGCATCATTTCCAGAGACACATTCTATGACTGAAAATACTCGTTTTGGTTCCCTCTACAACCCCTTAAAATTTTGCCAGTTATTTTCCGAGCACCTGATCTATTTCCTGAGCTTAAGAGGCTACCTCTTTTATCAATCAACACAGCATTTCCTGGAAAGACAGTAGGCTCACCACTTCAGACAATGTAAAATGTGTACTTAGCATCTTTCTTGTGTCCAAGCTGCCAAATGATAGGAGCAGATCATGGAAAACAATGACAACTAAACATTTTGGGCAGATTTGTGCTTCTACGTATGATGAGTGGCACTTTTACTTTGATGATGAAAAATAGGAAAGAAAATTCTACAGCCTGGATTCGAACCAGGAACCTTTGGCTCAGACCGCTAACGTGCCAACCAATTGCGCCACTGCGGGCATGAAAGCGAACTGCTATTTACATGACCTTAGGGCTTGGTTAGAACAGCTGAAGTATGGCATACGATATCTTACTGAACATCTTATGAATTACTTTTACTTTGCTTTACATTTGCAGGTATTATTTTCTTTCCAGCCCTACATATAGTGTCCCACAATAGGATGTCCATAGCTTGGTTATTTAAGTATTTCCGAGATTTTTTTTTTTTGAGTCAATGTTCAAATCAACACGAGTCTTGATTGCAATGATTTCTCAATAAAATAAAATTTTAAATTAAGTTTATTTATTATTTTTACTTATGATTTACTTAAAACTGAGAAATTCTGTTTTGAGTCAACAATTGTAAATTTTTTTTTACTCAGGATAATCCCAGAGACACATACCAAGCTATGAACATTCCATTGTGGGACAGCTTGTAGAAGGATAAACAGAAAAGAGCATTAACATTAGCATTATATGACAAGTACCTAAATAGAATGAGAACAGTCAAAAATTTTAAAAAACATTAAATTACCCTAATATGATCTTCCCGTGCTTTTAATACTTTCAAGCGAGCTTGATTAAGCATGTTTGAACTTTGACTAAATGAAAACAGGAAAAATATATTGATTCAATTTTATAGTTCAGTTTATTAATTTCATTTTAAAAGATAAATGGAAGCACTTTCAATTTTACTGATTTACATTTTTAAATTTTTAAAAAAGATCTTATAATTTATTTTCTTAACTTATACCCACATCTTATCTAAAAAATAGTCCCTTGTAAAACTCACTAACAATAGTCATCCTAAATTAAATTTTATATTTAGTCCAATGGAATGTTTGGTTTTGATGTGGATACCCTGCAGTTTGGGACAGGTTAACCTTACAATGAAGGAACAAGTACAGTTGCGAGATCATTGTATCAATGCGTGGGATCAATAAGGAAGATGGAGTAGGTGATGAGAGAAACTTATTCTAAAGACAGGACAAATGCTTGCTATAGAATTATTTGGATATTGTTCATGCAATCTTAAGCAAACATTTAAAACGGTTTGCTTCATTTGACTTGTTGAAGGCGTTTTATATTTCAGCCACACATGCACATGACCTTCTCAGTGCCTATAGACGGGGTGCATGTTTACAAACATTAACTTATTTCGTGTCCAGACGTATTTCCACTTTCGTAAAAACTGCACTTCAAGTGTTGTCTGTGACTAAAAGTTGAAATTATTCAGATTGACTGTCGAGTGCCGCGATATATCATTAATTTTTTATTGAGTTGGAGATCATAATACGGTACACGGAAATCGATGAAATATTACTTTACTCAATAAATTTGCGTTATGTGAATTGATTGAACTAGCCGCAACACAATACAGCATTTTTATTGGTTAAATCGTTCATTGTTTACTCTTTTCTGCCTCAGACGATTGTATGGTCGGAAGTGAAAGAAGGCACAGAAAGTAGTGCATGTGCGTTCCTACTTCCTGCGCTCCCCATCTATACTTGTTCCTTCATTGCAAGGTTAACCTGTCTTGAACTATAGTTATGGAATTATGCAACACATCATTTTCAAACTTAACTATTGTAGCCCTGCTTAAAGCCATGTACTTAGAGGTTCCATAATTGTCTAGCTAGGTGATCAACAGCAAAGTCGAATTTTATGATAAGTCAAATTCTCAGTTAAATCAAATTAAATTCTTGGTCCCGTCACCCTGAAGCATTAACTTGAAAATAAATTTTATTAAAATTCATTTATGATCTGTATATTATGTTAAATTGGTTATTATTTTTTTTACTATTTCATTTGCCACATATTTGGTATTCTCGTTTTTATCATGAAAACAATACTATAATTAAAGCAGGTCGATAATAATAATCCAGGGAACCACTGTATACCTAAAGCTGGTTTAACATAGAAAACTGCTGGTAAAGCGGATGCAGACCCGCTTAGGTTGTGTATAGTAGTGCCTCCACGCACAGTCAGCATAGAAAGGCAGATTCGGTTGAGCATTTCACAATAAAAAATTTTCCCGCATAAGCTGCTTCCTGGTTGGTTCCTCTAAGTAGTATCTTCTTTCGCAAAATGGAGTCTGCTCAAAAAATGCTATCGCTGCTCATTGAGCAAACAAACAAAAGGCTCAATTTATAAAGTATATCTTTGTATTATTGAAATTTTTAGATTCTCCTTGCATTCTTTTTATTCACCTGCTTCCTAATTGGCTGAAGCAAAGTGGGTCCACAAGATTTCAAGACCCTCTTGAAATGAAAAAGCAGCTACTGCTGAGTGGACATGCAATATTTGCACATGAATGTGAAATGCCTGAATTTTGCGGAACATGTTTTTCGAAAGAGAAAACTATTTTACCTGTCTTTCAGTCATGTCTCTATTAACTGTCAATTATAAAGCAAGACTGAGAACTTAACTTATATCATATAAAGGAATTTAACATAGAAGATTGGCCAAAAGAAAGTAAGGCTAAGAATGACGTCAATGAATTTTCAAATGTAACCATAAAAATTAATATTTTTAAAATTTAGATAAACCTTTACATTTTCTTTTGCAATTCAACTTGTTTCTCCTTCCTCTCATAATATTCCATGATTTTTAAACGCTGCTGTTGAACAAGACGGCCTTTTTCAATATTAAATTCTTCTTCAGCCTAAATATTAAAACCATTCAAAAAATAAATAAATAATAAAAATACTCAATAAAAATTTAGAATATGCTTGTTCAAAAAACATTTTAGGTAAAAATTATATGAAAGGACAGTATCAATATTTTGTAAAGTTATTTTTCTGATTTTCTTCATTTTAAACAGTTTTTACCTTTGCATCAATTTCTTCTGACTTTTCATTGGCCTCCTGCTCAATGAATGCCATCATATGCTTAATCTAAAAATAAAAATAACATTAAAATATTTTTTAATGAATATAACATTTATAATAACTAAGCAATTAATAATATGAGATCAAACAATTAATTTAATGACTTATTTTCATTGGTGCATCCAATGAAACTTAAAATTTTTTCCCCCTAATCTTGAGGATTATGTATGACAACTTTTATACTCTACTAGAAGCGAACCCACCCGTTTGTATAATCTGGAAATAACCCATTGTTAGATTTTTTCTTTGTTGTGACAACGTCCACCGTCGCTGACTGATTTTATATACCGGTATATGATATAATATACACTATGCTACATAGAAAATGCATCGAAAAGTTTTGAAAATTGTTCAAGTCAATAAATTTTAATTTTTGCTTTGGTGTAATCCCCCCCCCCCCCCCCCCCCGTTTTTACAGTCCAATTTGGTATGTATGACAATGAAAGCAACGTGCAAAAGTAAATTTTGCCTCTGCTCTTATTTGCCTGCAAGATGTCGTCAACAACAGTTTCACCTAATAAATGACTTTGCTCGAGGCTTATTTAGGGTCTGTCTAAGAAGTTCGACTGATGGCGACTGGTCGAAGACAAATCATGTGATATCTTCATGGTTATCGTGTCTGGCACTGATGATTTTTTATTCCATTAGAAAGAATGTTTTTTTTAATAAAAATTTGAATTTCAAATAAATCAGGCACGGAAACACTGATATTAGATGATGTGATTTATCATATAGACATAAGACCAATGTTTAAAAAAGAATTGAATATTTAACAGACCAGGCACGAAAAATTGATGTTTGATTACGCGATTCGTTTTCGATCGGTCACATACAAACTTTGAGGGGAGATAAGAGAACATCACGATGGACCATATTTACATAGCAAAACATCACCGGATGCACCACTTGCAGATGATAGACAAAACCCAAAGAAACAGCTAGAGCATAATATAGGAAGTAGTGTAAAGTGCTTTATTAGGTGAAACTTAAAAGTACTACTACTGGTAGGCACAGAATACGGTTTCACAAGAGGTGTTCAAGGATCCGTGGTTAAGCAGATTCTGATGCAAACATATGGTGAAGCAGTACACATCTGGTTGAGTTACTTTCCAGATACATTCATACAGCAGCTCTTCCATAACCGTCAGCTAACCAGTACACGAGATGCATATTGAGGAAACCCCAGGTGCCGACTTAGGGTGATGCTTTCCTATATGAATATGGTTTAGTGCGATATACCTCAAAGTTTGTGTGATTCAGGAAAAAACAAGCCTCTGCTCTTCATATAACATACTAGATTCAGAAAAATGGAAGGTCATGACAGGAAAAAATTATTTTTAATTTACAAAAACTGTTGAAAACGTCCCCCATTAAGAACTAGTTGACAAATGCTGGCAAAAGTGTTCTTAGACAGGGCACTGATGCTGTGAAAATTTTATCCACTACAGATAACTGAGCTAAACTCGAATGTCCATTCGCACAGACAAATGAAAAATGAATATCAGCCAACTCTGTGTTTGAATAACAATTCATGCTAATGGTATTTGAAATGAGCATGAATTAAGCTATTTGTTGAACACATTAATTAAAAAAAAGCATAGATCCTAGTACATAGGATCAAAACTTTGAAAGGAGTTATTTTTTGAAATTGATAATTAAAAGGATGCGTTTTTTGTTTATTAAACTCCTGAAGGATGCATTTTTGGATTAATGTTTATGGAAACTTTTTTCATACTTATTACGAGCCCATTCAATCCTCGATTTTGACCAACCATTTCAGGGCCACCCTGTATATACAATCCTGATGTTCAAATACAGTGAAACCCCCTATACGGACCACTGATGGGGAAGGGCCAAGTGGTCCTTTTTTTTTAGAGGTGGTCCCAAAATGGAGTTACCTAACTCGGAAATATTGCTTATCTGCTGTTGAAATTAAACGTGTTTTTCTTAATAAAATTGTCAAACTCAATTAAAGGCAATGTATTATTTTAAATTTATTTTACAATAAAATGTAATAAAAATCTGTTTCTTGTTTTTTAATTAGTTTTTATAGAAATACGATTTTAAAGTTGTGTGTGCTTCTAGTCATTCAAGCGCTTGCTAAGATAGTGTTTTGAATATACAGGGTGCGTTCACAAAGTTTCAAGACTGATTATTTCCTGAGTGGGGGAGGGCGCGCAGACCGGTTCCGTCGACAGAGTGAATTATCGGGGGGTGTCAGCTAACCGACATCACCAGCAGCAATTTTTTCCGAGACGCTGGAGTGAGCAGATTGCTAGTGGCGTGAATGCGTGTCAGCGATCCCCGTTGAAAACTCAAGAGTGTGTCAAAAATGCTCCGGCGTTTGAAGGATCGAGTCCACCGTGTCTGCCAGGAGATCAAAGACAATTGGGTTCTTTACCACGACAATGCGCCCGCTCATGCGTCACTCGCCGCCGGCGAAGTTTTGGCCAAGTTCAACGTGGCAACACTTTTTGTCACTTATACGTTATTCATTTCAACACAATGGTATCAGAATCACTTTTGACAAAACTTTTCACCTCAAAAGTTAACTGCTTGATTCCCTACATACCTGTAATGTTATCTACATCAGACTGAATCATCGTGTCAACCAAATCTTCAGTATAAGCCACAATATCTGAATTTACAATAGGACACTTTTTAAAAAACTTGATATTGTGTCTTCCTTGATATTCTCCCATGCATGTTTGATGCAATTTACTGCATTCAGCACTGTTATCATATTTTAAAATTGGGGTGGGACATATAAGTCTCATATTTTAAAATTACAGAATTATCATAAAATGATACTTAAGATTTTATTTGGTCATAATTATTCAGTTGATTTTATGAATCTTCAACAAATTTATGTATTGAAAGTAATGATAAAGGTAATTATGGAGAAAAATATTCCTTTAAGCTTAATTAGCCATTATAAAACTAGATATGTTGCGACTAATGCGATTTCGATTCCAGCTGTTGTACATACAAATTCTCTTCATCAATATTACTTTATTTCTAGAAGAATTTATAATTCTGCTCCTATATATATTAAAAATATTTCCCTTAAAGGAAATTGGCGGAGAGTTATAAAAAAATGGGTTTTTTCAAATAACGATTTTGATTCTTTTTTTCCTTTTCCATCATAATTTTATATTATTATTTTTTAATCCTCCTTAGATTTAGTTTTTAGTTTTAATTTTAGTGTAAACCCTACGAACTTAGGCTCAGTGGTTTCATTTTATTGTATTAACTGATTTTATTGTATTAACTGATTATTGTATTAAATTGTATTATGGACTTAGCCAAAAATGAACCAGGCTGTTGGAGGTCAACTTTTCAATAGCAATGTCGGATTAGATGCATATGGTATTTTTAGACATAAATGTGCAAGTTTACCACCTCTTTTCTGATCTGGTGATTACTCATCACTTTGAGATTGGCTGATGGTCCCTGTAAAGAGGTTCATTGTCCCCGATTCCAGAAAAACGTGATCCTTGGTCCCAAAATGGAGTGGTCCCTTTAAGGTGGTTCGTTTCATATTAAAACTCACTTACTTTTCAAACCCGCTTATTCGTTAGGGTCGCGGGGGCAGCAGCCCAATGGAGGATCTCCAGCGAACGCGATCTTCCGCCATCAGGTGCATGTCCTCCCTGGTAATACCCAAGCGACTCGAACCCAGATTCTCCATGTAGTCTAGCCACCTGGTTCTAGGCCGACCCCTTGGTCTCTTACCCACCGGCTTGGAAAATAACAACTGCCTAGGAAGACCAGTTTGCGGCATCCCTATCACATGGCCATACCAGTGCAACTGAGATCTCTCAATGCGGAGAAATAGCGGCTCAACACCTAAAGACTCCGTCACTCTATCTAGTAGGGTAACACCTGTCACACCTCTCAGAAATCTCATTTCGGCCGCTTGTACCTGCGATCACACTCTTTCAGTCATTATCCAAGCCTCATGACCATAGGTGAGAATGGTGACAAAGATAGATTTGAAGACTGAGAGCTTGGCTTTGTTATCCAGCTCGCGTTTCGTTACCACGGATAGCCACAGTTCACGTCTGACACAGCTTGCTGCACCGATCCGAGCATCCAATTCTTTCTCCTGCTGTCCATCACTCGTGAATGCAATCCCGAGATACTTGAATTTCTCCACTTGTCTCAATGAGGCTCCCCTAACATGGAGAGCGCACTGAGCAGGCTGTCTTGAAAGGACCAGAACCTCAGTTTTAGCCACACTGATCTTCATCCCAGCTTCTTCACATTTGGCCGGGTGCATGCTGAAGGTTCGTGCGAGAAGATCCAAGGAGGACAAGGTCGTCAGCAAAGAGCAACCTCTCCACCAGGCAGTCGCCCACACAAACATGCTAATCGCCTCGGCTGCCCCTGTCTATCCAGTCCATAAAGATAATGAACAAGAGGGGCGACAGTATGCATCCTTGGCGGAGTCCAACACCCACGGTGAATGGTCTTGACATTTATCCGGAATGCCATTTATCCGGACATACCTCTCATATTAATAAATCAATAGGAAAAAAATTCGATGAAAAAAAAAATCAATCTATTGTGGAGGGGGTCCTATTTGGACAGTGGCCCTACAGGGAAGTTTCACTGTATATACAATATTTTATTTAAAATAAGTCTTGATAGTTAATAAAAAGATTTTACATAGATTAGATTATCAGACGGTAGACGAATAATTCCTAATAAATGGATGGGCAAACAAATTTTAAGGAGATAAAAAACATATGATGAAATTCTTATCTCTATCGGAATGATTACATTAAACAAGTTTTCAGGTATCGCAATCCACTTTATTTACTGCCAATTCGATAACCATGCTAAAATACAGCTACAACTTCAGGATGAGCTTTATACATTTACCCCACTACCAGAGATGATATTGCAAATTATAATAATTAAAAGAGGTCCAGAATAATAAGAGGCCAGGATGTTTTGCTTGAAGTCACACATTAAGCTTAGAGCTCTTAAAACTTTTTATTTTTCATTTCCACAATAAAATTCGATTATGTATACATTCAGATTGTTTAACTTTTCAGTGATATAGCAAAACCCGGTAGTATATTTTACATAAATTAAGATATTTTATTATAGGTTGAGATTGAACCGGTTTTAACTGCAAGGAAGCAGATAGATATCGATTGCTTTTTAGATATGTAATTCTCAACATTAAATAACGAGGATTGTATTCATTCATAGGCAGTATTAAACCATTAATTCCAGTATCTGCAATCGACTAAGGAACGAACGGAAAATAATGGGGTTTTTTTTTGAGGCGATTTCCATCTTTCGTTTATTCCGACCACCGACTACTCCTCCCAGCTACGTGAAGGTGGTTACGGAATAATTTAAGTCGATTAGCTATTAAATAGAAACAAACAATTGTTTTTACCTGCTTCTGGACATCGGCATCGCTCAACGCCATTTTGATACTGAATAAAGTTCGAAATCTATATTAATCAAATATATTTATAAGGAATTTACTCCGCCTCAAACTCGGTATTAAGATTACTCGACTCCAGCTAACGAGCAACCATCCAACATGGCCCCGAATCATGTGACATAACCACGAAATTGCGTCAGGGAAACAAGTGGCATCTAGTGATAAATTTCAATATTATTCTTTTCAGCCCTTCCGCGCAAGACGTTTATTCATTTGCTTCTGTGCTCAGATGAACGGATTCATTTATACAGGAGGCGCGTTTTTTGTTTATAATTTTTTTCATAAATATAACTTTTGAAATACATGATCAGTTATATTTGAATGAACATCAGATTATAAATAACTTCTATAATTTAATTATGTAAATATTAAATAAATTAAATTAAATAATTTTATAAGTGAATTTATTTTTTAAAGACTGGGGGGTTGCGCCCCCCCAGACCCCCCCCCCCCTCTGACGAATTGATATATTATATCCCTTTTCTATTTAGTCACAGTAGATGGCTACGCAGTGATGGTTAAATTAGTAAAAATTTCACTTACCTTGGTCGCATGATCAGTCATCGCGCGATGTGCAGTTAGTTAACATTAACTAATACGAATAAATAAATAAATAAATAAATAAATAAATAAATAAATAACGATGATGAAGAAGGTCACTTTTCAGTCCACAGTAATTCCAGTTTTGGGCCTAGATGATGTTCAAATGATGTCCAAATTGATGAGTAGATTTCCCTGATGATTTCCAGAAGATGGATAGTAAAATTTCCAAAAAATAGATTTCCATCTAAATTTTTTTGCAGATAATAAAAGTTGAAAATTAGATAGTGGAGATCTTAAAACTTAAATAACGTTTACAGGGGGAGTCTTCCCCTATCTTCAGTTCTGTAGATAATACAGCTCATTGCATTTGTTTTAACGCAATTTTCAAAATAATTAACGCAGTTTCCAAAATATTTAACGCAGTTTTCATTGGAATTACTATAATTTTTTAGAAAATTTAACACTTTTTTGGGGGGTAAAATTTATTAAATTTTTTACTGCTTTTTAAAATAATTTTAGCGTCGTTTAAATGAGTTAACAGCATAAACAGAGTTGGTTTATAACTTTTTATAGAACTCACAATGTATTAGTAAGAGTTTACTGAAAATACAATATTTATACAACTACCACACCGCATAGTATGTATACAAAAATTACAATTTACTGTAAAATATTAAAATAATAAACAAATACTGTTAAAAATGTAATCGTTAAATGTTTTGAAAACTACGTTAATTATTTTGAAAATTGCGTTAAAACCAATGCAAAAAGCTGTAATAATGGATCGTCAATACACCATGTGACCTAAAAATAGCATTTTTACCCCCCTCCCTTCTTCGGCTACATGTGGAAATCCTTTAACCCGCCCTAAAAACCACATGATCATTAGCTCACCCCATCCATTTTTAAAGTAATAAAGAGGTTCCTGGCTGTGACATTTCATTTCGACATAGTCACTTTTGGTCATATTCATTTCGTCCCAAGATCGTTTTGTCACTCAGTCGACTCGACACATTCATCTCGTCACATTTATTTTGATACTCACAATGCAACATACCATGGGCACACTTGAAATAACGTGGGGTTACTTGGACCCTGGGGAGTTACTTGATTCCAAATCAAAATAACAGCTAAATTAGGTTAATAGCACAATTATTATTATTCTTAAGTACATGTATATCATTATTAAGAAATGTATAAAAAAGCTTGCTTTTTTGGGTCCAAGTAACTCCAAGTTATGGTAAGACAAAACACCCCCTGTGCTGAAGGTATTGATCCATTCTTTCCGACATGATCAGTCACATGGCTGTGTGGGCCCTTAGTTTTCAGAAATTTGACAAAACAAAATTGGACTTAAGTGTATAAGAGACCCCACTTATCAAATGCAGTTGGTGCCACAAAACAATTTGCTTTCTGCATTTTTATCATGAGTTCTTCAAGGATGGAGGAAGGGTATCATACAATGGCATGTGATGAAAGCCCGCTTTTACAAATGGAGGCTTATACAACAAAACCTGCTTCTGAAGATATTTTCATTGGCTGATTTTACTATTATGTGTAATATATGCTAAGTGAATTCGATATACTTTTTGCAAATACATATTAACGAGGAGCTGACTATAGAAAATTATGATCACCAATACAGATATGAGACCCGGATGATCTGAATGTGCCGAGTCGCCTAAGTGACAAAATGATTCCGGGATGATATGAACGTGGCGATTTAATGAAATGACATGTACTAGGCCTGTCCGGAAAGTATCTGATTGAGGCTACAAAAAAAAATGCGGTTTGAACTCACATAAATGTTTAGTCACCTTCAAAATAAGCACCGTCTGCAGCAACGCATTTTTTTGCTGCCATTGGTCGAAAAAGTACGGAATGCCTCCTTTGGGATGCCAAAAGCTCCGCCGTCGCATTTTGTGTTGTCATGTCCACATCCTCAAATCTTCGTCCTTTGAGCGCTTTCTTGATCTTCGGCATTGCAAAGAAGTCGCACGGAGCTAGGTCAGGCGAGTAGGGAGGCTGCCTGACCTGAGCGATGCGGTGTTTAGTCAAGAATTGCTGCACGATTTGCAGAGCGTTGTCGTGGTGCGGCATCCAATCTCCAGAAGCCCATATTGTTGGCGTTTTCATCGAACTGCACCACGCAACCTCCTCAGCACATCAAGGTAGAATTCTTTATTAAGTGTTTGTCCTTTCTCAATGTTTTCTGTCATTTTCACCATGCAACGAGAAAAGAAAAACATTCTGCTTTAGCGTGTTACAACAATTGCACGCGGCTTAACAGCTGCAAATTTCATTACGTCATCAGCAGAAATGTCATCACACAATCCGGATAGAAAAAAGATGCAGCGAGTTCTACTATTTTTGCAGCCTCAATCCGCAAAAAGTGACTATGACCAAGTGACTATGACCAAGTGAAGTGTGGCGAAATGACTTACTTGTTAACATCCCTTAATCCATTCCCAAAGGACCACGTCTCTGCTACCTTACCACCCCCCTCAAGTGATCAACAGTGGCCAGTTCTTTATCCCTTCCTCCCCTTCTACTTGACCATGTGGGGTATGGACGATCCCTAACAAGAAATTAATCCGTATTTTAACCCCCACCCCGAAGTTTTTAATCAAAAAATTGGTTTTCTCGAACGTAATATTTAGAAAATGAAAAAATTGGTCTTCTTTCGTTTCTCATTATTTTCGATCGATTGATATATCACATGCCTTATGTTGCCATAGTTCTAAAGCCCAAGTGACTACCACCCCCACAACTCCGACCCCATTGGGACAATTTGGCCCAAGCTGAAGAATCATCAACTCATTGTGATCGTGAAGATAAAGGACAAAATCATTTTTTCTAAATAATAATAATAATAATAATAATAATAATAATAATAATAATAATAATAATAATAAATCTAAAGGACACCACTTCGAAATAAAGGACGGATGGTCACCGTAGGCATACTTCAAATCAGTGACTGAGTCAATAAGCAGCTTGAACGTTATGACGTATTACGTAACTTCACAAAACCGGACGTAATTCACAACAACAATATCTTATAAACTACTTTCTTAGTGATACTGGAAGTGGTATGCAGAGGCGTTGAATGCTTCATTGAGGCAAGACAGTATCTTTTAATTGTCGTCTCGTATATAAAAATAATTTTCTATACTAATGAAAACAGAAGAATAATTTTATGAAGATAATTTTATGGTGAAATTAGTTTAGCTGACATTTACCAGTCAGCTAATGTTGTTCAGAAGATTTTCAGTAAATTTGTTGTCAACTATTCCTGACATCAGGTAAGGATTTTTCTATCCTAGCATGTTTTACTTTACATATATTCGGAAACGACGCATCCATGGCAAACAACCAAATTTAGGAAGAAGTGTGACTGTTATTAGCAAAAAAAATATTTTTGTATTTCTTACTCGGATTGAAGCAAAAAAAAAGTCTGCGAATGTCCTCTTGAGAGATATCTCTCCGTCCCTGAAGTGTATGCTCTCTCAGTTGAAATGTGTCAGTTCTTGAAGGTTCCCAAGAAATATCCGAAACTATTCTCCGATCAGTTCCAAATGCTTGAGAGCGTTAATGCAGTGACAATTGCTCTTCACAAATGCAATGTTCTCGTCTAAATTCATATTAGGTGCTTCACAATAAACTTCGATTTGAAGTCAAACATTTGTGTGTTAACTTAATATGCAGTCTTGTTACTGCAGCTGAAACCGAATATAAAATTCAGGTACGTAACTGTCTTTTATGTTTCTGTTGTTCTTGCTCTGTCCTTCCTATCTAATGCAACTCTCATTTTAACTTCACTTTGATCTAGCACTCAAAACTAACGTTCTAGACCGCTAGAATTTTCAGGTATTAATACGTCAACCCTGCTCTATCGATTGCCATATGTCTCGTTCGGCTACCCGATTCATACAAGAGAAGGTTTATTTGTCAGCATTGAGTTGGTTGGTAAAGTCTGTCCTTATAATAAGTAAGACGATGCTATAGAGCATGGGCTCCCATCATGAATCCCGTCACTTGCTGGAAGTTCTCCCGCAATTATGCTGCTGTGAAATTAAGAAATTCTTCTTCCATTTCGATTTCCCTCGTTACTATGGTAGTTGTTACCAAGGTAGAAAATAATAAGATTCACATACTTGTTGAAAGAAGCTAAATCGTTTATTCAAATGAAGACAAGAAGCAATGAAATGATCAATTAAAGAATTTTATCTTAAGTGTGACAAATAAACATGACATATCCGAAACTCTATTTTCTGCACAAAGGATGCCACTCTCTTTTCTATTCCTCTATTAACTTTTCATTGTCGAGGATTTTTAAATACCCATAGACTATACTGGAAATTTAGTCTAGAGGGGATCAGCTTACTGAAGCTTAGCTTGGAAGATCAAACATCCATGCCCTCGGCGGGATTCGAACCTAATGGGACCTTTGGTTTCGAGAACTTTCAGACCTGCGCTTTAGCGCTCTCGGCCAACCGAACCGGCACAAACGTTGTATAGAATGCAAATGCACTTCTGGAATTCATTCTGATTTCTATTGGAAGTTATTCTTTTTCTTTTGACCTTCGTTAATTTAAAACACTGTATTATATAGAGGAAGGAAATTCTGAACTTGACCGCCATGTGATGCAGTTAATACAAATTGCACCTGTTAATCTCAGGTCACGAACCGCGACCGTTGGAGTATGCACAAATTAACTAAATATTCTATTCAAAATTTTCATTATGAAATTCAACGAAGCAGTAGAAAAAATTCTTGGAAGAAAGGAAAAGAACTTTTCTTTCTCTCAAGACTTTTTTAAAAATTTTTTTTAAAGTCATGAGAGTTTTCTTTATCGTGACTATTAACTACCAAATTCTGATTTTTATCTCGGGTCGTTCACGTGGATGGTAAGTGTTACAGCAGGCTATAGTAATAAAGAAAATCTGGAAATAGACCCTGTAGCCATTATTTCATTTCTTTTGAACTGTATGGCTGATAATAGCAAAACTCTCACTCGATATCAGAACGCCGAAATCAATTACAAAAATCGTTTTACTTCCTGTATAAGATAATCGCTCTCTGAGTCGTTTTCTGCCTGTCTTCATCTGTTATTAAACCGTTCCCAAATAGCCTATGTTCGACGTTCCCATTGATTTTTCCGGCCGACTATCTCTCTCATGGATCTTATTCCACCACAATCTCTAATGTGGGAAGACACCTATGCTGATTTTATAACCGCAAATTATACAAGTGAAAGAGAATCTTACGAGGTGCAAAAGGAGATATCTAGTAAGTGTAGTTTTTTAATATTAGGAAAATATAATAAATTATCTAAGATGATAGCTCTTTTCCTTTTTAACGCCACCGAAACATGTTATCTTCTTAGTTTCATATTCGAATGATTCACCGCACAATTTGTTTTTGCTTTGAGCATATATCTTTTGTGTTTTAAACTAATGCGCTATAACTTTTCTTTTAAATACCGTCCGAGCCACTGGAGAAAATCGCGGTCTTTTCTGAGTTGCTTTGCATACAGAGAGACGGTGGATACCACTTTTCCACAAAATGAGTTTATTGAACATCATAAATGTACATTTCGGCTGCTAAGTAGCCATCTTCAGTATGAATCCTTCATATTCGAATGATTCACCGCACAATTTGTTTTTGCTTTGAGCATTTATCTTTTGTGTTTTAAAATAATGCGCTATAACTGTTACTGAAGATGGCTGCTTAGTAGCCGAAATGTACATTTATGATGTTCAAATAAACTCATTTTGTGGAAAAGTGGTATCCACCGTCTCTCTGCATACAAGTATCCACAGACAACTCAGGTCAGTAAATTATATTTTCTATATATAATATTTGTTATTGCTTTGCATATTCTGCAAACTTTTAAAATAAATCCACCTGAAAAAATTCATGATAGCAACTACTTTGACATTTCAAACACCCTCAGTTAGATGTTAATTATTCAAAAACGGGATATCTATACCAACAGATCCATCAAAAGAAAACAAAAAAGAAAAAAAAATCAACAGAATATACACAGATCAATTACAAAAGCCATGGAAGTATTATTTTGCAGGCAAATGTGTTAGTATATACAAACATTTCATAATATACATATGAAAATTAACCAATAATATCTGTTACATGGAAGTATTGTTGACAAGGGAGAAGGGTAAAAATAAAAAAAAAATCAGTTTTGGAGATCGGAGAGTACGATCTCCAACAGCTTCTACGAGTTGTGCGTGACATTCCCTCACGTTTTGACCGCGAAGCACTGCTAGTTTTGCGTACACACATTGTTCTAGCCAATGATATAGAAGGAAAAATCTTTTTCTCTCTATATCATTGGTTCTAGCCGACTCACAAAAATACTTGACAACGGCTGAAAACCAACCGCCTTTCAGCATCCCTTTCTCTTCAGTCCTTGGACATCTAGCCATCTAGAGGTAGCAGTAAGTACTATTAGTCTCAATGTCATTGCTGCATATCGAAAAATGTGGATCGCCGTCTGGGATTCTGCTGAAAAAAAAATATTGGCATGACTTTGGTAGTGACCCTGGTATAAATGAAACAAAATAACTTTTACGGAACTTACCTCAAATCTTGGGTAAAGAGATATGGAAACACCAAATGAAATAAAATTTAATTCACATATTATTTGTAAATTGATTTTATCCAAATCAAAGAAATCTCATTACTTAAGAAAAAACGATGGTTTAATTGATGTGATCGTCTTTTATACAGCAATAAAAATTGTTTGAATGATTTCGTGTGAGTCTGTTTTTAGCCTCAGAAATTGTCGACATACTCTGGAATAATTAATAACAATATCGTTTGCACCATTTTAAAAAGCAAAATAACAAGTGATTGTAAAATAAAATCTAACTAATGCAACTTAGCCCGGATAAGAGACTTATCCAACTGGAACGAAATAAAAGTGTGGCTAAAACGACACTTCCGGAAGACGCCTGGAGATATCGGTGAAAAATGTCGAGTATTTAATAGGGTAAAATTATTTATTTATTATTTGAATTATATGAATTGGTATAGTGCTAATTAAGAATATTTCATATATTATCTTCGAACTGTGTAGCGGAAAAACCATTTGAGACCTCAATAAAGTGCCAGTTGTTTACAATAATTAATCAGTTTCTTTTTACTTGCATTTTTAATGAATTGTCTTTCTCAGAAGAGACATCGGACCGAGAGTTAGAAGAGTTCTTCGCTCTCGCTTGTGGTGAATAAATGTATTGTGTCGCGTGGGATCATTTACTATTGCGCGCAATTATCTGTACCTCAAGCACGATCCTGTAAAATCATTGAATAAAAATGGCAGTGAATTATCTTTCACGTAGACGAGCAATTTAAAAGAACTGCTTTGACGGAATAACCATCAAAATAACTATGATCATTCATACGGTCTACACTTTTTAATGACTCAGTTTTCACGAATACTTATTTTTCGTGCAATCTCACTGAATTGCTTTGTTGAAGATAGGCATTCGAAGAAACCGAAAAAGTGGATAAATCAAAAATTTTGGGCTTTCACATGGTTTACAATTTTCAGTGGACCATTTTTCACGCACATAGTTTGTTTTGTCCATTTTCGATGAGTTGTCAGATTCGGAGTTACTCGTTTCAAGAAATCGCCAGTATTTTACTTTCTTATACAGTTTTTATCAGAGTATCACCTTTTTGCTGTTAGCGGAATAAATTTTGCTCTGTGCAAGAAATTTTCACGGACCTGAAACCTGCGTGATATTTTAACACTTCGCATATTTAACAGCATTTATAATAAAAGTGAAAGCATCGGTTATGGATCACGATGGGTGGCAACGAAATCTATATGCGCGATAGCATTTCAGCTCCTGTGAGGCCACCACCCGCAAAGTTTAAAGAGATTGATTGATAGCTGAGTTTAAGAATGCGTCAACGAAAGTTGGTCATTGGCGCCCAGCATAAGACTACTTAAAAAGTTAATAAAATATAACCATGTTTCTTAAGTTAGATTATACGTGAGATTCACCTGAAATTGTGGAAGAGTATACAAATAAAGCAGGGAAGGGAAAAAAATTTCCTTCTACATAAGATTTTAAAAAATGAGAACAATATATTTCTTGTCTTTCTTATTTCCGTTGAGAGTAATGACATATTTATTTTAATTTTCTTTTTGATTTTGTTCGATAATTTGTCAATTATTTTGCGGTTATAACCTTTTATCTGGAAAAGTGTTTTCCTTCTCTGTTTTATTTATTTATGTTTGATTAGGTTAGATGTCTATTTCCAATTCAGAAAAATCAGAACCAACAGGGCATTAATTTGACGTAGAGGAGACGCTTAAGTGACACAGGCTGGAAAGAGTATTACTTAGTTTAAGATTTTTGTTTTATTTTATTTATTTTTGTGGATGATGAACTCTTTGGTTTGATATACCAAAAACAGCAATTTACTGTTGTAACCATAATTACTCATTTCTGTTAAGGATCTTGTTTTGTTATGTGGTTTTGACGCATAAACACGTTCTTTTACCATCGAAGCCAGAAATCTCACGGCGTAAGGAAAATGAATATTAATAACAAATGCAGTGTTATAAAATAAAAAGTTAATTTTTAATTCACATAAAGACTGTTTATTTATATTTTTAAAGGTTTTGTTTGGTTTGCAACTCGATACGATTGGTCCTGATATTCTTTCTCTGTAAACTCTGAAGAAAACTGGAATAAATGCTGAACCGATTGGTTATTTCTTTCTAAGTCGTACTGTAGGACTTCAATTCTTTTCGCTCTAAAGTTTCGACTTTCTAGCCCACTCTAGAAAAAGTTTGCGTTTGATTTTTACATATGACGTTTACTAAAAATTAAAAATGGAGCATGACGGTAGGGATCGACAGCTGCACATTTTTCATTTTTCAAATTAAAATTTCTAATTAATAAACGCTTTATATATATTTATTTTACAAAGAAGGGAGAAAAAAATTAGAATCGTCTGTCTGACTATTATAATTGTTTTTGAAGATATGTTCTTACTGACAACCTTACGAAAGCGAGGTTATAATTTTTTTATAAATCCAAACACTAAATTTGCCATATAATTTGCCACATAATTTTGTAATAGAAGAGATATGGGAATCGTAAAATTTCTTCTCTTCCAACTGAATATAAGTAACAGACTTTATTTTTATTTTAAAAGCGTAAAAATGAAGCACTAGAATTAATATTTTAAGGTCAAATTAAATATTACCTCAAATTCGACTCGAATACCAATCTCCCTTTTTCGTAGAAATGTAAGCTCTCTCTCCTCCTAAAATCTTAATGGAGATGTTGGATTAATTTTGTACATTTTAATCAATTTACTAAAATAAAATCTATTTAATTCTAATTTTTTCTAAACATGACGGACATAAAAGAAAAGAAGGACTTTTTTTTTCTTTCTTATTTTTAATCATAGAATAGAACTAACAGAAGCGTTGTATTCTAATGAGTAGCATAACATTAAAAAAACAAAAAAACTTTTAACATAGCATAAATAAGGAGTCATGTTATTTTAACAAGCTTATCATTTAGATTTGCTTAATTATTTGTGTTACATATATTTTTCATACAATTTATTTACTAACTATAATTAAATGAAAAAATACATATCTATGCCGTGTAAATTAAAATTTCCGACCACCTAAATCGTTTTTCGTTTATAGCTATAGAGTTATACATGTATCAGGAATTGATGAAAGTAGGTTATATGTTTCTATTTGTATTTAATAATGTTAACTATTTCGAATAGCCTTATGGACCATTTTCAATATCCAGGTGAGATACGGTACACAAGAACCCATTTTTTCTTTCTGCCTTAGACTATAATTGATATAACGGTTAATAGATACGGTACAGAAGAATGTGTACCACCACTCCAGACTGCTGCTCAGTTGTCCGCTAACTCTCCATTATCTCCAGTTACTGCTTATTTTTAAAGATTTTCAAGAAACTGTTAAGTTCTTCTACCTATCAATTCTAAGAAAAGCTCGAATAATAAATGTTCTATGCGACTGTAATTGATATGATCGGCTTTGAAAACTTAACGGTAACATTCATTAAAATTTGTATTTGTAGCAAGAAGAAATTCCCGTTATTCATGTATCACAAAATCTTTTTTCATGTATCCAATTAGAAACGCTAATGCAGACACTATTTTTATGAAATTTTTTTCGACCGCTCAGAAAGTTTACATACGTACAGTAAATGACCTCTTAAACCGATTGATAACACTGTTTTCAAGATTCTGTTGCTATAATATCTCGTAAAAATGCTCATTGTCATGTTCTTCACTTCTAAATAACAAATGATCGAAAGCTTAGGGTTCTGCCTCCTGTGTAAAAATTCTTTAAGGTATCAAGGCGTAAGAAAATGATTTTAAGCAAAATTATAAAGCAAATTTATCTTGATAAAAGAGTCCCTCTAAAGTGTGCTAAATATCTAAAATATGAGAACAACTTTTAAGAGTGTTAAAGAAAATGAAAAGGGCAGCGGTTTACAAAAATTCATTATAAGGGACAGGATATTTATCATTCTTGATTTGCTGTGCTAACTATGTAGATGTAGCGTTTTTTCACATCTTCTGTTTATTCTTTATATGTTTTTACATAATCAGTTTCATTTATTTTAGCCAGTGTTTTAGTTTTTTTTCTTTAAGGTTTTCTCTTTCACTTATCTCTGTGATGTCGTGCTATTGATTCTGAAAGGAAAACCGAATACGTGTTCAACGGAGGGGAGGAAAAACAACTGAAAATCGTGAAGAAACCGATTTTATCACAAAGACCATCGATCATGGTGCTAACATTTTTCAAAGGATGAAGGAAGGCGACTACAGAAGAGAAAGGTCAGCTATACGTCTAGTTGATTAATTGTCTATCAACTCTAAACTTTGAATTTGTTGAGCAAAACACAAGGAAAGCGTTAAAAACATTTCTGGAATTTATCTAAAAGAGAATAGTATTTCCATTCACATTTAATTCCTTAAGGATAGTAGCCAGATTGGCATTAATTTTATAAAGTTTACATAGATCACATATATTAACAGTCCTTGTTTTTAAAATATATTTAAAGAGCCCCGTATAAAATAATAATTTATATTTGTAGATGCTTGCTTTGTTTAATTCAGAAGTTGTTATTCAAATATATTACTTTTTTATCCCATCTTATCACTTGAATTCACTGTAACCTAGAGTTATAAACATGTATGTCTAATCGTATCAGTATTAATCTTTGGCGTAATCTCGCTTTCTATCTATTTGTATCTCTCTCTCTCTCTCTCTCTCTCTTTCTTTCTCTATTGGCTTTATTTTTTATTCGCTTATGTGGATGTTTTATTTCGTCCACGACATAAATCGTCGTCTCGATTACAAAATGATGGCGATCACTGAAGCATTTCTAATCCTTTGTTGGAATCGGGTTTTAAGGTTGCTTTCACGGCTTCAGTTTGCAATCGGGGTCTTATTTTATGAATGGGATTTAGTACATATAACAGTTAAACTCTCGTTTTTCATTTATCTATTGAAACGATTTTGTTTTTTAGGACGGAAAAAAAAATCCTTTGAGTTAAAAAAATTGTACAAACGAGATGAAAAACGTGTAGGAAATTGTTAACCCCTCCTCCTTCTCTTACTGAAGCCCTAAACATTGTATGAGAATGATTTGTGATATTAAGAATCCTTTAATATATAAAACAACTTAATAATTGTTTTTAAAGAGAATTTGTTTACCTAGCATTAGTTGTTTTGTAAAATGAAACTCTCTGTTATTGTTTTTAATACTACAAAACAATTTTGTAGTATTAAATAGAAAGGAATGTACTGTTATGAAAACTGGGAGATTTATCAGGTTTTATGAAATAAAGGGAGACGCAGGTACAGACAGAGTTGGAAACCACTTCATTAGTGCCATTATATTAATAAGCAAAATACCATTCATAGAGAATCTATCAAGAAATTTTCTAGCATGTTTCTTTATAGATTCTCTAGAACTTTTCTATTTTACATCGGGTGATTAAATTTTTACCAATTTTATTTTTCACTTATAAATTAAAAGGTAAAAGAACAATATATCCCATGCAAAACATTGAATAGATATAGAAATAGGTAACTGTGTAATAGGTAATTTGGGTATCGTCATCACCATCATCATCATCATCATATTTAACCAACACTTCATTGAACCCTGTGGATAGTCTTCGATTGATAAAACAGACCTCTTGTTTACAGCTATTTTTATTTATTGTATACACATTTCGGTTATCTTGTAACCATCATTCAGCGTATTCAGCGTTTATCAATCCACTGCTGGAGGTAATTCTCTAAATGTTTCCAAAGTGCTCTGTCCTGTGTTTTCCTTTTCCAACTTATGCTCACTAGTTTCCTGATAAGCGTTGTTCCATCTAGTAGTGGGCGTCGTCCATCTTCTGGCAAGGAATCCGGTCCTTATGTGCTCTTGGCCCATTGCCTTCTGCTTTTTGACGTCGAACACTTTCGATTGTTCTCGAATCCAAGTGGTCCGTTTTTGTCCCTCCGTGGGATACTCAGCTAAATCGTTCCAAGCTTATTTGGGTAGTTTGTAAAGGGTGGATGGCCTTGCTGTCAAGTGTCCAGGTTTCTGCTCCATAAGTGAGGGCTTGGAGTACACATTGATTAAATACTTTCCTTTTCTAATAATAGGGGCATCTTATAAAAAAAAATAAAAATAACCTTAAATTAGTTGAAAGTGTAATTGCAAAGAATAATAATTTTAAATAGTAAATTATTTTGAGAAATAAACAGGTTTCATGGTTTTAAAAAAATATGCGAATTTGAATATGAATAATTCTGTGAAGATATGAATGAAAATGGAAATCGTGGATTCCTTTACCCTGACCCGCTAAAAAAAAGATTTTTTTTTTTTGTTCTCCCTTTTCTCGTTCAAATCAAAATTTCTAATGTTTTGAAGTCGTAAATAATCTCCGTGCCCACAATGTACCCATCGTTCATCAAGACCAGTTGCCTCGAAAGTGGGTCAGACACGAGCTGGTCTCTTAATAGGCGCCTTTTTCCGACTTTAATTGAAACAAATTAAGAGGAAAGCATTTCCATTTAATCATAGTTATGTGACTGCTCTATGAAGTTTTCTATCACGAGAGGTTAATGAATTGCTTCGAGATGACGTACGGCATGGAAATAAGGCATGATCTAAGAGGCAATTAATTTAGTTTGTTTCATCAAGATTATGATTAGGTTTAGCAATTAAACATCAAATTTGTGAACATAAATAGCTCTAAAATGGCGAATTTAGAACTAAGACACGTAATAACCTCTTACAGCTACGCAAAGGTGAAGCAGAAACTGTAATGCTTAATGTTAAATAACTTAATAAGCATGGGATTTCTTAAATTGTACCTTAGAGGCATAACATCATACTATATTTAATGTGATATTGGGTCGCCTTTCAACGCGATAATACTTCCATTAGAGGCGGCATCGTCTCACTCGTCTACGTAAGATTCTACAAATATTCTGCTTCACCTGGATAGAAATTCAACCATAGAGCGAGATAATGGCGTACAAAGATGTAGCGAAGAATTTTGGCGCCTATGGCCAAGAAAGAAAATGGTGCCTTTTGCAATTAAAAAGCTCAAATTTTGCGCCTATGTAAAATCAGCGCCTATGGCCATAGCCTTACTACGTATCTTGTGGCGTACCCCTCAAGGTATCCCATAAATATTTTATTTATCTCCATTTGGGAATTTGGAAACATAGGGAGCATATTCGATGGTTTCGAACGATTCTCAAAGCAGATAAGAACTGTCCAGACCTTCGACCTGGGGCGGTGTCTTTCTTGTTCAAGGAATCCATAGCACTAGGAAGACTGCTCGCTTGTATGGCAAAATTTTGTCCGAAACATTGATGAAATAGAAGATTACATTCATCGTGTTCACTAGGAATAAGAGATCTACATTGATATCTAGATATCACCCAAAACCACCAATCATGGTGAATCACAGTGAGTTTAGCAGGACTTGGCAGCTTGTTGTGGAAGTCAGGTTGAGCAAAAAATATTTTATGAACTTAGATCGTATTCCAATTAGATACAGCATCACAGCAGATCAAAGTTTTATTAGTGTAATAGCAAATAGGTAAACAAAACATTTGTTATGAACTTATAATTAACATTTAATCTAAAAACATAGAAAGCATACGATTTAGTATTGTAAAAGAAGTGCTCAAAATGTGCTTCTTGAGCCTAAGCGCCTACGAATCATAAACACGAACTATGATCGTTGGAGTAACTAACTATTCATGAGTATTAGCTTTGACTTTATCAAGAACCAAGTGATTGTCAGTTGTTAATGCACTATATTTTAATGGTAACTACATGTATGGATTTACTACTACAATTGTACACTTTCAAAGCGTTGATCACTTATCGTTCTATAATGAAGTGAAATAGCATCTAGGTTCATCTACCAGTTACTTAGAATGCCGAAGTTTGTTATACTCTTTGTGAATTACCCTTTATAATCCATGCTATCGGCCAGTTTTCCTCCAGTCAAACGAATTGTTCTATTTCTATTAAGAACTTATCCATTAGCTTAATGGAACTAGAACTTCGATTTATCAGACCAGATGGCTCATTTCCAGTTGCCCACTGCGCTATCAATCATGGTGCTCCTTTGTTCACTTCAACCATAGCCATCGATAATGTAGTTCTTTATAAGATAAGAACAGGATGCCTGTCTCTATATACTCTTTACACTTATATTCTATGCTCGAATAATATTTTCCTATAGACTTATTCCACGCTGTTGAAAAACTAAAGGTCTGTGGTCACTTTAGCGTATGCGAAGTGAAGTTCACCTCAACTGTCAAATTGTTTAGTCTTCTTTTACCCTTTTGAATCATGCTACCCTTTTGCTACAGTGACGTTATTTGGATAATAATTCTGGTTCAAACGCGTGAATTTTTATCTATCATCTTTATACACGCTGCACAAGCGCCTGCACCATTAATTCTCGATTTTACAGAATCTTCCCATTCATGGAGATAGAAATTACTAAACTTTGGAATCTTCGGTATTTCCAAAAAGTGTATGCTTATTTCGCTTTTCTTATACCATTTCTGGATAAGAATAATTTCCATCATGGTAAATTAATTCCATGTCATTTGAGTATTGATAATGGATAGAAAGCCATTTTGAAGATGGATGAAGGATAGATGCGATTTTTTTTATAAAGAGATGCAAAATATGTCGGGGTCAAAAAAAAAACAACAACAAAAAAAAAAACGTATGAAATTAAGAATTCTCATCATTCTGCAACTTGAACGTAGAGGGTCAGGAAGAGATGTGCTGAAAATCTTGTTTGCATCGGGCTTAACCAGATTTTGGCGCCATGTATTGGTTTGATTCATCAGTATTTATATACTTAATTTGAGATACACTGACTTGGAGCTATGCCTTCGCCATCGTTATAAAACTGTTTCCAAAAACATTTTTTTCCTCAAGCACAAGAATTCTAAGCGTTGGATTGATTTCGCGATGGTTCCTCAATATCAATATATTTAAACTATGTTTATTTTCGAAAAAAAATACGAATATTGATTAAAGAATTTATTAGATTTTATATCTAAATTGATAGATAAATGGGTTATTTATCTTGAAATGAGTCTGATTTGCCTCCTCTAACTTAGACAGAATCTTTCGAAACAGACGAAATGACGTGTCTTTGAAGTAATCTTTGAAAGTAATAAAAGTTTATTATATATTAATCAAAGCCACCCTTATTTTTAACGCAATAAAATTTTAAAAAAATAATTGTTTGGATTAAGCATGTTTTCAAAGTAATATTTTAATTAATAGAACATTATTGATATTTTAATAAAGAAAGTCGAAAAAGAAAGTTAGATTAAATGTCGCTTTTTTGTCGATTTAGCATAGAATACTCTGCTTGTAGCCTATGCCTGTTTAACTAATTATTTCGTAAATTAATTTTTAAAGCACATTTTAGGTACACTTCGAAGAATTGAAAATAAATTCTTTGTTTTTTTTTGTTTTTTTTTTAATTTTTTTGGCCTTTCTCTTTTTATACAGATTTAGAAATTATAATTATATTTTAGTAATATTTTTTCTTTTTTTACTATTTTTTTTCCTTTTTAAATGTTTACAAGAAAATTAAGTATTCCTTTTATGATTTGAAAAAAAGAAAACCTCTTCAATGTCAGCATAAGCAAAATCCAATAAAAAAAAATGAAAAAGACAGATAACTTGCCGCCATGCCAATTATGAACTTGTGTGTAGCAATTTTCTTAGAAAATGAACGGAAATGAGGAAGAAAAAGGAGTTCAATTCACTAATTGAATGCAATTTCCTGCATTGGCTCCGTCATCAAAGGCTTCGAGAGCAGTCAAATGGAACGAGGGAAATAAAGGGGTTTTTGCTTAACTCAAGAAGGAAGGAGCCTTGAAGCACCTGTTATCCACTTGCTCCCGGCCTCCACCTCACTTCTTATTCACCCAGTAACAGCGAAGAACGAAATCGTTCAGTGTTAATGCCCAAAAAAGACACTTTCTGCGATTTTGAAATGATTCTCTGACCAGGTTAATATATCTGATTTTAGGAGAATAATAGTCTATGCGCACCTCTTTATGGTTTTCGAATAATCCTATGTAAGACTGCAATTTTAATTTACTTACCGTATCTAACATTCTCATTAATCTATATAATTTTCATTATTGCTTACTTTTTTGGTCGTTTTCATAAAGATGAAATTTTTTAAAAGCGTGAGATATTTCCAGTAAGAAATTTTTGGAAATGATTGGACCTTATCTACACTTGCAGCTTAGGAATGTGTCAAAAATTAATTTCGACCCACCATAATTATCGTACGGAATTTTAAGTTCCAAGAAGCTTCGTTGCGTCATTTCCTGAGAAAGACTTTATTGGTACCTTTTCAGAACTGGCGAAGGTGAACCGTTTTTGTAGTGATTAGTATGTTGACTCACTTTCCTTGACTGTAAATCAAAACAATATTGTTTGTTTGCTTTTATGACGAATGTTTAAAAATAAATGTTTACAAAAAAAGTTGAATGACTTAATTTCGTTACTTCCACGGGCATTCGACATTGTTCCTGTTAAAAAATTTGTAAACATCATTCAAAATAGAAACGGATTAAGTAGTAAGTTGCTGCTACTGTGTTCTTTGAACGTTGATCCTGAGAATTCATAAATTTCAAGTTTGATAGCTACATTCTCTTCAGGATTAAAAATTGCAGTTGTCATTGTTAATAACCCAATTATAGATGGAGACACTCCATCCGTAAATAAATATGTTAATTAAATATTCGTTGCTATCCATATGCTGCCGCATTTTAATTGCATCATATTCAAGTTCCTTGTTTCAAGATCGCTGAACATTGTTATGCAACGAATATCTGTTTTTCTTAAAAAAAGCTATTATTTATGACCATATAAACTAGAATGATTTATTTCATATTAATTAACTACAAAGTCATAACTGCTGCATAAGACCTGAGAAGGATGAATTCATAAGTAGAAACAATATTTTCTGGTATTTCTTCCCCTTGGAAAATACACTGAATGGCCAATTTATTATGACCATCAGACAGTTTAAAGCAAATTAGCTATGCCGTCATGCCTTTGTCACTAGAGGGCCAGACTGATATAAAAAAAGAAAACCTAGTGCTTATGCCGATAGTAAAAAATGATTTGTTTGTGAAGATCAGGGTAAACAACACGATTTCACAGATTTTGAACGTGAGATGGTTGTAGAAGCTTGGAGCCATGAAGCGATGCATTTGTAAAATGTTCAAGAGCAACTGTTGTTAACGTGATTAAAGACTGGCCTGTCAGCCAAAAAACTGGGTCTAAACTTGTGGTCATCATCGACTACTGAATGCTCGGCAGAACAGAGAGTGTCTAGAATTGTAAAAGACGACAGAAGGGCTAAGTGCAGAAAATTACGGCAGGAACCACCTATCAACATCTCATGAAGTCCATGCCAAGAATTGACGCAGTATTAAACGCAAAAGATAGCCCAATGAAGGTCATAATAAATTGGCCACTCGGTGTACATTTACTTGACACTGACTTCCAAACTTTTACCCATAAAAGAGGAAGACAAATGTCCCTGTCCTTTAGGATTCGAATGCGAGACCCAGATTAGCATAGAACTAATCTTTAAAGAGTTTTTTTTCTTTTAATGAACGAAGCAACGAAAAACAGATGACAGTCAATGCTTTGGTTTTGATATGTGTCCGCACCTAAAGAAAGTCCCGCATCTCCCATTGAGAATAGTCCGATTTGGATATCAGTGAGTTGGTTTATGGGGTGACAAATGTGTGTTTTTTGATAACAGGTGGTGAAAATCGAGGCATTTCCCTACTTAATGTATGTGCTCTGTCACAGATTATAGTATAGACAAAAAAGACAATTGTGTTGGGCCCATAAGTTGAAAAGAGGGCCCAAATGTCTTCCAAGAGGGTCCGGCGATGAATTTATCTAGGATTTATCCATATCCGTTGCTGTATGTGGTGCGATTGTAAAATCCTTTATGTTCTCGTAATTTGGCTTGTACCGCATTTGCTCGGATACAGATCGCGCGTATGTATAGATACACCACTAAATTTAGAGTAAGATTTTGGTACAAAATGGGATCTGGCTATTTAATTTCAAACCAGATCGTAATAGGTGATATTAATTATACTGTATTAACATTAAAGATGTATTAATCTTGAAATAAGTGAAAATAGTGAAATAAAGTATAATCTCCGCTTTCTTTTAGCAGCGGCATTTCGGGTTTTCTCATTAGCGATTTAAAATGGCAGCACAATGGTTTGGCGACTGTTTTCCGTGTGAAATCCGTAATTAATAACTTCAAAAAGTAAGACAATTACTTACTCATTAATCAGAGCTGACAGTAATAAAAGAACGTGAACACGACAAGTCTTACGGCCGTATTCACCACCTCGGGTTAATCTGAGAGTTAGAGTTAAGGCGAGATATGGTATTTTAATGTTTCTCTATTGGATAACGAGAGTCACGTGCTAAGGTTTAACCCTAGGTTGCCCAACTCGCACTTTAATCCTAGGTGGTGAATACGGCCGTTAATGATATCAACCAAGAAGGTTGGTGGACGATAATGTTATCAACTCTGCACTTTTACCCATGTTTTAAACGATCTACTTAGCATCTTTTTAAATGTTCAGCAAATCCAAAGAGTTCTTGAGTTAATGTTAACAGTAATAAAAACTAAATTAATGTAATATAATTTAAGTGAAATATAAGAACTTCTTGTTTATAATTTAATCATACATGGCAAAAGTTGTAAGTCATAACGATCACCATCGATAGGCAATTTTTAGTTTGGCTCGTGTAAAGGCCGCATTCCCGTTTTTTCAATCAAAATTGAGTACAAAATCTTGCGACCTGTATTCGAGCAAATACGGTAAGTTTCATCCACAAATCCCTTTCTAAAGTTTCCTTCTAGTTCTTTCACTGTTGAACCGAGTATCCTATAAATTTGGCTAAGTGAACGATAAGCATAATGAAACCCAGTGAAAGAGGTAGTCTGAACCTGCGATTTCAGTAATCATCATCATCATTATCATTTACAATCATCGCTGCAGGATGAGCCCTTCTCCAATTTTTTCCCCACAGTTAATTTTGAAGGAAAACTGGCCAATAGGTCTCCACACTGACCAAATGCGGATTGGAGACTATTAGTAGGAGTTAGAAAGAACAAACACAAATAGCTACGCCATTACGAGATTCGAACCCGCGACCTGATGATGAGAATCAGAGGACTTGCGCCTTAAAACTCTCGGCCACCGATTTTGGGAATACTTTTATATAAATAATGGATAGCGAATTCATGATTAATTGGCCCATAAACTTTCAACTTACGAGGGTTGGTCGAAATGTAATGCCTCCATGGCTGTAAGTTTATTTGTTAACCGATTTTCAAAAATTCTTTTTGTGTCTGATACCTACTTTTGTCCTCTATGTAATACACGATTCACTTTTCGATATAGTCCGCATTCGTTTCTACACATGGCGCCAACGCGTGACTACTCGGGTGAACCTGTCGGAGAGGAATTCTGGGGTTATTGTCGACATCAGGATTGGATGGCAGCTTTGGACCCACATCTGCAGCAACGATTTGATACCAGAGGCGTTGCAGCGCCTACATTCAACCTTGCGACTTTCACCATTTCCCAAAGAAGAAAGAGCATCTTAAGGGACATGAGTTGCGTTCTGACGACGAGGTGAAAGATGTCATTCAATCCTCGTGTCGACAACAACCCGGGAATTCCTCTGCGACGGGTTCACCCGACTAGTCACGCGTTGGCGCATGCGTGGTAAAGGGATGGGGACTATGTCGAAAAGTGAATAGTGCATTACACAGAGGACAAATGTAAGTGTCAGATACAATTAGAATTTTGAAAATCGGTTAACAAATAAAAAAAAGTTACAACCATGGAGGCATTACTCGTATTTTATGGCTTTTTGACCAACCCTCGTATTTTATGGCTTATCCATCTTCCTAGCATTTTCACATTATGGAACGCATCGAGTGAAAATATCGAAAATGAAAATCATCAGTTTTATTTATAAGATATAATTTATAACTATTATTAAGGTAGTGATTATTTAAAAATGAGAGTAACATAAATTACTAATGTGATTCTGTAATGATTTTGCTTTTATTGATGTCGTTTGCTGTTTAATTTATTTATTTATTTTATTTTAATAACAGTGATTGTATAAATAATATCGACCATTCCCTCTTTCTCTTTACTTAAAGATTCTGAAATTTCCCTCGGAAAACGGTTATTACTCGGGGTTATTGCCACCGGCCGTCTGCGCTCCGTCTTAACCAGTGACACAGAGCCAGTGGAAATGGGGCTCTTGGTGAGCCGTAGATGAAGCGATAGGCCAATCGAATAGCTCGGGGGGAACTTTCAGCTGACGGGGCACGGAGAAATCGGTGTCGATGCAGCTGCCAACCTCGGGGGCCTTCTCTCTCTTTCTCGTTCTCTCTCTCAAACTTTTACTCTAATACGTAAGCAAAAATCTATCCAGTTTTCGTTTTTATTTGTTTTGTTTATTTTTATTTGTTTTTAATGGCAACCTACTTAATTATTAGCATGAAATCTAAATTTATCAAGAGGATTGTTATATTAGCCCAGGAAAATGTTAAAGAATTAACATTTTTATTGATAGTAATAAAATATCATTTTTATCGAAATCCTTGAGTGGATTCTGCTCCGAACTCGAAAACAGATATACGAATACGTCTACATAAAATGCATATAAAGAACAATTAAACTTTTAAAGAACGAGCGAATGAAATATACAGCATCTTTTCATCTAAATAATGTTCGCATCTTCCTGTTTGTTTGTTTTTTCCTTTTTATCGTTTAGTAATAATACTGTAAAGGTGTATTTCATTGTCTTCTTTTCAAACAGGTCGTTATTTATGTTTGAAAAGATGACAATATCGTGTATAAAGAACTTGTTTTGCGCTTAAGAATGAAAATAAAATATACAGAAAATAATCGCTTCCAAACCGGTAAAGAAAATAACATGGGAAAAGAAAACAATTTTATAAACCAGAATAAAAAAAGTTCAAAATAATGATTTTGATTATAAGCTTCCTGGTAAAACAGGTTTCAATTTCACAAATTTCTCATTCTTAAGAATATTCGGTCGAAAAATATTTACCCGATTTTCCACCCGTGGACGGAAAATAATACAATTTAATTACGATGTAGTAAATTAATTGAAAACGATATAGATCTATAAGGAAAATAATTTCGTAAAATTTTTGCAAAATATATGAAGCAAACACTGTTCAGAAACACTGGTTCTATGCCACTAGAGTGGGCGAGAGGTGGTCGTGGAATGGTAAAATATCAGTAATTTTTTAAATAATTTAATAAAAACTGAATTAAAGTACAAAAGGAAGTAGATTCCCTTGCATCCTCGTTAAATATCTATTATTAAATTTCAAAAGCAAATTCGAGCCCCGATTTCCAGATTCAATTGCTCCTTAATAATTTTTTAAGTGACGGAAGCCAGAGGCAAGGTTGTATGATCGCTATGTTGGAAAACAATACCTTTATTATCCAAATTATACGATATTAATCACAAAATCCAATACATATATCTCGGGAGCGATGCGATAATGGAAACTGAAAAGAAAAGGGAACAGTCATGTAAAAAAAAAAAGTTTATATAGCGACCTGCATTCGTTCCAGTTGTTTTTACTTTCTCCAGAGATGCCGTTTTAAAATGATTGTTAGGCAGGATAAGGCAGGAAACGGTCTGATTTATTAAATAAAAAAGGGATTATACTTAGAAGAACTCTGTATCACTGAATCTTTACGGATCCGGTTTGTTCTCCCTTTGGGGCTATTCCTTTACTTAAAGGCGAAGTAATTTGGAGAATGATTCAAAAATCGTTGCAGAAGGGGACCATAATTTGAATTTGTAACGCTGATAGAATTATAATTTGCAAATTTTCTTTCATGAGAACTTTTTTTTTCCCTCCGGAGATTAAAATCATTTCAGTTTAGCAGTCGGTCCATTCGAATACGCCGACTTCAGCTAAGACTGTTTGACAAAGACGAAGCGTTTCAAAGACATTTCGTGGAAATAGTGATTAATGTTGCGCTTTTGCTGAGCTCCATAAATATGCATAAGCTTAAGGAAGAGTCTGAAATGTCAGTTTAATAGTACACATTCGTATATAAGGCAACATTAGAAACTATCAAGTGCAATAAATCGTTTCACGTGACGTTAATGCAAGAGAAGTTTGATGTTGTAAACTCATTGAAATTCTAACTGGTAACATTCTTTCATCGATTTTTTGAAACCTCTTTTTGTTAACCTGATTCCATATAACCTTTCTATGAATGTAGATGGAGGCATCGGTTGTGTAATAAATAATTTTTTAATGTGATAACAGAGACAATGATCTCGACTTTTAAATGAATTTCTTAAAATAGATGGTTTTAAATTTGTTCGGTTGCTTTGGTGTTCAATCTTTATATTAATAAATATGAAGCTGGGATGCAGGGTTTATAGTTTAACGCATTTTAAGAGATGAAAATTGAATATGAATATATACACTACTAATTTTTTTTCTTTGCAGATATTGCTGTACAGTACTTTTTTCCCTCAAAACCTTATCCATTCATGATGTGACTAAGTAAATTAATCTTCCTATTTAGATCAGAACTCCTTGAAGGTGAAGTTATGCAGTTTTCAAGCAAATATAAAAGCCTAGATGAGTTTCAGTCACAATCTTTCTGCAATTTTTTGAGTGTTTGGTATTTTTTTGGTAATACCAACTATTAAAAAAAAAAACCCTGATTTTCTGCTGTACAGAATAACATCAATTTTTGAAAAATTTAACAAACAATAGAAAATTCGATTTACTACTATTAAAAGATAAGCCACTGTAGAAATTTTGGATATGAATGTTTCATATTTGTTTTTACTATTTTAAATTTACTATAGAGAAATTCCATTTGCTGTTGCTAAAGAAAATTATATTGTGAATACTTTTAAAAGCAGATGTTTTCTAATAGCTCTATAGAAAAAATATAGTAATTACTTTGATATACTCTGCCCTGAAAAATTATTATTAATAGCGTCTGTTTTCTTTGTGGTTCGTTGGCAATAAGAACTTGAAAGCAAAGTTAAGTGCAGACAACTGTTGGATGAAACGGATGTTGACAGTGACTCACGTACAACAGTATGGAGTAAATAATTTTTTTGAAATTTTTTCCCCTTGCTTTTTGTATTCCTCCTACAACGACAGCGTATCCCCATCTATAATTATCTGAATTTCAAGCTACTGTTGTATGATGTTTCTCGAATAACACGTATTTCTTTATTCGGAATTAATTATATTTAATTTAGAGGTATTCCCAACCTTCGTGCCCTTGTGTACCATTTTCTGAATAATTGTTTATGCCAAAGCGAGATCGTTTGCTTTGCTTAAAAACCAATAAATCCTGCAGCTTCTGTTGCTCAAATTAAGCCGGCAAAAAAAAGGCGAATTGCGTGCTCGGAAAGAAAGAGTATGAGATCATCGTTTGCTTCCCTAAATGCAACCTTATTTTATTACATCGGCTGAGGATATATACAATAGTTATGATCTTTTACTGAGGGCAGATGGCCAAAAAAATGTTGTTTTTTTTTTTTAATAGTAATTGTAAAATATATTTTCATTAGTGAGCAAGTTGAACTAGGTGCAAAGGGTCAGGCATTTGTGCAAATCTTTTGTGAAATTGATTAATGCATTTTATATTCCTTCTATTTTAGAATTTTTTTTAAGCTTTTGAAATTCAGAAGCCAATTCAAGAAAATTGCAGAAGCTTTTTCTTTAAGGATGTTTTCCAGATGCCTTAATTCTTAATAGTATAAGATATGATTTTACTAAATGTACATTAAAAACTACTAGAGACAAAATCTGGAAAATACATTTATTACTCGGTGTCCATGATATGCTGACTTCGATCTAATCGCTATTTCAGTAATTTACCTTGTTAGTGAAATTTTATACATCATTTGATATTTGTTATTTTTAAGCCCACTTGCAAATCTTTAGCTCCTTAGCCGCTGGATTCATGTTCTTGATGTTTTTCTCTATGACTGTGCGATTTTTTATTTATTTATTTATTTTTGTGAGAAGTTACAAAAAAAGGACATCGTTTTATCTATCTGATCGTTTACTTTTTAGCAGTATTGCATTGTATCTGACTCCATAAATATCAGTTAGGTAGACGTATAGGAAGTTGCTTACAGTTAAAATTTTACAGGAGACGTTTAGCATGCTGATACAGTCCGTCCCAAAAGTTTATAGACATCAATGTTTTGCTGATTACGTCACTATGAGGTCAATGATGTAATGGGAAGTTTTTGGGTTTTGAATGAAAGCATGTGCAAGTTGATAATACGCTAACATGTCAAAAATTTTACTTTTCACAAAAGCACTGAAAATGTTTATGATAAACCATTGAAAATGCTGTGTCCCAAAAGTTTATAGAACAACATAATTTTATGCAATATGTAAATATTTAGTCATGATGCAAGGTTTGGGGTGTATAAATATGCTTTGAAATGGCTCAAGAGTGACATTTTACTCATCAAAGAAATGCCTAGAACTTCCCAGCTAACAGCTGATGAGGTTGCCAGAATATTTAGCTTAAAATCGCAGGATGAATCTGTTCATGATATTTCCAATGCGTTAAACCGTTCTAAAATTATTATTTACCGAGTTCTAGCTCATAGAGAGTCACACCAACTAAAACATCGTTCAGGAAGACCGCGTATGGCATGCTCTAGTGATGATAGACGGATACTGAGAATGGCTTCCTCCCAGAAAATGTCCATACCTAACATTACTGTTAGTTAACATTTGCATATATAAAAGAATACCGTTCACAGACGTATTAAAGAAGCTGGTTACCATATTCTGGTCACAGAAAAGAAATGGAATCTGGATGGTCCTGATGGATATGCAAGCTACTGGCATGATTTAAGGAAAGAGCCCCGAACATTTTTTAGCAGATAACAAGACGGTGGATCGGTGATGATATAGGCGGCCTTTTCATATAATGGTCAAACGTCCTTAGCATTTTTAGATGGACGACAAAACTCAGAAAAGTATATGGAGACATTACAAAGTCTTTTGTATGCGTTCGGTGAAATTTTGGGAGGAAAGAATTGTTTTTTTCAGCACGATAACGCATCCATCCATCCATCCAATGCTACAAAAGACTATCTGAACAGAAAAAATGTATCTGTTCTTGACTGGCCACCGATGAGTCCTGACCTGAACCCCATTGAGAATGTGTGAGGCATTTTATCTCGGGAAGTTTATGCCAATGGACGTCAATATTCGTCAATCAATGAACTCAAGACATCAATCGAGTATGCTTGGTACAATTTAGATCCTAAAACGTTACAAACTTTGATTCTTTCTATGGAAAATAGTGTATATGAAGTCATACGAAACAACGGAAAATGGATATGCTTTTGATAACCAAGTGTTTTCTTGTAAATTTGAGATTCTCATGCATTCTATATATTTTTGGGACAGTGCTCTCTTCATCTATTTCCTATAACACTACGCTAATGTAAGTTTATTGTCATTTCTATTTTGGTTAAATACAAGTTTTATGTGTTTAATAATAAACCTATTTGAATTTAGTCGTATTTCTTTTTGTTCCTTTGATACATGCATTATAGTGATGTCTATAAACTTTTGGGACGGACTGTAGTGTTATTAGGTAGAAGAATCTTTTCACTATTATGGTTTAATATCAGTTGGTGAGTTGGCATACCGCTGGCGTAAGATTTTTTAAATATATTTTCTTGTAAATTTGATCACCATCTTCTCCATATTTTGGCCAAACATTTCATTCCTGGCATATATTCTCAACACAGCACGTGATTATTCAGTTGGAATTATACTTCATTTTTTAAAATGAAAATTATATTCTTCAATGGTGATGTCAAGTAAAAAAAAAAAAAATGCTTCCTTTTAATGTAGGCCGTTTAACTTGCCTACTTTGGCTTAGTTGATTTCCTCTCGATATCAACTACGATCAACTCCATTTTCTTTTTTGTTTTTGAATATTTACTCTTGGTTATTAACTCTTCAAGTTCTGTTGACTTGGTTTCCTTAGTTTTACTTGTCAAGACATATAAGATCGTTTCGAGGGTAATTTTTTGTAAGCAGTCGTTCTACGGCCTTAATGACTTCCATTATACATGATTCATGTTTTGACAGATGCTTCCTTTCTTGCAAAATTACTTGCTGTATTCGTACAGTTTTTTTTTTTTTTGCTGTTATCATTACTTCTTAGCTAACTCCTCCTCCACAGAAAGATAGATTTTTTTTGAGGAGGTACCAGCAGAATAACACTTCTTAAGATTTTTTTTAGGAGGTAGCAGAATGGTAGATTTTTTTGAGGAAGTAACAGGGAGATTAATCGCCCTGCTGAATGATGGCAACATAGTTCCCGAAATGCGCATTCAGGATTCAATTTTATTTTGAGTATAAAGAGATACAAGTATTATATATATTTTTGTTTTACTGTATTGTAAATCTGATGTATATTAAAACGCTGGTTCAATATGTATTGTTTTTTTATACTTATTTGTATATTAGAACGCTTTGGGTGTTAATTTAATACATGTATAATATACTCTATATTTTACTATATTTTGTAAACGAAATCTTAAGAATTGTAATCTATCTAGTTTTATAATTTATTCTTAACATAGAAAATACAACCCCTGGAACATGTTCTAAATATGACGAACCTTATCATATATAGAGACAAATAGTTGATAAAGAAATGCGCTACATGTATGCAGTAGTCAAAGAGACAGTAGAATGTGATCTTCCATACATGCAACAAAACGGCATGGTATGGACCAGCATATCGTTAAGCGAATCAGATGAGGTCCATCGGAAGTGTATGACCAAGAAATGTGCTATTTTATTATGGTATACGTTTATAGTTATCAATATGATCAACTCAATGACACGTCTTCTCTAGTTTCTCATCTTCGATCATCGGCGCTGAGACAAATCAAGGCTCATTTCAATTGAAAACACTCGCCGCATAATGCCACGAATGGGATTTAACAGCAGCCGATCCCATTCTTTGAGCAAATCGCTATATTCGTCTACAGTAGGTACGGAGATGGAAGACGACTACAGCAAAATAGTTGATTAGACTAATCTGGATTACGGAAGAACCATTGGATTCTACCTGCGTCGTGTCAACTGTTCTAGTAGGTGGAGATTGTGTTATGCTTTTTTGGGCCATGTTTTCTATGAATGCCCTTGGCCCGTTAATACTCGTAGAACAGTCTTTAAATGTCAACATTATATTGCTAATAGGCACATCGGACATGTGCATCGTTTTCCCTGATGGATAGACCTCGTTTCGCACCATAAGGCTCGAAACTGTCACAGAGCGGTTGGAGGAGCGTGACAATGACTTACATGTGCTACATTGTACCCCCACAATCCTTGATCTTAACCACATGGAGCTATGTAGAATGAACTTTTGAAGCCTTCTTCAACAACTGTTATGCAATGGCTAGTCGAAAATACTTATATAAGTTCTATAAAGAATCTTTTCAGAACCTTTTTTGCTTCCATGCCAGGTCGAATTGAGACATATTTGAAGGTCATGGGAGGTTTTGATGATCAAAGTAGAAACACCTGCACAACGCGTTTTTAGCCAGGTGTTCCTAATAATTGCCATGACATTAAACGTATATGATCAAAAGTTTTCAGACACCCCCACAAAGCAATGTTATTTGTCCTAATTTGCATGTCTATAATATCTAAGGTAATATAAATAGAAACATGCCTTACTGAATTAATAAGTGAATCCTTGCTGCGCACTATGGGTGAATTCCGATATGGTACCATTATAGTAGGGTATCGCCACGTTTAAGAATCATGTTCTGCTTACTAAAATTCCATCATGAAAAAATGGAAACCTGTATTATGGAGCGAACGAATCTATTATTTTGATGGTGTGGATTGGGCTAACCTGTTCCAGTAGCAAGAACTATGAATCGCTGTAACTTACCATCATATTTTGGACAATTTCGCACTACCACCATTCTGGTCAGCAGTTTGGAATTGGGCCATTCTGTATCAACTTGACAATGCGCTTTTCCAAAGCAATGTGTGTTTGAAGAGACAGGGGTTGAAATAGATTGACCTGGACAGAGTCCCGATATAAAGTCCACCCGTGGACTATAGGTTTGTCGACATCGCTCAGCATATTTGGAACGTTCTTCGGGGAGAATGGAAGAGAATTCCTGAAACTATTTATCAAAATCCGATGGAAAGTTTGCCTTGAAGTGTAGAGGCCATAATAAAAGTAAAGGGGGTTCAAGACCGCATTAATGTTCGTGAAATCATGGTTTCAGTGAAAAGGTAAAAGTGTTAGGAAATTTTTAATAGTTTATTTCCATTTCAACAACAGCGTGTGTTTAAACGGAAAAATAATCTTTGAACTTAATTATTTTTACTTTTAATTTGGCTAAGGAATAAAAAATATATTCACTAGTTCAGAATTTCGGAGTTTTTATTTAGGTTTGCAAATTGATTCAAAGAAGGAATTAACAAAAGGTCACATTCTTCTGTAAAATTCTATTATAATAACATTTACAACTTTTAATATTTAGCAAGACTGACACCTTTGAGGAAAATTTAAAAAACGAAATTTCCCAACTGAAGGGAGGAGGCCGTGGCCTGGTGGGCTTTCACTGAACACAACTTCTGTAAAGTTAAGCTACATCAGGCACGGCTAGTCACTGGATGGGTGAGAATCTGTGATACTCAATTTTCACCCCCCCCCTCCCCCCCCCCCGGCTACTGCGGCCATCATACAGCAGTCGTAAATCCAGATCCATCCAGGGACCCAACTCGTCGGCCTCTGGCCATACAGGCCCTGGATGGACGTATTGGATCCCAATTAATATAAAAAAATTTTTTTAAAAAAGATGGCATATTAAATCAGTTTTACAGTCTGATATATAAAGACAATAACAATTTGCACACTTCTCTATTCTCGTATTCTTTTGCTTAATTTATTTATTTATATGTTGATTTATTTATTGAGAATATGTCAGCACCTGTAAGTCATGAAAGTTCTAATTATCTAACACCATGGCGTGACACCTGTCTTATATTTGGATCAAAAGCGTTTTATTATTATCTTTCCAAGAAGAATATTCACTATTGTCCCGAATATTCATTTTAGTTCAAAGCAAATGACCGCGTTTCATTGAAATACCAACTAGAAGGGAAGTTTACAGAACTGTTAATGGGGAAAGGGAATCGAAATTCTTATACGTTTCTCGTGTAAATCGTCTGCTTCATTACTTTCAACCTTTTCGTTACTTTTCCCCTTTCACATCTGACTCTAATGGCATTTTCTCTTCTAACCCATGATGATGTACGACGGTTCCTGGCCTCTTTTTTGAGGCATACTCTTAATGGGATTCTTAAAGAACCTACTTTTTTTTTTTTTTTTTTTTTTCAAAGAGTGACTGTACTTAAAATGAATCGTTGCCTTATGATTCCGACAATGTTCTTGACATTTCAAAGAAAGATCGTACTGCAAGAATACGATAAATAACTTTTATTAATGTTTGAACGTAAGTAAGATTCATAAATTTCCTTCATGGCTTGCTGCAAGAAACTTATAAATGGTCTTGATAAATGAATCTTTTTGAAGCGTCTTTTATTCAAGAAGGAATTTATTATTTCTTAACAACGCTGGATTTTACGTTTAGCTCGTGATTCAATCCAATTGAGTTTGTGGAAGTAAACAGCAAGTAAATGATTTTTTTTTATTTGAAACTATGAAAGAGAAAGTTACATTATGTGTTTTTTGTCAAATCTGTAAACTAAAGACTTAAAATAAAGTAAAATTTAAAGGAAAAGACAAATTTTGCTAACTTTAATGGAAACTTCCTTTGACCGTGTGGTTCTGCCTCAACGGCGGTAGTCCTGATGAAAGTGCTTATATGTGGAATTATAATTGTCAATTACTATTAATAGCTATTATTACCGATAAAAGAATGTTGGGAAACTCGTGTAAACAAAAGGAAGTGACCTCTCTTTCTGTTGGCATTTCCTCGTTAACATAGATCTTGGGGAATAGTTTTATTTTTTATTTCAAATTATAATTGCTGTCTGAGGCATAGAACATGCAATTCATTTCGTGAGTCTGTATAAATAATAAAAAAATGTTTTATACAATATAATTTTGTATTTTATAGCTAAATTTCATTTTACATGAAAAACAAAATTCATCATTTTTATAAATGTAAATGGGCTATTTCTATGCAATTCACATTTTGAAGCTTCGAAAAAAAATTTTTCCATCGAATAGATGAGACTTCTTTTTTTTTAATCCTGAATCCCATCCTTGTTATACAGGCATCTTGAAATTAAAAGCTTTAATCAAATGTTGTAAAAAATGTAATACATGATTTAGGGAAAAAACAAAAGGACAGACTTTTTTTTACTCCTGTTTTTCTTTTTCTTTAAAGCAATCTATTCGCCTTTCACTCTCGAGTGCACGCCCAAACAGAGATACATCATTCGTGTTTTTGTTGTTAGTAGGGTTGTCGTAATTTTTTTCCCTTTCTTCCTCAACATAAATTAAGGTTAATGGAGTCTGGATCAAAGCGGCTCAGCATCATCAATTGTGTCTCCACCTTCGTAGTGGTCGTCATCGTACAGACCCAGATTCACACGCCTAAGTGAATGAACCCTCCTGCATGTGTCGCTCGATTTTCATTTTCAAGAGGTTCCCTTTTCAACGAGTCGTCGTTTATGAATACAAGATGATTACGATGTCATGCGACGGCGGTGCGTGGGCGGATAGGTTTAATGGCTCTGCTGTTGCGAACTCCGCAGACTCTGACCTTTTGTTCAGTCCGTCGGAAGCAGTTGAGGGAAATTCATCTACTAAAGAAAATAATACAGAAGAAAGAAAAAATAAATTGGTGTCGTTTATGTAGTATCAATGCTTTTTTAATTGAATAGAATCAATTTAACGATCTTTTCAGCGTCGAATCATTAATTCTTTTTAATGGATCACTGTTGCCATGATCCAATTCAAGTCCAAAGTTTTCGACTATTATCTAGCGGCGGATCAGCGACATTTATTAAGCTATCTTTCCGATCTGATTTATTGGTGAAACCCTGCAGTGAAAATGTTCTAATTATCCTCGATAACGATAAATTTTCTCCGAAATTCTAATCAGGGCAGCGTTAATGAGACGCGGTTCATTAGGAGTCTCTGATATGCTTTATATAACAATAGTACTTTTCTTAAATATCATTAACTGAAATGTATGTGCAATTGAATGTTAATGAAAACAAAATTCCTTCGAGCACATGGCAATTGTAAGCAGCCCTTCGACGAAGGCTTGGTTCTGTCAGCAGTGAGAAATGATATGAGAATGAGGTGAGGGAGAAGAATGAATTTATGAGTGGAATATTTCTATGATCTCTAATATTTCATTTTCTAGAGGTTCCGCTTCAACGCGTCGTCGTAGCTTGAATGATATTTTAATCAAATGAGATTGAATTTTAAGCTTATATGGTGAATAGCCAGAAGAAATTCGCCATATAGTTAGTTTGTCATTGAATTCAAAAGCACTGTAAAAATGAAATTTAGTAGTTCTCTATCTCAGCGGTTTTCAAGAGGTTAACTGGTGGTGGTAATTGGAAAGGATCGTTGGCAATGTCTTATTAGTTGTTTTGTTGGTTATGTTGTTTGAATAGTATGCGATTGTTAAACAATTTGTTTAGTGATACGCATTGCGAAAGGGTGAGAACCGCTGGTGTATAGTATTTGGTTTAGATGTCAATATACTAAAAGGCAGTGGTTATTTAGAAAAAAATAGAAGATGGTTTCCGCGCAAATCTTTCCCTGATAGAGAAAATTAATAATAATAATAATAATAATAATAATAATAATAATAATAATAATAATAA
>JAHWFO010015474.1:11272388-11358858 GCA_023313115.1 Rhysida immarginata
AATAATAATAATAATAATAATAATAATAATAATAATAATAATAATAAAACCTTAATAATTATACATAAACCTTAAATAATTATACAAAACCTTACAGAAAGCCACAATTCTAAACACATGTCACATAGTAAGGAAATTCCTACACTCAAACATCAATGCTCCCACGAGTGGATAACTTTCCCTCCCTCGCATTTGAGTCCCTTGGGCTTTGGCCCTCTTTTGGGTCCGCCTCTGGGATTGGCTTCCGGACTTGATCCGAGTTTGGTTTCTCCAAACAATGATAATAATAATAATAAAAAGAATATGTCAGATAGATACATACATACGTTTTTTTTTGTATTATGATCTCCATGTAAAAAAGTTCTTAAACTGCTGGTACGGTAGGAGCCGAAGCGATTTAGGTGGCGCTAACATCGGTCAAATTGAAAAAGATTTGGTCCTATAGCCAGGGCCGTAGTGAAGGGAGGGCGCACCTAGGCTCCTGCCCCATTCAATGTATGGTCCCAATCTAAAATGTCACAATTATTTTCTATGAAGTAATGATTGGCACATATGGTCAATACTTGGATTTTGGATAGGTCTATGTTAAATTTGTTTTTGGGTAAACTTTGTTTAGGGCCCCATAAAAACTGATTTGCCCAGGGCCCAAAATTTTCTGACTACGGCGCTGCCTAAAGCATAGCCCCCACGTTCTCCGGACATAACACCCTTAGAATTTTTCCTAAGGACAAAGGACAAAGTGTTTGCTACACCAGTCCCGGATGTGAATACATTAAAAGCAAGACTAACAGATGCGATATTGACGGTAAGACATGCTGGCGAATACGTGGCGAGAAATTGAATAGCGTCTAGATGTTCTCAGAGCTACGAAGGCTACACAGGTTGAAGTGTATTAACGATATGAAGAAAAACATTTTGAGAGGAAGATCACAATACAAATATCCGCTGACATAGTTTTATTTATTTTTTTTTGTTTATTTTTTGTATTTTTTTTTATTAAGTTTCTTTATTAGGGAAAGACTTTGTGCACTCTGAATGATATATTGTACATTATAGGAATTCTTTATAGAAATGTTTAATGTTAAAGAATTGCAAAAATAATTTTCTGGAATACAGGACAACACTTTAGTTTCTCTATAAGTACGCAATTTATATACAATATTTGCATAAGATTAGGATAATATTTAATCATTTTATAAACAGTCGAATCTACCTGATTACTTACTAATTTAATATTATTTATTAAATAAATACAATAAATAAACACACTAGAAATAATTCAACAGAAATTTGCCAAAATTGACGAAAATTGAAACGTTTCGCCTTTAAATATTATCTTTAAAAATGCCTTATAAAAATTGTAATTAGAACAAAATTAAATCTTATCATATTGATAAAAGTGATAACTGCGATTAATTGAAAGATAGATTATTTAGATCGGTTAATAAGAAAATTATGTTTAAAAGATGGTTAAAAAAAATTACAAAAAAGAATATCGTATTCTTTAAGCTTTTCACTCACTTTAAAAAATTTAATCTTATTAATTTTTTCTAGGTGGAAGAAATTCGTCTCCTATAATACATCTCCGTTTCTTTGTAGATGAATGAATTCTAACTTATCAAAAAGCCTATAAAAATATATACGAGGAAAAGCTCATGCGTTTAGAGTGTCGAGTATATTCGTACCTTTCCATAAGCAACTGACCTAAATTTGAAGTCCGGATTCCTTTTTCTATTACTAGAATCGTTAATGTTACCAGAAAAAGAATGCATAAATGGAGACTGAATTTATGAGACTTCACCCTATATCATGAATTATTATGATTAGCTGAATTGTCTTCATTCCTCAGCGTATTCTTCGACGAAATTGACGAACGATTCACCTCTTACCAAGCCAACCGAAGATTTCTTCGAAAATAAAGCGAAACAGTTTAAAAATCTTTAAAATAATCTTTTTTTCCTACTTCTAAATTAATTTTTAAAAAAGTAATCATGTTCAAAAGTAAAGTTGTTTTTCGTCTTTCTAAGTTGCCATACTCTTCAAGTCGTTATATGTGATACTTATTATACATATTACTATCGAGCTTCTCAGTTCCGAAACATACTGATTATTCCTTATTTGCAGATAGTAGCTTTTTCCTTTTTGTCTTTCGTTCTCTTAAATCACCTGATAAAATGTTTGATTGGAAGGCAGTTTGTGATTCGTTGAGGTGTTGATAACTACGATAAGCGCGGTTATGCGATTCTTAAGGTTCTATGGTAAAGGGACAAAAAACAGGCGTTTACCATATTAAAAGTATAAAAATTGTAGTTTTGTGAACCTTGGTTTCTGTTATATTGCCCATAATAATTATTAATGTCTGTCCAAAAAAAGAAAGAAAAAGTGGCCATGTGCAGTTAAATCCAATTATTTTTCCTTATTTCAATTGTTACAAATTGTTGTAATAAAAATTAAACAATAACATCTAACAATTGAAATGGGAAGTTTAATTGGCCCAACACCTCCTAAAAAGAAAGCTGTTCACTGAAAATTCATACAATGTTACATCATCATAAAAAGGCATTGTTAACCGTATTTCTACTAATAATAAGCCATAAATTATGACTTCTTATGATCATGTAACAATGTATGAATTATCAATGCACAGGTTTTCTTTCTAGGAGGTGTTGATTGGACACACCCAGTTTTTCTGTCGTTGGATAAAGTATATACATTCTTGTACAAATTAATTGAAACAGGCTATTTCAAGTCTTGCGGGGATCCTTTTTGCTTTGTCGAAGCAAGTAAGCGTCATCTCTAGGAGTTGTTTTCTTATTACGACCACACTTTCCTTTACGTTTAGGAGAAACCGATCCGGTTTCCTGGTTCACCTTGATGCCGGCCGACAATTGCTAAATACATAAATACATACCAACCACTTAAGCAATCTCTCGATACGTCTTAACTTTGTGTTCGTGCAAAATTACTATCTTCGTACGTTTCCTAGTTGACACATCTATCTCGAATGGCGGTCGAATCACATCTGGTCAAGTTTCCAAAATCTGATGAAATACTGTAGCTGTTAAAGTAATGATTACATCAGCCAAAGTAAAATATGATCAAACTGACTTTTCGTGATGGTTTGTGCACAGGATTATGAGTAATATAGAAAACATGCACAATTTGTTTCAATTAATTTGCACAAAGATGTGCATATAAGAGTTATACATTATTTATTAAAAGTAAATAAAAATTTTATACGCGTGGATCTTGTATGTTGTCCACTTTTAGCAGTACAGTAAAACCCCGTTACAACGTACTTCAAGGGACCTGGAAATTTGTACGTTATTCTGAGGTGTACGTTATTCTGAAACTGGGGGGGGGGGAAGGGGGCTTGTGAACAATGCATATATTCATAGAAAAAGATAAGAATACATGCATGCATTTTATTTTATTCAATACAAATACACTATAGCATATACAATATGTAGTATTACATTAATTTTTAAAAAAATATCTGTATTTTACGGGTTTATGTGCTACACTGACCAACCAATGAAATGTGAACTCGGCTTAATTAGCCCATTGGCCCAGTTGCAACTTTCGCATGGGCTGCATTGACCAATCAGAGCAAGACATGTGAACGATGTACGTTGTACTGAAGGGATAATTTAACCAAGGGAATGTAAAATTAGTACGTTATTCTGAAATATACGTTAATGTGAGGTACGTTGTAACGGGATTTTACTGTATATAAATTGTAGAGTTCTATTCGTATATCTGGTACATTACCCATCGTTATTGTTAATTAGATTAGAGTAAATTATTCATATTATATGAATTTTTATTAAGCAGTAAAAAATAAACGCAAGTAAATAAGTTATTGTAGTTTTTGTCTGCTACTATCAGTCATTGGAAATTGCTTTGGAATCATAAAGTCTGAACAGAAGGGAGCGGCAGTCACCAGCATCGTATCTTTTGGTTTTTATTTTTTTTTCGATTTTCGATAATTTTAATTGTTTAAATTCTTGACAAAAGTAACATTTAAAAACTGAACGTCGTATATAGAGAAGTCTTAAGGCGCTGGGTTAAATTGTATTATATAATATAAATCAGTTTTAAGGCATGCCACCTTGAATGATTTTAATTTTGCATCTGGTTTTCCTTATTTGCTTAAAGATTACAATTTCTTGGCCCCCTTGTGAGATAATATAAAATCTGTATAGATAATTATATTGTATATCCGACCAGAAAATGCTACAGATATCCCCACAATTAAGTGACGACACATTTTTTTCTGAGTTAAGAAATGAGATAGTTTAAAAAGTGTGGTCTGAATTTTTTTTTATTAAACATAAATAACGGTAAAATGCTACAAGAAAAATAAAACATCCTTGATAAAATTCTTCTAAGATTTATGATTTCATCATAGTTTCTATGTATTCTCCCATCCATACAACTGTTGATGGATGAAAATTCAATTACCTCGATCGTAAATGGTCATCTAGATTTCCTTCTCCAGTGACAGCGTTTAGTGTTATATGATCATGAATACAGTTCGAATTTCATCTGTTTGAATCAATGAAATATGATAAATATGAATGATTATTTAGTGATGACGACGAGGTTATCAAGGAAATGAAGACATGGCTTCAACAGACCTCAAAGGAAGGGGCAAACAATGGATGTCAATTTATTGTGGGCGCTGGAAATATAGACTATTTATATAGTTTCCTCACACTTAGCTTATGTATTCAATTTCAAGTTGTTTTTAGGCGTTTTAAATATTAAGAATGCGTGTCAGTGTCACTTGTAAACCCCATTAGTCAATGTCGGGATCTAACGGACTTTGAACGCCTTATGATTATGGGCCACCAGTGATTCCGAGTCGGCAGAACACTGGTACTGCATTGTCTATTATGCAGTTGACTTGTTTGACCATAAAAGAAGTTAGGTTAGAGCGCCCGAAATTGCAGCCATGGAATAACAGTGAACGATCGGTGTCCACTGTTGCCTGTTTGCAATTTTAAAGATTTATACGAGGGTTGGGGCATAAGTCATGGCAACTATTTTTTTTTCTCAGAGCTAAGGGATGGTATCATAAAATGTCATATGTCTCAAGGAAGCTGTGACTGGTAGTATGTTTCCACAACATTAGATGGCTCCTTGAGTTCCTGATGTTGCGCAGAGAGCAATGTTAAATCGGTTCTCAGTCAACCGCCGTGCAAGGTGGATGTAACCCGAGTTGAACAACGCTCGTATATCAAAACAGCCGTTCTCTATTTTGATTTCTGTTGCTTATTCTGGAAAATGAAATCTGTAATCATGTTCCAGAATAAATTTTCCAGAAGCATGAAACATGTGAAACATTACAGGCTTTCATGATTCCAGAACATGAAACCTGTAATGTTGTCAACTACCTTAATAAACATGAGAAGCAAAGTGCTGGCGTGTTGTTATATGTCCGTACATTTCGTCCATTCCTTGTCCTTTCATCTGTATATTTCACATTTTCCACCCATGCTTGAATTCTCATAAAAAAAATAGTTGCCATGACTTATGCCCCAACCCTCGTATATATATTTTTTTTAAATTGCGAATAGACATTGGGTCTTATTGATTTTATGACGTTATTCATTTGGATCATAAATCACAAGTTGATGGATATGAGCTAGGGCAGTCTTTCGAGGCAAATATCTGTTTACTGACAGATTTCTATAATTATGTCTCACATAAGACAAAAAGTATGATTTATGGGCATGCTCGGACAAATCAATTTCTTCAACTATATCAACGCGATACCACTTGCAGATTTTATAAAAATTACGATCATCTGTTGCATACAGTGCACACCTTAAGTGTTCGACAGGCTAATGGCGATAGATACACAGTATTAAGCGACGTTTCATAGGTTTCCAGGATATGAAGTATCTGAATAGACATTACTATATTCTTCTAACTGATCACCTCTATCCATAATACATGTATTTTTTCTTTAATTTGCCGCACTCCACGATCTCTATCTTCTCTAGACATCATCTCCATATAGGATGGGAAAATGTTTGGAAAATGATTCATTACGTAGATACTTAACACTATAAGAGGCTCATATATCAATTGAAATCCATCCCTATTCGTATACGAGTTATCTTTTAAGCGAAAGGTTAATCAACTTGATATGAGACTTACTAATTTATTTGCATTAACCAATGAATAAACTTTCTTGATTGCCATTCCATGAAATTTATTATAAAAATGCATTTGCAAAATTTTTTTCAGCAGCTTTTGGTAGGATATATCAAATTTCAGTCCTTCACAATTTAGAATTTTAGATAGCACTAAAGAACTAAAAAATGAGCAATTGAGAGCATCGAGTCTAATTATTACAGTAATTTATCCCATAACATAAAAGAGCCCAATTTGAAGTCAGTTTTTCTCCTTAATTTTTTTTTCGCTATAACGATATATAAGTTGGCTTATTTCACTTTTTATTTTTTTTTTTTTTTAGGAAAATATAAATTTTGCTAGATGATATGTTGATTTTCCTCCCCAGAATTTTAAATTCAAAAGGTGTGATTTATGAATAACAAGAGCACCATTTCTGATAAGGAGGCAGATTCTGTTATTCAAATTTGTTTGTTAAAATAAGTTTATAAGCTATAAGTCTATGATCATTTATCCCATTTCAAATAACAAATTCTCCATAGATCGATGTCTTTTGTTTTACAAATTCTTGCGCATATTGCAGCTAAATTAGAATGCGATAAATTGAATGTTGACTTTTCAATCCATTTAAATTATTTGTTATACAAGAAAAATAAATAAATATTTGAAGACTTTAGAGTTTCAATATAATTTGTAAGTTCATAATATTGAAGAGGTGTTAGAAGTTTATAAATGATTATAAATTTTAAATGGATTTTGTTAATTTTTAGAAGATTGTTACCTGTATGATTAATAATGGAATTTTGCATGGTGCAATTGTGAAATGTTATTCGCTCAAAAGATATTTGAGTGGAAAGTCGAAAACATTAAAAAAAGAAAAAAAAAAAAAAAAAAAAAGAAAAAATCGGGACAGACTGAGACTTCTTCTGACCTCTAGACCAAACTCGAACTCCCGCTCCCTCCGAACACAAATTCTCAAGAAAATATTCTTCTGGTCCCTTCATAAGCCTTGAACCCTCAGCCCAAGCCTACATGGCCTATAGTATCTACATCCGGGCTGAGCGAAAACCATTCGATCAGAGGAACTTAACTCGAAATTCTTCCGAGAATGTATTTCAGAACATCCTTGAATAAAACCGAGTGAAATTCAGATTTTGAAAATTCCTGAAAGTATAAAACAAAATAGTCATATTGAGTTTTGAAATTATTTTAACGATGTAATGACTGTAGTTGGCTAAGATTTTTATGACATTCGCAGTTTTTCTCCTTCTATGGTTTCAATGGTTACAATTGTGTAAAAAGAGTTATCATAAAAAAGTACATTCCATCTAATAGCCACATAATTCTAGAATCGTATTAGCCTTCAAAAAAATTGCCTTATGTTAAACTGTTTCAATATCCATGTATATTTTTTGTTAATGTTTAAAATTTTGTTAAAAATCCAGTGATCCAAAGTCGTTAATAAATTTTCCTCAAAAAAAGCCATCCTCCCTCCCCCATGTCACTTTCGTCGTATCCTGGCAGAAGAGTGTGGATGTCGTCCTTGGCACAAGAGAGAGAAGCTGGCAAAAACTGCCGACTCACGGCGCGCTGCCTGGCTCAGAATTAATTACATGCGATGATAATTAAAGAGGACAGTGGAAAGAGGGCCTGGCCATAGGTTGGACCACACTCCCTCCTCCGTTTGTCTTTTACTTTTTTTCCGCGACGCTTTACAGGGTTTCCTTTCACACGCCAAAATCAAAAGTTCCCTCCGAGTGTTGAACTTATTACGGCGTAATGAAAGAAACAAGCCTCCAGTCATTAGGTTAATGACAGCCGAAGTGCCAAATGCCATTTGCACGCAACCGAATGAAAATTGGAAATTTCGAAGTGTACGAACTCTTTAAGCTGCGTGTAGAGTTACAGCCAAGATGCAAATATTATACAACAATTTCATTAATGCTTGAAGTTTTGAAAAATTATAAAAAATTAACTTAAGTCAACAGCAAATAGATTTTCAAGGATTAATAAGGACTTTATAGAATTTTTTATGAATTTCAAAGGGAGAAACTACGTCTTTTCAAAATATGTACGCTCATTTTAAATTGCTGTATAGATATTTCCAAATGTTAAAATACCCTTACATTTCTCAATAGCTCATTTTTAGATATTATATAAATTATATGATTTTTTTAAAAATAATAAATTCCTGGGAGTTTTTTAGACTAAAATTATTACACGAATTTTCATGTTAATATTGATATTCAATTGCGAAAATTCTTAGGAATTTTTTGTGCAGGTCTTTTTTTTTTTTTTTTTTGTCTGTATATACCTTATTGAAAGAATTACAAACAAATTTAATTTTCACGATAAATAAGTATGCAGAAAAGTTTTAATTGATCGTTATAAAATCAGAATTGAAAAATTCATCATTTATCATTTATTTGATTCGAATATATTGCTTTTCAAAATAATATTTTTATTTAATGTAGAAAGTTGGCTCAAAAAAAAAATTGCCTAAAAATAGTGTTAAATTTTTATGCCTTTTAAAATACAAATTCTTTTCATAGTTTACTTATCGGTAATGAAACCTTATCGCATAAACATCTAAATTTCTAAAAAAAAAAAAATCTTATCTAGAAATTCAATCGCGAAATTAACATTTGGCTGATGATTCCAGGTAGGAGAAGCTACATATCCCCTTCTATGAGAAAAATTTAACGTGATAGTCACGTAAATTTGAATTCAATAAAATTTAAACGATGAGGAACTGAAATGATGTCCAAATGAAACCTTTGGCTCATTTACTTTACGTTTTTAAGTTTTGAATTATTTTATAATATGTAATCCCATTTTAATTCCGTTCATGTTATTATGTCTGACGTTTGGTATGTTGAATAAAGTAGGATTTTTTTTTCTTTTTTTTTGCCTTTTTCTTTTGGAAAACATAAAATTTTAAATAAAAATGTTAGTCTCTTTTTCAAAAAAGAGAGAGAGAAAAAATCTGTCAAGAAAATTTATTACGACCTTCTTTACTAAAAAGAAAAAAAAATAAGATTAAACGATTTGATCATCCGGTGAAGGAGGAGGAGGTGATTAGACAGGGACCACGTGATCGCTTTTACGTCACAAGGTCAGCATCACTTTCTCGTCTTGTATTAAGGAGAGAGAGAGTGGGGGTGGGAAATGCCCGAGAAATGATTGGCGAGGAGTTGCCTCGTCCATTGTTCAGGGAGCTTTGTGTTTACCTTGCTATTAAGGAGCGTGAATTGCAGGGTTCGTGCGTCGCTCGTGCTCTACGAAGGGGGTTTCGATGGCTCCGGCAACATTCCGGAGAAGAAGAGGAGAATTCCCTCGTCGCTCGTCCCACACTCCTCCGTCCATTGTCTTTTCCCCATTGAACGGCGTCAATTACATAAATCTACCGAAGGGAGAGAGAGAAAAATATAATGAGTCGCTTCTTTTGCATGGAGCCCCAAAACTCCTTCTAGTATGTCCAGCGAGGAGTGACTTGGACATGAAAATTCTTTCACAAAATTGAAATATGCTAATTTTTTTAAATAAACTGAAGGGAAAAAATAATAAAGTAAACTTCTTTTGAAATAATAAGCAAATTGCTGTTGAAGTTCTTATTTTCTGAAATATCAGAAATTATATGGAAACTTATGATTGTAAGCTCCTTATAGTTAAATAGAATAAATTAATAAATGAATAATATATAAGTCAAAGTTCACCAATGATGATGGAATTGGAGGCTTGCGATGATTAAGTGTTTTCTTAGATTTTGAAATTGTTGGATTGGCCGTAAAGATGTTAACTTGAAGAAGAAATAGTCGTCTTGGAAGAGTTTTAGTAAGTTGAAGTTGGTGGTAGTTGAAGTGAAGGATTGTAGACTGGAGGTATTCTGTAGTGTTGATTCACAGTTTTGGAGTTGACGTACTAAAGTGAATAACTTTATAATTTAATTGTAGATATGTGTTGCATAAAGAGATATTGAAGCTTGAGGAATGTTGAATTGCTGGTGAGATAGTAGTGAACTAGTAAAAAAGAATTTTCAAATAATGACTATTAATTGGAGTGATTTTGATTATAATTAATAAAGTTTCGAGGATTTCTGTCCTCGTGTTCAGTTTGTTTTTTGTTATTTTTTGAAATAATTGTGAAACAGAATCTTTTAACAATTGGAGTATTTAAATAATTCATTGAATAAATTACAGTTGGTTATATTCGATTGTTGATGTTATGTATTGTTGTGAATGTATGTAAATTGTATAATTTTTTAAAAGTATTTTCCATTTGTTATTGATTTTTGTTGATTTTGCTAAGTTGTTTTTATTGGTAATGATGTTTATTGTTTCTTTTATTAATCTTCTTTGTTGATGATTTTTGAGTTCCAATCTGGTTTGTTATAAGTAGTGGTTATTTAGGTTTCCGTATGTGCGTTTGTACTCTTTTATTCGTGTCTGTAGTTGTGGTTTAGTTTGTCTATTGATCTTATACATTATTAATTTTATTAATTTATTATATTTAACTATAAGGAGCTGACAATCATAAATAAACACATTATGAACACGTTAATCCTATGAATTAATTAATGATATGCAAAATTTATTACTATGGTATAAACTCATCTAAACATAAGCTTATAATAGTGTAATAAAATATTTATAAAAAATATTCGCAATATTCCGAAGCCATTCCAATCAATTTTCACTCAATCATTTGAACCCTTGTGAAATTATTCAGAGTAATTTGGTATATGTACCATCATTAGGCACAAGAAAAATTCTTACCTTAGATCTTTGAGGTTTGAATGAATTTACTCTTCAGAAATAACTATTGCTTACTGAATTCATATTAATAATAAAATACAACAAAATTATCATAAAATGAAACATCTTTGAAGTTATCCGACGAGGAGCTATATGAGGGGAAAATCATGAACTTAGCGCTGTCTTTGAGCTTTCATTAGGCTTTTACAGTATAGTTGGCCGGTGATGTACAATTTTTTAACTTAAAAATTTGAATCATTTCGCTTTTATGTCTTTTTAATGGCTAAAGCGTGTTTTTAAACATTATACAGGGTGTAAATTTTAAGTTGACAAAGCAGAATAACTCGAAAAATAAGCTTCACACGAAAAAATGCGTATAATCCAAAGTTGATTATTTTCGAGGGGGCATCTGCTGGTGCTAAAATTAGCCCACCCCCCCCGGCCCCTGGGGGTGGGGCGGGGGGCAACTTTAAAATTTCAAATGGGAACCCCTATTTTTTATTGCAGATTCAGGTCCTACATAAAAAACTACGTACATTTGGTCTGAAACATTTTTTTTTATTTTTGGTAGATGGCGCTGTAATTCAAGAAAATCCATTTTCTCATTTTTGCGTGGAAATGGTTACGGAGAAATAAAAAATACTTATTTACTTCGTAAATTTTGCCGCCAAGTTATTATTTTATTATTTTTTGCCGCGGATTAGGATAATTTTGTTTTGTTTCGTGGTCATGAGGCCACACAACTTTATAATTATCAAACAAATCAACTGATTAGCTAACTAACTAACCGAACATCCTACGTACTAACGAGTGAACTCATTAACTAACAGAGTAAAAAAGTAAAAGACTGTGTAAAGATGAAGTTATTCCCGTTTAAGATTTGGTGGTCCTTAAAAGGACCGATTGTTTTCGTTTTATTTTTTCTTATTTGCAAATACTTGCAAGTAAATGAATTTCGGGGTGCTTGTATTTCCAGTGAGTCCCCTCGCCTCTCACTTTCGGCCTGCTTGTTGTCCTTAAATCCCTTGCATCTCGCCGTTTTATGAAATTAAATGTTCAAATTGATGACCTCCAACTTCGATGCATTTATTGACTCGTTTTGTAAATTCCTGAACACATCTTGATAACATGTCTGGTGTAATTGCAGCGCAAGCATCTCTTATTCTTTGAATCATGTTTTCGCGAGTGGTTGGCGTTTCCTTATAAACGATATCTTTGAGGTAACCCCATAAGAAAAAATCTGGCGATGTAAGGTCAGGCGATCTGGCTGGCCAATTCACAGGACCTTCCCTGCCGATCCAGCGACCATGGTAAAGTCGATGTAGTACTTCGCGCGCTACTAATGAATAATGCGCTGGACAACCATCATGTTGAAACCACATGTGTTGTCGAAGTTCAATACTCAGGTCTTCAAGTAGATCTGGTAGTTCATTTTCAAGTAGGTTACGATATTTGTTGCCATTCAAATTACCGTCTATAAAATATGGACCGATAAGTTTATCGCCAATTATCCCACACCAAACATTAATTGACCAAGGTCGCTGATGGTTGACTTCTCGAATCCAGTGTGGGTTCTGTTCACTCCAGTAATGCATGTTATGTCGATTAACTTCCCCGTGGTTTGTGAATGTTGACTCATCGGAGAAAAGAACTCGTGCAAAAAAATGTTGGTTTGTTTGCATCTGCTGAAGTGCCCAGTGACAAAACGTTAGACGGTTTTGGTGGTCATTGCCATGTAGTTCCTGATGCATAGATACATGATATGGATGAAATTTGTGGAGCTTCAGCATTTTCCAAACACTCATATGTGAAATTCCTGATTGCCTTGATATTTCTCTTGTGCTCGCATGTGGATTATGAGCCACAGCAGCTAGGACTGACACTTGATTGTTTTCTCCACAAACAGTAGCTGCACGGGTTCTTTTTTTCTGGTTCACACTACCTTCCGCAGTAAATTGTTTAATAACTCGAACAAAAGAAGACCGTGATCGCGTTTGGCCAGGAAAACGCTGAGCATAAAGCGCGACTGCATTATCAAAATTTCTCCCACTTTCTCCATAAATGTACACCATCTCAATTTTTTCTTCCACAGAAAGATAATTCATAATGTAAATTCAAAAGCAATACGGCGTTGTACACTCACAAAAACAGTTGAAAAATTACAATCTTTTCTTCTAAAGATCAGAATTTAAAATGTAAACATTCTGAAAAAAATGCCAATGTTTACGTTATTTGTTTGTTGACGAAATGTCTTCAAATTACATTGTAGTTAAAACAATGTAGGAATCGAAATGAATAATAAATTAGTTATTTCCACGCAAAAATGAGAAAATGGATTTTCTTGAATTACAGCGCCATCTACCAAAAATAAAAAAAATGTTTCAGACAAAATGTACGTAGTTTTTTATGTAGGACCTGAATCTGCAATAAAAAATAGGGGTTCCCATTTGAAATTTTAAAGTTGCCCCCCGCCCCACCCCCAGGGGCCGGGGGGGGTGGGCTAATTTTAGCACCAGCAGATGCCCCCTCGAAAATAATCAACTTTGGATTCTACGCATTTTTTCGTGTGAAGCTTATTTTTCGAGTTATTCTGCTTTGTCAACTTAAAATTTACACCCTGTATACTGTAAAGGATATGAAGAAAGTACAGAGATAAAACTTGGTAATAAAATAAAAGTGGTTGTAATGTAAACTTCAAATTGCTTTTTTTTCTTCTTAATTTTCCCCCAAAAGATCTACCTCTAAACACCCACTTCTTAATTTTTTATTTTCATATCTCTATCTGCTCTTTTGTAAGATTTTCATCGCAACTCTGAACTTTGCTGAGCACAGAGATTTCTCTTTAAAATTTCAAGGCGTTTAGCTTTCACTATTAAAAAGTTGGATCAAAAATAAAAAGTTTCATTTCTTGGATTTGATTATTATAAAATAGTTTGTTTTTTTTTTTGGTATTAACATAAATACCAAATTTTCCTGCATTAATATTTTCCATTAAGCTAGCGAACGATTAAACTAGACTAAATAAATAAATCACAAATTTTCTAAATCAAATCCAACAATAATGAAGTCTGATGCTTCAGGGTATCTTTTCCCATATTTAATGCTTTAAATCCAACTGCACTTTAATCAGCTTATGGCTTAAAACAATTTTAATTTTATATTTTAAAACTGAAATTAAAATTTTTAAGAGTAAGTAAAATATCCCCGTTATGGAAAAAATGTCTAATCTTATTCGTGAGAGAGAGAGTAAACTACGTGAAGAATTTTAACTAAATAGCCATTCTCATTTTTTACGGCTCGTCTCATGTGAAAGCTCGACTCCAAAGCAACCGCATATTTACACCGTCATTTTAACAGACCAATTCATCAAAGGCGAACGAAATCGTTAAATCTTTTTCCCCGAGACAAATGGAGGAGGCGAACCTTTGCAAATGACGCAGTGTTGATTACAGGGCTGCCATCAATAATCACGCGCTTCACTTACGTGCTTAATGTTTCGCGTTCCTCCTACAGTAGGGGACGGCCCATAGAAGGCCATTCGGCCATAGTGGAAGTAGTATAGTAGTAACACTGCCCTCCATACATTCACCTGCAAGAGAAAATAACAAAATGTTGATAGGAGATAGTCTTTGAAGAGGTCGTACATCAAAACCATTATTTGAATATAGGAATGAAAGTTGGGAGGAGGCTGGGAATCATTATAATTATTTTATTAAAATTAGAAATAATTAATATTTTATCATTCTTTAATTATTAACACAATTTTGAATAAATTTTTCTTAGAAACTCTCTAAGGAATACATTTTACTGTATTTAAATGTTTGCTGTTGGGCTGAATTTACATACGCCTGCAGTAACAATTTAATTTTTTCCTCAACAGTGCTTTAAAACATCGACAATGTAGCAACTTGAGTTCCTCAAAGCTTGTCAAATTACAGGACATGATGTAATTGTCATTTAACCGAATAACTTTATTTTAACATGAAAAATGCAAAATTTTTTTAAAAGTGCTAATCGTTTTCATAGCTCTTCAGCAAATGTAAACAAATCGTGCGTGTTTTTGAATTTTTCAAGAATAAATTGCATTTTTTTTTTTTAGGCACCGAAACGAGTGGAGTCAAGTTTTTGCCTAGAGAAAGGCTTGACGAAGGAAGGGTAATCAAAAATAATAAAAAAAAGTTTATATCTTGACTCCCCTTCGTCCTACAAATATACTAAATTATTCAATTTTGACAGTGCAACGTAAAAAAAAACAAAACATGGTTTCACGGCATTCTTCGTTTTGCTTCAAAATTTTCTATTTAGAAATTCCCATGTCGTCTGTTGCTTTTATAACTGGATATGAAAGATTTATTTCTACCGATTTTTAAATAATGGGACATAAAATCTATAAAACCGTAATGAATAGGAATGAAATCCGTTCAGAGATCGGTGAGAATAAATCTTTCCTCCCAACATCTGCAATAAGCTGTCCGGGGGCTTCTTCGAACATCTTCGCACTTTAAACATGAATTATTTATATTGAAATTTTAAAAAAATGGAGGGTTCTTTTCTTAAAACTATTCTTCGATAAAATATAACTCATCAATGCTCGAATGTACAGTCAACCAAAGGAAATAATCCACACGAGTTTAATACTTAATATTACATTTCATGCTAATGTGTTGTTTTAATAGCTTTTTTAATTATAATTATTTAAATTTAATAATCTTAATAATGTTAACTCTAAATGTAATATTAAATTATTAAAAATAAATTAATATTGAAACGGTAAAACTTAGAGTAAAATTCAAGTGTGGATATTTCCCTTTGATGACTGTACATCATTTTCTAAAAAGTAATTGATAAACGAGTTATATAACTCATCAAAATAAATATAAAATTAACGTTCTCAAATGTCTAGAAAATAACAAAAGACATACTCTGTTTATTGAATATTGAAACTTTTGTTTAAAAGGTTAGTTCATTCCCTTTTAAAAAAATAAATTACTTATTTATATGAATTATTCACCATCCACCCGCCTAAGAAATTATTACTCTAATAAGTTTGTGTATTCAAATATTAAAAATTAAATGGTAAAGGTAAATTTTTATTACTAGGTAATAAATTAAAAGGAAGAAGAACTTTTAAGTGCTATTTTAATCAATGAAATTAAATGACCATAATTGGCGACGGCATTTTTATTTTTCACCATTATCAAGTCATTTTCATAAATGAATTGAAGATTTAAAAGATGAAATGCAATAACAGACTGCGCTTGATTTAAATGAACAATGGATTAAATACTAAGTGTCATGAAAGAAACAAGAGTTTTCATTTTGAGTTACACAATTTTCTAGATCAGTGTGGAGATTATTAAGGAACAAAATAAATATTTAACAATTGATAATAAACTTTATAGATAAGCATAATATTTAAGCGTAGTTAAGATTAAAAATTTTTCGAAACTTAAAAACATCTTCCAGTGATTCTTATTCGGTAATCTTCGAAATTTGTAATTATTCTTATATATTCATTCATGACAGGTCGTTATGAGTCGTTTGATATATTACATGCCATATCTTTGCATTGAAAATTTCCAAATGGTACCATAATGGTATCCTTTGTTCCTTAAAATTAAAATTATTTTTTAATCCAAAGTTAAATTTTAATCAAGCTTTTTAAAATTACATAAGGAGTCTATTTCAAAAGAGGCTTGGGTGTTTAAAAAGTTTTGATTTTTTTTTTTTTCAATATTAAAAATTAAATACTGTGATTCTTAGAAAAATTATGATCCATTTATTTAATTTAGTTAACAGGTAGTGTTTATTTGACTTTAACAATACTGTTAATATTGTCTTTAGTATTGTCAGAGTCAATAGAAGGTATCGCATCAATTGACGCTGGTATTGTCAACAATTCAAAGTAAATAACTATTGTTGAACCAAGTCATTGTTGAATTAGATCATTGTTGCTACACTCACAAAGAGAAAAAGAGAAAGCTTATAATTTTTTTTATCAATAATATACACCCTTGACACTGTGGATCGAGGTATATCGAATGCCCGCACCACTTCAGAAATGGAATGTCCTGTGCATCTACCTCCAATTGTTAGACATTTTGGCTAAGTAAAATCGACAATGTTTAACAATTGAAATTGGATATTTAACTGGACACGCCCAGTTTTTCTTTCGTTGGACAGAGTATAGTTCAACCAAGGCCAACTAGAGAGACAGGCACCTGACCGTAACCACCGAGAGAGAAGGCCTCTGCGATGAAACGTAAAACATTGCTACATCATCATATTTAGAGCATTGTTATTCGTATTTCTACCAATAATAAGCCATAAATTTGCTCTAACTAAGATGATGTAACAATGTAATACTTTTCATCGCAGAGGCCTTCTCTCGGTGGTTATGACCTGACCCTCTTAGTCCGAGCAACAATGTAACCTTCATTGTTTCCAACAAACGAAATAATACTGATTATTAAAATCCAAGATGGAAACAATTAAGGATCACGGTCTATAGATATTCATGGTCATCGAGCTCCATTGTTAAAATGAAGCTAAAGTTTCTAGCTCCCGGTAGGGCGGGAACTCTATTGAAAAGAGGCGCTGCATGTACAATCTTCCCAACTGCCCCTGCAGCGCCATCCTATTGGCAGACAGAAACTTTACTTTCGTATTCAGTTTCAATGAAAATCTCTATCGCAGGTTGCGGTCGGAAATAGTGCGATCTATGCGGCACCTGGCGCGATCTGTTTTCCTTAGCTTCTCGAAACAATGGAAAATGGCCGAAGCTCGATGACCATGAATATCTATAGACCGTGTTAAGGCAACACCTCCTAAAGAGAAAGCCTGTGCACGGAAACCGTCATACATTGTTAGAGCATCATAGTAGTGCAAATTCAGGGCTTATTATTGGTAGAAATACGAATAACAATGCACTACTTAGATGACATAACAATATATGACGTCTCCGTGCACAGGCTTTCTCTTTAGGAGGTGTTGGTTAAGGATACATTATTACTTGGACCAATGACGTATATTAAAGATAGACTCTGAATCCTATTGTTAACAGCGGCAAAAAGTGAAGCAAATTGAGCCATGACAGTTCTGGGCAGGAGTGAACCGTGAAGTAATTAGCCGTCTGGCTGCTTTGTTTTTGAAGATTTTGGGACCGAGGAATAATTAATTCAAAACCATTCCTCAAAGTTGTTCTGCAACAAACAGACACGAAAAAGGGTCAGGAATCATTTTCCACAAGCATAAATCAAAAATACGTAACTAAGATGAAAATACATAACTGAAAGACGATCGAAACGAAATTTGAAATTGAAACCATGATTGAAAAATTGTTTATAAAATATAAGAAAATACTTCAAATATAAAGTAAACGAAAAGATAAACTTATCACTCCGTGAACGGCGTGTGAAAGAATTATTAATCAGCTGCTCTCATGTTTAGCCATGTGTTTTGCATCATCTTCACTCACTTTCGGCCATGATAGTTCTGGGCATGGAGCTTCCCAATTTGCTCCTAATAACAACAATTGCTTCGGAGTCTATCTTTAATATACGTCATTGACTTGGACTGAGTTGGTCAGGTGATTTTTGAGTTAGCCTTGAGTTCAACCGAGGCCAACGAGAAAGACAGGCCGGGGCACTGAAATGTCACATGACCAAAGTAGATCGAGCAAAAATCCACTCTTCATTGTTTCCATCTTGGATTTCAACAATCAGCATTTTTTCATTTGTTGGAAACAATGAATATTGGATTGTTGCTCGAGCTACTTTGGCCATGTGACTTTTTGTGCCCCGGCCTGTCTTTCTCGTTAGCGCGGAAAAGTCACCTGATCATCTTAGTCCGAGTAACAATGTAATCTTCATTGTTTCCATCTTTGATTTTAACAATCAGCAATTTTTCGTTTAACATCGCCACCAAAGTGAAGCCAATTGAAGCCATGACAATTCTGGGCAGGAGTGAGCTGTGGAGTAGTTAGCTGCCTGGCTGCTTTGTTTTTGAGGATTTTGGGTCCGAGGAATAATTAATTAAAAATCATTCCTCACAGTTGTTCCGTGTACAACTATACAAATAGACACGAAAAAGAATCAGGAATCACTTTCCACAAGCATGAACACAGCTCACTAGATAAAGGCCTGAGTGCTGTTTTCAAAATGGCGGCGCTCTCAGGCGGACTGTCTGTGTGAAATAAGCTGAAATAAAAGAATTATTTCATAAATTTGCTTTAATTTTCTTACAAAATCTAACCAAAATAATTAATCTATTACAGGAACTAATTTTTGCAGATTTCTAAAACCATCATATATGGTTTCGAAATTTTTTATAGAAAAGATGCTTTTTCTCTTCCTCCATAGATGGCTCTACTTTGAAAAAAATGAAACTATATTTATTTGCACGTATGTTGCCATTGTTTTGATTGAAACATAAAGCCATTTAAATAACAAGTTCAAAAACTTAGATTTCGTTAGAAGATTAAAGCAAATTTGTGAAATAATTCTTCTATTCCATCTTATTTCACACAGACAATCCGCCTGCGAGCGCCGCCATTTTGAAAACAGCACTCAGGCCTTTATGGCATGAATCAAAAACACGTAACTGAAATGTAAATACATAACTGAAAGATGATCGAAATGAAATTGAAATTGAAACCATGATCGAAAAATTGTTTATAAAATATAATAAAATACTTAAAATACACAAAAAGATAAAATAACGAAAAGATAAACTTATCAATTCCTGATCGGCGTGTGAAAGAATTATTAATCAGCTACCCTCATGTTTAGCCATGTGTTTTTCGTCACCTTCACGCACTTTCGGCCATGACAGTTCTGGACGGCGGAGCTTCCCAATTTGCTTCAAGTTTGGCAGCAGGTTTCGGGGGTCTATCTTTTATATACGTCATTGGTTCAACATGTTTATATTATTTACTTGACTTTTAACAGTACTTTCAATATTGTTTTTGGTATTGTCGTCAATTCAAAGTAGGCAATTAGCGAGTTATTGTTGAGCCAGCTCATTGTTGAGTTAATTCATTATTGCCACACAAAAAGACAGAGAGCTACAGATTTTTTTCTCAATTACATAATGCGATCTCTCGTTTGCTTTTCAAAGAAAACAATTTTGTAATAAGTTAATTTACTAACTATAAAATTTAAGCTAAATAGGAAAGGACAGCAGAGCAAATTCATGAATTTAAAAAAAATCAGTGTTGTTTTATTGAATTCAGAAAATAAAAAAAAAACTTTATCTCAAGGACATAATTAAGTATGAACTTAAAATTTTTATCCAACTTTAAGAATTCTCTGAAATTGTCTAGAAGTGTGAAGAATATGTAAGACTTAATAGAGAAGTGAAAAAAGTAAAAAGTTCTGCAAATTTTCGATTGTTTAGTATTTAGTTCATAAACTTCACTGAACACAGTTTTTTCGTAGTAAAACACGGTTTAGTAAGTTATTAGAATGTCCTGATACCAAAATGTGAAACAGGTGAAAGAGGTAGAAACTTTAGAAATGCAAAATAGGAAAGAAGGAAGGAAGAAACTTTCTCTATGGAGCCCATAAACATGCCCTTCTCTATATTTCTTCGGTATAGAGCACATAAATACTTCAAAAGTAGACAGAACAAGGAAAGTCCTTCACTATTTATCTTCAAAAATAACGATGAGCCCTTATATTCACGAAGAAATGCATCACACATTTGCCATTGAATATCCAAAATTAAAATGAGTAAAGTGTTCTGAAAAAAAAATAGTAGACAAAATTGGCACTACAGTGGAGAATAATAAATTAGATTGATCAATAGATCTTACTGGTCGACGGCAATATTCATTGAGAAAACGGGCTCTCATCATCCTGTTTTGAAGCTGTTTGTTTGGAAGTGAAAATGTTTCAGAGATACCTACTACTTCGCCCACAACCATCTGAATACGGCTTGACGAGAATTTCAATGGATAAACAGCACAATACAAGCCACCAAGCCATTAATAGCCAAATCGAATGCACAGATTTAAAGTGGATTTAGGGTTAATGAAAACGCTGGTGTATGAAGTAAGGATTGTTTTTCACTTAAATCCGATTGACAAGTGTACGATCTCGTAGGTGGTGGGGAAAAAATCTTATGAACGATTTCTACCAGAATTCATGTTACCAATAAATGAAGTTCTAATTATGTAGGTTCGAGTATTTCACCCGTGAAAAATCATGGGGACCATAAGAAACTTCATTACGATGCATTAAATTCGAGCGGCGCTCAATTAATGCCATCTGTCGATACTCAAAGAAAATTCACGCTAAATTCTAGTGGTTATAGGACACTCGTAATTATTATTGTTAGGATATTTTGTTTTGGAAAATAATAATTTTTAAATAGTCTTAAAGTTGAAATTTTTACTTTAAGTTTTTCGTGACCCTGAAACGTTAGATAGAAGAGTAGTGAATACTACCTCACTTAGGTATCATAAACATTTGTTCCGATCAAAGGTGAGCCCATGAGACTAAATTTTTAATAAAAAACCTATTTTGCATTGAGTTATGGCCAAAATGTCTCTCAATTCTGTTTTTTTTTTCAAGTCAAATTGTAATATTGTCAAAAAATTATTATCGTGAAAAGTTTATTGTTATCAACAGGATAGTTTCTAGTCGATTACAAACGATTTACGAGTTAAAAAAATTATCTTAACTGCCATTACACAAGTGAAACCTGTCTATTTGATCCGTTGAACTATCAAAAATGTTGACAATAGGAATTCAATTCATTAAAGTTGTTTAGCAGTTCAGTTCGAGAATTCGTGCTGGGCTCTATTTTGGATAGTCATTAATACCAATCGCCCGGTGACAGATTGTGTAGGGTGACTTGAAACATGCCGATCTCTGTTCATTATCCATCTAAGTTATAATCTGCTATTTCGTGAAGATCAAAGTTATAATCTGCATTACCCAAGTCTTCAAATAGAGTCAGGTGTTCGTTTTCTCGTGCACGATCGCCAATCATCCGAGACTATTCACGACCAAGCTTCGGTGTTTCAAAATGACATCTGTAGCAACCGTTCCGTGCATCCGCCACTTCTGAACCCGTCCACCCAACTGAAACGTGTAGCGTGATTCGTTACTCCGCGCCATCTGCTACATGGACCGGTTCACCTGTTTTGCACACCCATTGATTGCCTGGGAACAGCAGCTTTGCCAAAAATAAAAAAAACCGAAGCAGTTCTGTATTCATAGTATCCAGATATGCGATTTGGTATTCTCAGCACACTATTGGATATAGGCAGTTTTAAAGATTTTGGGCGTTTTGGACATTGCTGATAGCATTTACGTCCCCGTTTAAAGAACCCTTAGCGACTAGAGTGTTGAGATTAAGGGAAACGACAGCCCCCATTCTTCTCCCTTCACTCGAAAATCGGCTTGCTCAGCTGCACTCCTGAAAACACTCTATTATTTTATATGGGGATTAATTTATTAAGCCCATACCTCAACTGCCTCATAAGCGACTTATCCCCCTTTGAGATAAAATTCAGATTGCAGCTGTTTATCGATCTGGAGACTAAACTTATATAGGCTACTCCGAATTTATTTATAAACCTCCAGAATGTTTCTAACTAAGAGACGTTGATGCCTTTTTCTTCTTAATTAGGGAAAAGGTATATTTTGCATTCCTCACCCCCCCCCACGGCTCATTATTAGTCAACAATTAAGAAAGTTAAAAGTTAGAATATATTATCTAAGTATATTTTTAAAGTCTTTCTGGTGACTTTAGGTTAATTATATTCATTTCTTATTTTTCAATTTCATTATTTAATATTCTAGAGATTGATTAAACCAAATATGTTAAAATCAAAATGAAAAGAGACCTTACAATACAACATATTAGTTTAAAAACCAACTAGTTTCGGCATTTAATCCCACCTTCATCAGGGTACAAGAGAAATGGGCTAGCATCCTGTAGAGATCATGTTAGGGTGCTAGCCCATTTCTCTTGTACCCTGATGAAGGCGGGATTAAATGCCGAAACTAGTTGATTTTTAAACTAATATATTACTGTAAGGTCTCTTTTCATTTTGTCTCTTATCACAGTACATAGAACAATACCCTCACACAAATATGTTAAATTTAAAGATTGTCTTTAAAATTTGGCATGAACACTCTTGAAGCAATGGAATTTGTTTTGGCGAAGGAAATAAGTTCAAAAACTTGTCACTACCGGAACAGATGGCGCTTTCTCGGTGAAGAGCAATATAATAAATGAAAAACACGTACGAGCTACGCAAGAGGTGTTCTATATGCTGTCCTTCGGCTAACGGGCTGAATTCAACAATTAGCATGTTCAACAACAGATCTGAGCGTTTCCGTCGGGATGATGCGTGTTTTCAATTCCGCCGAATTTGCACTAGACAGAACGTTCTTTAGGTGTGCTTAAAATCAAAAGTCACAACTGATTCAGATACGAAGAACGAAGTGGAGACTTGTTTGTAAAATCATGGCTGATCATTCCGAAGCAACCGCTGAAAGGAGAAATATCGTCTTGCATGAAAATGTCGAATTCAGCCATTGACGCTGTTGAAGTATTGGAATCACGTGGTTTTGCAAAAGAGATCGGTACAGCTGGCTTTTGACGGAATAGGTGACGGAACTCGCAGGATCGATTTCTTCAAAAAAATGAGTCAACAATAAATACCCTGTAAATTTGCACCGCGGTGTTTTTGAGAAATGAAGAGGTATCTTCATGCGCATGGATTTTCATCACCCACCTTCAGTAATTTTGCGTATTAACAACACGGTGAAGATGGAAATAGACTTCGAAATCACAGAGTGTTTCATGGACAGATCATTTATTCTATTAGCAGCAAATTTTGAACCATATTTTTCTTCACCATAACAAATTCCATTTCTTCAAGAGTATTCATCCAAATTTGAAGTCATTCTGACTAATACATCATACTATAGAGCCTGGAGCCACTATTTCCATTGTCCGGATTTCTGAAATAGATCCGTTTTTCATCCCCAATCATTAACGGACATTTCGTAGGGTGTCAGCTGTTGTTTGCAAAGATCCGCTCGTCGTTGTTTCTGAGCAGGAGTTAATTCATGGGGAAGTTTCGGAAAGGGCAAGTTCTACCGATAGTCTGCAGTTGCTGATGCTTTGTTACTGTTGGGAACTTCGATCTTGGTTTGTCATCTTCCTTGAAACGCTTTAACCATTTCTGCGCTGTGGTTCGTTGCATTCAAACCTTTTTTTTCCAAAGTTAACGCAAAACGACCCGAACTGCGAGTGTTTTTGTCACGCATCTGGACCTATGAAACAAAAAAAAAGTTGAACGAAATCAGTACAAATAATGTATAGAAATGAAGATAAAAATTTCTACAAAAATAAGTAAAAAATAACAGTAATTGAATGATATAACATTGAGCTACAAGTTACCAAATATAAGCTTTTAAAATACGAAGGTATACCTTTGACTCAACCCGGTGATTTTAAAGATGTTGTTTTAAGTGCCAATGATGTCTTTTTGTTGTTTTCTTAGTTTTTGTAAATAAAAATTGAGTACGATGTATGAACTTTTTACAAAATATTTTGAACATAGATTTCTTTCCTGTAAAGGAGATTCCCAGGTCTTCGGTAAATCCTTTTTTTTTTTTTAACATTTTAATTCCTTTTTTAAACCTTTTTTTTTGGATAGAATTGAAATTTTTTATAGAAAACAAATTCTTTGGGGCGAAGAAAAATGTTATAATTAATATTTGTTTCCATGTTATGCTGTTCATATAATTAACTTATTATTATTTCATAAAAACATCATTATTTCTTTTATTATATTCATAATAAAATAATTAAACAGGCAAACAATTATTTCAATGATGTTTATCCATCGCTGCTCGCCATTATTTGATTTGTTCTAGGCAACAAAATTTATTAGATTTTAATTTCTTATTAGTGGTTAATCTTCGCCTGTTGACTCCATTGTCCATAAATGAATAGCTCAGGTGGCATTGCGTGGATTTTCCCTCCTTTCATGCAACGTTGCATCATTGGAATAAACTTATGAAAAATGATTTTTAAAAAGATGAGTTAGTAAATAATGTCGGTCAATAGAGGAAAAATTACCTTTAAACTTTGAATTGAAAACTTAATAAAAAACTTTTACGCTGTTGTAGATAATAGATGCGCCGTTCTGGTTCCTTCTCTACCGTGAACCTGTCTTTAGTACTCTAAAAGTTTTAAAACATTCTATTTACATTTAGCTTTGAGTTTTCTGATGCATTCACTAATTTTATTGAATTTTTATAGAATTTTTTTGAATGTATACTACACCATCCAAACATCCTTTTATGATCAACCATTGTAGTAACTGGAGCCTTTCAGTTCCGTTCAGATTCGCATCATTGGATAGCCAGGAATGAAAACACTGAATCGATATTCTGCTGTTCTTTCTCTATGGCGTTTGTACATCGAATAGTTTTCTGATTTTAAAGGGACATTTAATAACTCACTAATAAGAATTACTAACGACAACATTGTCACCTTTAACCTAAATCTTATCCTGGTACTTGTTTTTGCAGTAAGACGTTTATGAATAAAACATTTATTGCCAACACATCTGTCAAAAGTTCGAGACTAAAATTTATTGATTTCATTAAAAAGGAGAACGTGAAGTGAATATGTTAGATTCGATTTTTTTATTGATAGAATGCAGTCATTATAAATAATAAATTGTTTTCTGGTAGACTATCAGAAGAAAGTAAGTTGTTGTTTAGACGGCGAAGAATTCATTTTAAATTCGGAAAATTACAAACATTCAACACACGTTTTTACATTTAGGAGAGAAAGGAGTTTATCTTTTTTATTATTTGAAAGAGGTAATTTGTTTCTAAGTTCTTTTATTTCGAAGGAATACTTTTTAAACGGCGTCAATTTTTTTCTTGAAGTGGAACACAAGAGGTAGTAGAGAGACAAGTTATGGTAATGAAATCGTCGGATCATTGAATCCTGAGGAGTGAATAGAAAGATGAATAGAAAGACTTAAAAATATATTTCCGGTAGAATCAGCATGAAACCCTGAATTTTATTGCAGTAATAAATTATATTTGACAGAAGAGCAATCGCGTCACGAACTGTTCCGAGTTGGCGGCGCCGACGATAACTTTAGCCTACGCAAAAAATAAACTTAAAGGTTGTTGAAGGGAGAGAAAAAGGAAACACTAATAAACGTAAACACCTTCTTTTATTCATAAAGCATCGAAATTGCCTCCGAATAACAATAAATTATAAAAATAAAGAACCTTTTCAAGACAGTAATTGCAGATTAATTTTCAATACATATAATTTTATATTAATATCGCCCAATGAAAGCAGTTATTAATAATTTAAAATACGGTTTCGCTAAGTCCAATTGTGTTTATCATCTGTTTAAAGAAGTTTAAAAATTTATGTCATATTTAATTTTAGTTCTATAATTAATTTACAGTTTTTAAAGTATCAAAGCATCATATGTATCATATTTTACTTTTCATTTATTAATTTCATTAAAATCTCTATTAAAGTTTTTGAAATCTTTATTAACACCCAATCAACTGGAAGGAGGACTTAATATTTCATCAAAAGACCTATTAAATATTTTAAAATGAATTTAAAACTGTAAAACGTGTTTTTATTTATGACCGATAAAGCAAACGTTGCATTTATACCATCCGAATTCAACGGACGAATCACACAAATTCCTGACACTTTTACACAGAAACACCTTGTTTCTTTAGTAAGGTCATTTTTCTGATGTCACTACATGGAATGTCTGGTATTTTTGTCATTTGTAAACTCACACCTGGGACATTCGAGCAGAAGCACTAGGAAAGGCATCGTAATTCCTTTAATCCTTTCCATCACTCAAGTATCCAATTAAAGTCATTAAAAAATAAAAATTCTTAAACAACTAAAATTTACTCAAAATAGATTATTGTTAGGTTAACCTCTGATTGCAATTATCGATTTAAGTAAAATAGCTTTGAAGAATTTATTTATTTCGAAAAATCCTCTCTAAAGATACTTTAATAAAAACGACCTATAATAATTTGAGTATTTGTGTACATTGTTCCTGAAATCTGTTTACATTAGAAATTGTCCTAGATTTTGAAAGGCTAACTTGAATGTTAAATTTCTTGTCGATTTATTTACGAAAGCTGACGTAAATAACAAAACACTTTTAACGCTTTTCAGTATAACTACTGAGTGACTCGATGATGGGATCGAAATACAAGAAGAGTGCTTCAATTTAGCTGAAGATGCATTTTTTATTTCCTTTCCAAGTGCACTGAAGTCGATAGCGTTTAAGCTGTTAATAATGCTGTTCTGTGTGTGTAAGCTAGGGGAGATAACGTGTAAAAGAATCCTCCTGGGAAATGGAGTATAAGTTACAGGTTTGTAAACTGATCTTATTTGTTTACCCAATAAATTATACCCTACAAAGTAACAATAGTTCATTGCACTTACATAATCTTTAATAGAAAAGAAAATTAGGTTATCATTGCTTAAATAAGTACTTGTATTATTAGACGAGATTCATTTATATGAATACAATTAATAGATTCAATTGAGTAAACATTTCTTTTAGCTGGCTATGCATAATATCGAACTCATTTGAAATGAATGTAATCAAAAATAATCAGAAATTTTCAAAATTTCGTTTTATTTTTACGGGTGACCTTACCTTTATTGAAGGAGGAGGAAAAAATAATTTACAAAGGAATATATCGTCTGCTAATAAGGAAAAGATACAATCTCTGTAAAAATTATTCCAACACAAATGGTTCCCCTTCGCAAAATTATAAAACGCACATGTTTAATGACAGACATACATGTATATGATATGTTATATAAGTTATTATTACAAAGTTATTATTGCATATGGAGAATGGAGCTGATTAATAATGAACATTTTTATAGAATGTTCATACAGTCAGCAGTCTGCCAAGGTTACATGAGTGATTATGACCTTGGATCTTGGAAATTTTATTCCTGGTCTTTATCCCTGAGATTGATCACATACTCAGTCATTTTCTAGTGCTGAATATTCCCTACGGGCCAGCGTTTCATAAAATGAAGTGAAATTTTAATATTCTAGGAAGTTAGTCACTTTAATTACGCAACGAATATTATTGTAGACATAAAATGTACAAATATTTTATGAGTAAGCAAAGTCTTTGCAGTTTGTCAGTAGAAGAACTTCACCGCTACACTTTAACTGGAAAAGATAATTTTTGCAGTTCAGTGAGAATTTAAGTTCTTCTTCTAAATAGTAAATTCATCTCATAGATCTATTCAGTACATGACAGTAATTCAGGTATTAGCGTTTCAATTTTTCTTATTACCTCCAGAATAATTTATTTCTCTTCTCAAGACAAATTTTCAAATGTAGAGCTCTCTCAATATTAACCTACTCAATTGGATCATATATTCAAATAATATAATTTCCACTGTTAATGATGAAGATGTATGAGTTATATTGACTTCAAGAAGCGTTATAAATGACCTTACGCGTTTATGTAACAATGCCGTTGAAGTGTAGATATCTTATGTTGAAGTGTAGATATCTTCCGGTAACCTGGAACGCCTAGTAAAAAATATTTTTACGATCTTTTAAATAGTAATAATTCTATGATTTTGTAGTTGCATTTGTCTATAACATAAATTATGTTAAATGTTGAAGATTTTTATTGTATTAAAAAAATTCTCAAATTCTCAAAAATTCCTCGTCAATATTAAGCTTAATATTGTTCTCTACAATATTACTTTCTGCAATTGCGTTAGAATTGGTCATTATACTGACTATCACAGTCATCCTCATGTTCCTCTGAACGCTTAAGCATTTTCCATAAGTTTTAAGTGTTTTCCAGCAAATTTTTCTGGAATTTCGTTAATAAAGTCCGCAGCTCTAGTCATTTTACGGTGAAATGGCAATTTCTCTAGGAAAAACATTAAAAAATATGATAATATATTTGCTGGAATTTTTGTCATGTATGTTTTTTTAAGAGAGAAAACAAACAAGAACTACTAAATCATATTCCCGAGAAAGGAATGATAAATACGTCGTGGGTCATCGAGGTTATCGTCTTGGTCTCTGCTCGCGACACGGCTTTTCTTACAAATCGTAGTTTACTACAAAAGCTAATTCATCAAGGTCTTAAAAGATTTTTTAATGGTTAAAGAATGAACACCATGAAAACATTTATGCATTTAGTAGAAATGTAGAATCACTTATGCAAATGAGTTGTCTGTTAAATCGTACTTTACGTACTCTATGGGGAGCCTTCATTGCAGTTTTCTATGCTTAACTTTAAGTAATTTATTTCTTTAAAAACGCCGTTCAGTGTCATCCAAGATTTCTTTTAAAGTAGATGGTTATTGAAGACTGGATATTTGCCTTAATGCGCAGGCGAGAATCTCGTAATTCTTGCTTTACATACCCTGCATGGCTGCATGGATGGTTTCATAGTAATAACATATCTTTGTCGTTAACCAGAGCATATTTTGTGGCATAGGTAAAGCAAAAACAGCGTCATTTTACCTGCTCCCACAGAAATTATGTCAGAAGACTTGTGTTGCTATTTGCAGAATACCAGTTCGTTGGCAACGCAGATTATTTTGTGAAAATTGGATGCACCGTCTCTTCGAACAGATAACCCTCGAGTCATCATCTAATTCCAGTTACAATTGATTTAATTAAAAAACAATAAAAAACCCAAGACTTTTGTGACATAGCGCAAAAGACATTTATCTGCAAAGAGTCTTGCTTGGACATATTCTCTTTGAGGGTATGAGAGGTTTTCTTTGACATTCCCGATTATATGGAACATTAAGTGCTTGCAATTCATTGTGATGTAGGTAAACTTTGAGAGTTCGTCCTATTCAGTGATACGTTACACGCTGTCCTATAATTTGATCTAAACAATAGTTTCATTCATTTAGCTTTTCAATAGTTTATATATTTAATTATTAATATCCGGAACTATGGCGTGAAAAAACTCCTCCTTGAACCATTTTCTAGTTATTATAGTTATTATCCAGTATAAATTTTGTTAATATTTAAAACAAATATTAGACTTTAATGAAATGTTTAAAAATGAATTTTAATGCTGGAATAAAAAAATTCATTCTTTATACTTTATATTTTTTTTTCATTCAACACAATAATAGTTTCTCTAAATGTGCTTTGAACAAACTTATTGCTTACTGGTGCTCTAAGCTTTGCAGTTTTCTTATTTTAAATTATACTTTTATTTTTCACACCTTTCAAATCTTACTTAAATGATTTTAAATGGAATTAGTCTAAAAATAAATCACTTGCACATGCATTTATCGAAACAATTCGTACTTAACCGTAACCTTACTTTTGGTGTGTAAAACGAGAGGTGAGAAACATATAATCGACTAGAGAATGATTGTACGAGGATGATGACGTCCATTTCACATAATTCGGTTATGCCGATATCCATGATTCTACGAACCAAGCATGACTCAACTGTTGTTCAGATGTGTGACTCGGTAAATCTGTTTTTACGAGTTGTAATTATACCAAAGACATAAAAACTAAATACGGTGAGAATACGATCTTGAGATTACACAAGACTTTTTTTCGTCTTTTAACATTTTTATAGAACATAAAATCAGAGGACAAGTTTATATTGGTGAAGGAAAGGAAACCGCCTGATGAATGGTTATGATTCTTGAAGAACTTTTGAAGCTAGTATTAAATGGAACGTTCATTTTATTGCAGTTTTCTTGAAAGACAAGTAATACTGTTCTACAAAAAATGAAAACTTTTTTCATTTTTCTGAGGATAGTAATTGTGATTCTTATGAAAATTTATGCGATGAATTCAAATCTGGTTTTAGTTTTTCTCTATCTGGCGTATTTTTCAAATTGTTTGGACTTTAATTTTTTCTACAATTTTCCTTTTGTGGGAATGACATACATTGTATTTATAGATGCATTGTTGTGGAAACACAAATATAAATTCACATGATAGAGTATCTCCAACAAAAAATAAATTTATCATACTAAAAGCAAAATTGAAGTTCAATTCATACTGGTATGACAATGACTTCCACGTTGACATAACATGGAATTTCAGAGTTTCAGAAATGCCAATATTTGGATATGAAAACAAGTGAAGTGCAGACATTGATGTTGCCAACGGTTTTTTATTAAGTTTTTCTGTATTTATCAATTTCGATATTTTTATTTTAAATTAGACATATTTGTTCATATTACTAAAAAAACTGTGCCCGATCGGGAAATTATGATTTGAATTTTTCATACCAAAGTCCTTTAGAGACACTTATTTCCATCTGGAAAAATAATCCTTGTAGAACAGTGTGATTATAATTTTGCACCACTTTCTTTGGGATTAGAAATTGAAGAAAGTCAAATTAAATTTATTTTATTATTTTTTTTTTTAGTAAATCATCTTCTCAATTGTTTTATCAGAAATTGTATACTCGCTTTATATTTGTTTCTCAATACATGAATGAAGGCAAAACTAGCTACTGCCATCCTCAAACTCGTGTAACTCCGTCTTTATTTAGTAGCTCTGAACATTGGATGAGGGTATCGGAAAAATTTTAATCATGAAACTACTTAAAATTAACCCAAGCTGAGTTTTTGGCCTGAGTTGATTATTGTCAATTTCCAATTGGACTGCTTCGTCAAAACCCACAGCTTGTAACCCCCAACCGTCTTACTGTATTGATAAAAATAGGAAAGAAAATTTCATGCGCTAATCAACTTTCATCAATAATTTAACATCTAAAGTATGGTATATGATTAAACCCTCAAGGAAATATTCATTAATGGATATTACGCCTTAGGAAAGATAGCCCCTGTCTACGGACTAGATACCTGCTCTAACCAAGCTTAAAGAATATGTAAATAACGTAATGCTTTCATGTCTGCAGTGGCGTAATTGGTTAGGCGTCGGCGGCATGAGCCGAAGGTTCCTGGTTCGAATCCAGGCTGTGGAATTTTCTTTCCTATTTTGCATCCATAATTTAACATCTGAGGTATGGAATATGATGAGCCCATCTTAAGCTAGTATTAATTTATATGAGAAGTTTAATGCAAAAAACATGAAAATGTTTCAAGAATTCGATTCCAAATAATTGTAAAATTAAATCGTTTTTGAAACGCATCAAAGTGTTCCAAGAAACGGAAATGCAATGCCATCTTAAAGACTTTTTAAACGGCATTTCCTTACAGAGGGATTTCTCCAGCTCATGGTATATTAATAGGTGCTATTATCCTAATACAGCATTTACATCATGTATTTAATCACCCTGAAAATCCAAAAGGAGAAAGTAAGAGGTCCGTTTCAAGCAAGTAATATTTTAGCTCTCCGAATTTGGATCGTCATAAATTTGAACTCTAACCCCCTTTTCCTTGAACTTAGGCTGTTTGGGTGGAACAGGTTAGAAGCGGAGAAGAGTCAATATTCGAAGAACAAGAGGGGTGATGTTCAGATAACGGAGATAAAACTTAAGATGAAAAGAATAACAACTGACAAGGCTGGCCCTTTTAAATTTCCATAAAGTGCCCAAGAGAGTTTTAAATACCTTATCTTCGCCGAAACAAAAAGGGGAGAAAACATTTCGTAATAACTCTTCTTCTTCCTGTTATTTATTAGTAGTTTAAATGACAGGAACACCAGCTTAATTCAAACTAAAGGAGAAAAAAATCATTCGTGATGGGGAAATTTATTTACTGGGGAAAAGGATAGGAAAGAAAAACCTAACATGACCAAAGAATCCAACTAGAAGCTTTTGCAATACTGTGAACAGAAAAAGAATGTTTTTGCTCTTTAAGGAAAATTTTTACTTCCTTGTTTTAAAGATCTATGTTTCTATTTGTATGTATTGTATAATGAAAAAAAGGCGTCTAATTACACTTACTTCATTTCTTTTCATTTATTTTATTAGTGATATGCGATACGGAGCCCAGGTTGAATTGCAACACGAGTTAACTGCATTTTTAATGAAGGATATGATGATTATCACAGGTCAGTGTTCGTTAATGATTGAAACATGTTAATTGTACTTATTGGCATTTTTTATTCATCTGGGAGATGATTTTAAATTTTACCATCGTCTTAGATTCTTATTATTATTTGGGATCAATTACATTTTCGCGTTTCTGAACGGAATAAGCGTGATTAAAAAATGATTCCAGAACAAAAGATTAGATAAAATTAATAAATCCGAAACCATTAGTCTATGCATCTTAGAAAACTTATGTATCATATGTTCAAAAATCTTACGACATAAATTATTTATTTACTGTTTATATTAAAGATGATTAGTATTTCATTACCTGATCAAAAGTTTCCGGAGACCAATTTTTTTGTGCTACAACCAAAATTTTAAGAAAAATCTAGTGTGATAACGTATCTCACTTTGCTTTTACTCTCCGAGGAAGACGTTCCACCAAATTTTTGTAGATAGTTCAGGAATTTTTATCCTTTTGTCTCGAAGAGCGTTGATGATATGAATCACAAATGTAGGGCGATGTGGTCCTATAGGTATTTAGTGGGATTAATGTCGAGGTTCTGCAGGTCAGTCTGTTTCTTCAATAGTTTTCCCCTCAAACTATTCTTGCACACACTTGCTTTATAGCAAAGATCATTGTCATGTTGGTACAGGAATGGTCCAATCCCACATTGCTACAAAGTTGACAGTGCAGAGTTGTCCACAATGTCAAGGTAAATTGCAGACATCGTATTCCTGCTGCTAGAACAAGTTAGCCACCACCGAAGCTTTCTGTGGGCACAGTAGCCCCCCAATCATGACATCGGCTCCTCCGAACTTCACGGCTTAGGCATGAAACATTCACCGATCATCTGATTGCTAAAGTGTGCACCGAGAATCGTCGCTCCAATAAGACATGACCATTTTAAATGTCGGTTTGTGTAGCCTCTGCTGATGTGAGGCTCATGAACAGCACCGCGACCGTGGAAACCTAAGATCCTCAGTTCTCGGGAAATGATGATTGTACTGGTGGTACTTGAAGTGGCATTTCGGAACTTAAAGCAGTTGGCAGTTAATTTCCGATTGCAATGTATCACACGTGCTTGCCCTCGACGATCTCTGTCTGTCATTTATTTTGGCCTACCACTTCGCTATTTCACTGCTCGCGTCATTGCTCCTTGCGATTTTCATTTGTCAGTGATGTCACTTATAGTTGATAGCACATTTTGGAACTTACTGAGCTCTGCTGAGTGACGCATATTGTCCTAATGTAAATCATAAATCAAAGCAGTAAACCTTACATATGAGATTAGGACACATAACATTGTTTTGGCGAAATTTTATATTTGATATGATTATAATAGTTATAATCGCAATTGTTACAATTTCATTCAACCTTCTTCTTATATTAAATCCACAATCAAGCTTAATAACGATTACTAATCACAATGCTTACTAGCAATCCAAATGTAGTTCAAATTATCAACAACATCAGCTAATTATCAACTAACATGATTAATTAACAAGGGAAGTACACGAACATGTACCTCACAGATTCACACCAAACTGAAATATGTTACTCATCTAAAGCTACTATTGATGTTTGCAAAATAAAAAAATACTAAATTTTGTTTCTTTCAAAATAAACCGAGAAAACGAAAAAATTTGAGCGCATATTTTACTCACGTTGTAAGACAACATATTCCGTTATCTTCTATCCAAGAATCGTCTCAATCTTAATTTTTAATACGTTTAAATAAAAATATGCCTAATGATATATAACCCAAATTCAGACTGTTATTATTCTATTTGAAGTAAAATTATATTTTTAAAGGAAATTTTATATCTTTTTATCATAACTATATTCAGAAATATCGATTGATTACTAGGTGTGGCGGTTAATAATTAATTTTTTCTTTAAAAAACCATGTTTAATTTGGGAGAAAGGTAAAAAATTGTTTATTCAAAGTATGCGCCATCGCTAGCTACACATTTTCCCCGTCTCTCTGGCAATTTGTGGATGCCCTCCCAGAAAACCGTACATTTTTTGAGGTGGTCCAGTCATCAACCATTTTTCGACATCTTCGTAATTGTTGAAAAAGTGCATGAGATGTCGATGAAAACAAGTGATAGTCGGAAGGGATCAAGTCTGATGAATACGGTGGGTGGGGCAAAGTTCCCGGCCAAGTGCAGAAATGCGTCTCTTACCGCTTTCGCAGTGTATGATGGGGTGTTGTCGTGCTGTAAAATCACTTTTCCGTGTCTTGTAGCCCATTCTGGTCTTTTTTCGATCAATGCATGGTTCAAATTAATCATTTGTTGACGGTAGCAAAGGTATTAACTGTTTCACCTGGTTTCAGAAGTTCATGGTACACGGCACTCTTCTGATCCTACCAAATGCACGGCATGGTCTTTCAAGTCGAAATCACCACTTTTGAATCTTCTAAACCAACGCTCACAACAGTCTTGCGTTGAGACACTCGTCACCGTAAAGGTTAGTTCATAGTCTGCCGTTACCGTTTGCGCTGTGCTCCAATGAAAGCCGTTCCATTTGCTGAGATGATTCATAGTTGTGCTTTGTCGTTATGCCGATGGCTGTCGAGTCGCCGTCCGCTGTTGCGCTGGGATAGAACTGTGCTCTATCTCAACGGCCAATGCACAACGACCCACCAATCAGAACTTGAAGATCTCTTGACGTCATTTCTCTTCTTTGTAAAACAAAAATGGAGGAAAGCAAGTTAATCGAAGCGATTCAAAAGTATCCCTGCTTGTATGATACGAGAACGAAAGAATATAAAGATCAAAAATTAAAAGAAAAAATTAAATATTCTCTTCTTTGAAAAATAGATCGTACATATATAGATCTATTGGAACGATGCTTATTTCTTCGATGCAAGTTTCATGCTTATTTCTTCGATACAGAGCATGCGCAGTGTTCCCGTTGACCGTTTTACCGCTGTGACTATGAATGCTATAGCGTTGTAACCAGAGCGCTAACAGCAACGTTTTGAACTTGACGGAACGGCAGACGGCCGACGCAAAACGGTGTTGTCAGACTATGAACCAACCTTAAGTTTGCACAAGTATACGACGACTTTCATTCGCGTTTTTCTTTTGATTGAACAAGAAAAGCAGAACGTGCCGCAAATGCTCTTTATTTACCGTATGAAAAAAATATGACGCTAAGAAATCAACGGCGTTTTTGAAAGGTACGGTCTTAGCTCCAAAATGGCATAAGAGATTAGACTGTGAACCAACCGTTGTTTCCAGCGCCATCTCTTATAAAATTAAGAATTATTATCCGCCACACCTGGTAAAGTTGTTTGATATAATCTTATGTATTTTTTTTTCTACGACAAACCTGCAAAAAAAAACTTGCGCGGGTTTTATTTGTAAACTTACTGCGTAAATTTTATTCGTTAGATATAAAGTGATTACGCTAATCCAAAGCCATTTAAAAATAGAATGGTTTTTGGAAAATAAAAGACATGACCATGACCATTAGCGACAGTGATGAAAGTGGTCTTCATTCATTCTAATGATTCCAGACTTGTTAGCTTCAATATTGCGGGTTGGATGTACCTAAGAACAATAAAGCCTTTTGTTCTTTCAAGATCTTCATGATTTGGACTTGATACTGCGAATTATGCTGCTACCGCTATACTAAATAAAAATTTCAATATTGAGTGACATCATCTACCTGAGTCAAGTTTTGCATCTCCTGCATAATGACATTTTAAAAATTTACATCCGAAACAAGAATGTGTGTTCATAAGTGGAAATGGAAAGTAGTATTACACTATGAAGCAAGGTTATGGGTTCATCAAACTTTATGTTGAAGTTCGTCAGCTCAACAAGATAAAATTATTAAACGTTCAGTTCGTTCAGAAACGATGCATTCATGATCAAACAATCAAGTTTATAAGACGTGTGACCACATTACCACGAATACCCTCTTAAAATGCTCTTCATGTCTGAATGCTATCTCATTTCTTGAACACATTTGGATGGTATTATTGCGGACTCCTTCTCATTACATCTGAAGATACGCTATAGGATACAAGTCAGGTGCCGGCCAGGTGGCCGAGAGGACTAGGGCATAGGCTTTCTAGTTCTCGAGTCCGCCTGGTCGTGGGTTCGAATCCCGCCGTGGGCATGGATCTTTGTGTTTGTCTCGGGCTGCATACAGATATAACTTGTGTAAAAGGCGCAAAATGACCTTAGTAGTCGACGCCAAAATTTCTAATAAACCAACCTACAAGTTAGATGTGTACAGGAATGTCCGTCTAAATGAAAATAAGTTCCTCAAGACTTTTATTCTTATATTTGCAGTGAAGATTTGTTGACATGCTGGAAAAAGATCTGATAACAAATTCATGAATGGGCTGACCATAAGTTTTTAAAATCTTTTTTTACATACTGGCGGGCAGTCGTTATTCTTTGGAAAATAATCAAATCAGTCGTGTAAATAACACAATGATGCAAAATCAAAATTACTAACAATAACAGAATCTATTCGCGTCACTTTTCCATGAATTTTTTTTTATTCACTATGATTCTCGCCGAGGGCATGGGTGTTTGTGTTTGTCTCTTTACTAACAAGCTTGAAAGCCCAAGCAAAGCTTCAGTAGGCTGATCCTCTGCTAGGCTATGGTAAATACCCCCTCCCTCTCTCTCTCTCTCTGTTAAAATACTTTACCATGCATAATCTATAAACAGTCTCGGTTGCTCAGTGTGTTGCGTGATCGCTTCTGATGCCCGAGTACGCGGGTTCGATCCCGGCCGAGGACGACGACGATTTTTCAGGGGGAAATCCTGAGATCACGCACTTCCTTCGGAAGGGAAGTAAAGCCGTTGGTCCCGTGTAGTCGTTTGCCGGCTGCACGTTAAAGAACCCTTGCCAGGCAAAATTTGCGGCCACTATAACGCCGTCCTGAAATGACCATAGCAGTTGAAAAGGACGCTAATACCAAACAAACCAAACCAAACCAAACCATACCATAATCTATATAATCAAAAAGTAAAAGAAATTGAATGAACAAAAATATAATCTACTTTTAAATAAGTCGATACCTGTTTATGCAAAATCATAAGCATGAAATAATTCAAGCACAAAATGGAACTAGAAAATTCTCACAAATACTCTAAGTGATTCATAATACATTAATTGCTCGTACTTTTACTTCCTATCTGTTTCAAAAGTAGAGTTGTTATTTTTGTATAAGCAAACAGATTAAAAACACTAATGCATATGTCCTTTTTTATTTGTATTCCACGCAGACACATATAAATATCATTTCCTCTTTTTGAAGGAAGTCAGATAATATATTTAGTTTGTAAGGGCATCGAATAAAAGGCAATTTATATACGTCATCCCGGCACACCCATCAATACAATTCGGCCTCAAGTCGAACCCGATTAGAACCCGATTCAGGTTGAAAGCGTTATTAAACTGTTTCGAATAGAACAAAGACTTACTTCCCTACTTTAAATTTGTAACAAATTTAATTTTTCACTAGATTTTTAATATTCTTTAAGCTTATTTAACCCGATATCAAAAAAAAAAATTAGTAAGAGGGGAGAAGTAAATTTTAATTGTTGTCGATCTAGAAATTTTCTTATTTTTCTTAGGGGAAAAAAGGTCTGATCCACAGGGCAAATAAAGTGTCAAGAAAAGAGAAAAGATAGAGGAATGTGGTTTAGAATTAAAATACCTAAAGGATTAAAAGTGATGGAGTATTTTTTTTTCTTTTGGTTCTGAGCGTTGAACCTTATCTGATTCATCAGTAAATGACGTGAAAAGATTTAACAGTTAGCTTGATGATTCCCATAGCTGAATTTCGAGATTAAGAAAGTTTTATATAACATTTCTGAGTTTATACTTTTAAAATATATATTATTAAGGAGTTAAGTGCAGTCCTTTTCCTTATTCTTTTCTTTTCCAATCTTAGATTAGGTGAAGTTGGATATATTTGCATCCTCATTTACTTTTATAAGAGAAATCTTCTATTAGAAGGAAAAGCCAAAAAAATTCTTTCCATTATTTTTATATGAATCTTTATATGAAGAATTCGATAGCAAAGGCTTGTGTAAGTGTCAGTCTTCATGAAAGTTAGAGACGATGCAATACGATCAATAGAGAAGAAATAAAATTAATGATAGAAGATTTAATATTATTAACTTTAAGAAAGTATTCTATTTTATTCCTGAAAAAAATCATCCCCAGTTTTCTAATCATAATTACGTATTTGATGAAACAAGATTTCATTTTATTGTTCATTTTTCACTTTATGTATTAATTTATTTGCCTTTAATTCCTCCAACGTAGAAATGTTTAAAGTGGTCCTTCGGCGTTGGGTGATAAGTTTTACAATGCCAAAAGGGACTTTCAAGGCAAACTAGTAATATTTCACACTTTTGTATCTACTGTAGGAAGATAATAAATTATTCCTAATATTTATTATTTTCTATTATTTCATACTTGACAGAAATAAAAATGAACCCCCATTACATAAAAAAAATTCTTGTAAGATGAATGGTGTTTTAAGAAAAATTAATAAATCATAACAAACTCTAGAACGTTTTCAGTCTGTCTGTCTGAATTTCCGGTTCATTTTATCATCACACAAGTTTAACTTACATAAAAACAAGTTATATGTATATTTTTTTCAATTTTAATAATTTAATTTTAATTCTTATCCGATTAAGCAAATGAACAAAGTAGCAAAATTGGATTCTCATTTTATTAAACATTCTGTTTTAGGTTTCTCAAAGTGATCTAATGAAAGCAAGAATGGCCTCTAAAATTGAAGAAGAATTTTAATACCTCGTTATGCAATTATTAATTTTTTTTTTTTTTTTTTTTTTTTTTTTTATCAAATAGAGTCTTCTGTAATAAAAGACGAGAAAATTTTCTCTGGCATTTAGAATGTGATTAGCTATTCATTAAATTCCTCGCGATTTCTTGGACGAATTTTTTTACATTAATTTTGTCTGCTTTCATTTCGCAATTTTTCACTGAATTTTTAAAATAATTAAACTCTGATTATTTAGTTAAGCATTATTTTTTTATTTTATTTTATTTTTTTTTTTGAATTTGGCATTATCGTCCAAGTGCAAATATTTAAGAGTTTTAGGATAATTTTCTACATATAAAAATATAACAATTTATAATCGGCATTTTTAGAAATTAGTCATTCATTGATCACCTCTGTTACATGTAACAAGTTAAAATAAGATTAACATTATAGGACTTATATAACGGAGTTCAAATAGGTAGCATGGTTTTACGATCATCTCGTTTATGATGATAAAAAAAAGAATGAATGTTTGCGAAATTTTATTAAAAGCTTTCATTATGATATCACATGACGTCAAATGTGAATTTCTTTTTTGTCGGCACATCTGCTCCAATATTTCCCCTCGGGCAATTGTTCACGCATCACAAGCCACGTGGTCGATTTTTTGAAGGGATCTATTCTTCCAGCACGCGTGCGATTGCAATAAATGAAGCGCCTCTTTATCCAGTTTCCGGGCCCAGAGCGGGAAATCCATGCTTAATACCGCTCTCGGGGCCGCTCGATCTGTCGTCCGCGTCGTAGCGAGCGCTTGTGCTCTCCCTTCTTCATTCTCTCGCAGGAGCTCATTGTGATTCAGAGCCTAGCGTTGGCGTGGCTTCACTCATTATCAGTTTGCGGGTGAGTTGTAGTGTTGTATGGACGGACGAAGCTGCCGGCCAGTCTTCCTACTCGTCCCTCAGTAGTGACTCTCCGCGGTGGATTTTCACGGCTAACATCTTATCGTCTGCTCTCCATATCTTATTTCGCGGTATACAAACAAGAGCATGATTACACCTCCGAATTCATTCATTCTCCGCTCCAACTTTGCGACTCTTCTACTTTCGACTTAAGTTCTTTGATTTGGATAATTTACGTGCAATGTTTACATTTCTGAAAAGCCAATCAGTATAAAATAGGATTTTATGCAGTGCGTTCTCGAAAAAGTACTTCTTAAGGTAAGTGGTTAATCTCTGTTTATTCATGTCGCTTTTAAATTGATTTTATTATTGATATTTCGCTTATCAGGAGAAAAAAAAATAATGTAAACTTGTAAATAGATAAAAATAATTGGGGGTGGGGCAAAAGAAATTAAAAAAAGCGTGATAATAGAGAAGAATATTATTATCGATAGGATTGCCGAGGAAATGGTGAAATTGACGTGGGATTTCCTGTATGAGTCTCTGTCAGAACACACCTGTTTGAATGCTTTGGGAATGACTTTGCCGGCGCTTTGTCATCCTCAGCCGCTCTTCCCTCCCAACGTACTCCTTGTCACTGTTTCATCCTTCTGCGCTCCATTGTTCCTCCGTGCTTATATTCCCATAACGATATTAGCATATGACATAAATATAATTTTAAACGCTGCACTCCTACTTTTTAAGCTAAATTAAATTAATATTTACATTCTTTGTGAGTTTTAAAGCTATTTTGAATTTATAAATCTAATTAATTAATAGAAATTAAAACAAATTCTAAATTTCAATTAATTAAATTTTTTGCCGTATTATTTACATGACAAGCGATTTTGTTTCTTTAATGTTAAAAATTTATTAATTCAAGTTCATTTCAAATGACTAAATATAATTCAGTAATTAGCTAAAACTTTGAATTAAATTTACAATAAATATTATTTAAAGCATTTTAAAATTTTAAAAAATACCCCGTATTACAACAGCTTTAAAAAAAACAAAACATAATTCTAATCAAACGGGAGTGTTTGTAATTCCTGACATAATAACGATGTTTATAATGGGTAAGTGAGGGGCTACCATCAGCTGGTCAACCGCACAGTCACGAGGGACTCGTTTGGCCCTAGGATATCAATGGCCCATCGATGGTAGCGATGATCTGTCAGGGATTTACACGCCTTTAATTCTTATTTCATAAAGTAATCATATCGGCTCTACAGCATTAGCATTTGTATAAATGTTTAGGGTATAAACGATTGGGTGAAACGGATGGTCTGTTCGCGTAATAATTATTTGCTTTTTAAATGTATTTCGCAATGCGTTTGTCTGGCCTAGTCGCGCCAGAAGCTTCAAACGATGGCGATTGCAACATTTCCCAGAAGATGCGTTCTTCCCAACATGAATATTTTAATATATTTTAGCTGATTTGAACAGACCTTTGGTATTTGTTTATGTTTTTTAAGATTCCGAAGAACTTTTTCTTTTGAAATTGATTTAATTTTTTTTTTGAAACGAATTGTAGTCTTGATGGTGAATTTTAGAATAGCCTTGATTAATGTCCAGCTATTTTCCATTAATAATTGGTTAGATATACTTCGTAGAATTTATTTTGTTGAAAAACTAATTTTGCGTAAATCGCGGATTAATGATAACTGTGTCATCATCCCCTTTAGTCCGTTTCTTTTGTATCTCTTTTTATTTTCAGGGAATAATTTAACCCAGAATCGTATACGATCGAATAAATAAAACGCAGTTTTAAACTGAATAATAAAAAAAAAAATTTTTAAACTTTTGAGAGTGAAATAACGGAAAAAAATATACTTGAATAACGAAAACGTTGAATACGGTTTCCGCCAACTGCAGGAAAACGGAATCTCGTTTATCACGTAGAGTAATTGTAAAGGAGTAGGGGAATTTAAAGAGAAACACGTTTTTGAAATCAAAATATTAAAAAAAAAAAGAACCAGTAAAAAGAATTTAAGCAGGATGAGGTAATAAAATTTTAATATGCTTCTTATCTTTTTAAGAGAAAACAGAATAAAGGATCCCTCCAGATCTTTATAAATTATTGTTAGATAAGTTCTCTTCCATTTTCTTATTGTTTGCCATTTGATACTCATATCAAGGATCATTTAAAATTTATTAATTTAGTAACGGGTAGAAAGGTGAAAAGTCAACTCGAGGAGCCCATTCCATTTCAATTGGCTTCGTGAAGGCAAGTGGAACAGCTAGCGTTTAGCTTCGGCCCAAAAAGCGTTAAATAAGCCTTGACACGAGAGCGTGCGCTGCGAATTGACTTATGGGAAAAAAAGAAGAAAAGAGGAAAACAGAAGAGAGAGAGGAAGAGAAAGGGGGGAAAAAGTGAATTTAGCGTCTGCATGCATCTGGATACTAAACCCGTTGATTGGTTTCCGTTTATTATTGTTGTTCCTAAATATAAAAAAAAAGAAAAGAAAAACGTTAGATTCGGCTTCTACGCAGGTGGATAACATAAAAGCAAAAAGGAAAAATCCCATTTCTTAAACTGCTGGTGCTGTTGAATAAAATGCCCCCCAAAAAGTATCCCCTCCCCTCGCGCATTTTATGTGTTTTGTTTGCAGTTTAGGTTTTAGCTGTGTCATTCTAGTAAAACTTCGTTTCCGTGAGGTCAAAGAGGTAATGACATAACAAGAGAAACACCGAAAAACTTTACACAGATCTGTTTTGTGGATGATTTAAGTGAAATCCTGTTTTCGAGCGTGGAAAGAAGGGGAATGACTGTTGTGTTGTGTGTGGGTTCGTTTCACCGAGCAGCCGGGCAGATGGGGGAACGGTCAACTTGCACCATTTTAATTGGCTGCATTCAAACGAGTGGCACTGAACAGTGAAAGTGACATTTCAGCAATAAAGAGGGGGCGTAAAGCAATATTTTATTTTCCCTTCCAATTAATGAGAATCAAACATAAATTTTATTGTAAAACTTTTTTTTTTTTACTTTTTTATGTTGCTTTATATTTAAACAGCAGTGTTTATATTTTCGTTCGCGTTCGTTTAATATCTCGAGCTATAATTTTATGCCCCGCCCCGTCCCGTCATTATTTATTTTTGAATTGACCCCTCTTTATTGAATAACAATTACATTTTGGGTCAATTGTATTGTCGGCAAATACTATTCTTACTGATAGTTATACCTATATAGACCACGCAATACAAATTAGGTAATTACTGGGTATTCAAGGTACAAATTGTACGAAGCTTGGCCCTTTTATATTTTCGTTGTACATGAAGAATATTATTAACAACTGCTTTCATTATATTTTTAATTATGTTGATGGCAGTTTCTTTCTTGCGGTCTTCCATCCCTCAAACGGGGGAGTACTTGAAGAATGTTGGAAATCAGATTTTTGATCAGATTTTTGACACTTGTGTGCTGATCGTAACTTACAACCGAATGGTGTTAATTGCAATCATTTGTTTTGAATAAACAAGACAATCGAACCTGTAATATCAATATTTTGGGCGTCTATTTTGATGCCCAATTTATTTTTAGATGTCACTGTGGCAAAGTTATCCATAAACTTCATCAATCTTTATCTATTGTAAAACAAATGGCTAATATATTGAAACCATCAGAGAAGATATTAATCTTTAATAGTTTTGTGATGTCTGCCATTACTCATGGGATTGTGATTTGGACCACTTCTTCTAGAAATAACCTGAAAAGGGTTCAGGTATCTTATAATAGATGCATTCGTGGTTTGTTTTGCCTTAACTATAATGCATCTATTACTGTCTTTTGTGTAAAGATAAAGATTTGTAATGTACCTAAAAATGGAACATGTTACAAATTAGTTAAAGATTTCTTAGCATATTGAAAAAGAGAAGAAAATGTGCTAAACGTTACCTTATATTTGAAATAACTTCTAATTTTTCGAATATGCCTCGTGATAGTTTCCCATATAACGTTTGAAAATTTGGAATCATTTGCCTTATAATGTTCGTAAGCAACCTATGTGTGGCAAGAATATACTACGTTGCCATTACAAATGTATTAAACGGAAAATTAGACGTTATTGTATTCCAGGGTTTTGTGTCTCGTCCTTTTCTCTTATAAATATCTGTTCACGTTATATGATTAGTAACACTACCCAATGGTCCATGCGGGATCTGTAATTTGTATTTTGTAAATTTTATTTTATTTATCTTGTATATTGGACATATCCTGTATTGCCCCTTCAAGTGCAATAAAATTAATAATAACAATAATAATAATAATAATAATTAATAGATAATAAATGAAAATATTTGGTGTTTGAAACTGTGAATTGATGTCCCCGAGGTCTTTTCATTCTCACTCACTTGTTGTAATCATTTAATTTTTTTGTTCTTAGAATAAGATTAGATAGTCCATTGAAATCTTGTATTTGAATGTGAACAAATATTAACATTAAAATATTTAATAATAATAAAGAATTTGTATTACTTTATTATTGCGAAGAATACTTGTGAAGTGGATATCAAATTTTCCGTAATACAGTAGAACCTCGATAAATCGAATCTCAAGGGAAGAGCAAAATATTTCGATTTTTTTTGATTTATCGAGGTTAAATAAAATAAAATTCGAATTATTAACTTATGGACCTGCTTTTGTATGAAAACCAATCTGAACAGCTTCTAAGACGGCCCCCCCCCCATTATGAAGAGAGAAACTGACATTAATTCGATTTATAGAGGTCCAGATTAACAAAATTCGATTTTTAGGTGTATTTATTTGCTTCGATTAAAAGAGGCTAAGCTTTCTCCAAAGGGTTCGATTAATGGAGGTTCTATTTTAATTGTAGTGGTTTTAGCACTGGAGCGGAAGGGAAGAGACTAAAACTTCGAATTAGGGAGGACTTCGATTTATCGAGGTTCCACTGTAGCTATAAAAATTAAAGCTAACATATTATTTTAAAGCTTATAATTAAACGTTGAAATCAGAGAGCACATGTTTATCGCAGCAGTGCTTATAAAGCTTTAATGCTTTTCAATGTTTTATATTATAATTTTTTCATTGAAAGTTAATGAAGGTAGAAGTAGCTTTTTAATGCTATATTTTACGTAACTTTCAAAGTAATGACATTTAAAAAAAGCAGTCTTGAAATATTCATGATGTTTATCTAACTACAATACTACGAATGGCATCACTCGTACTTTAAAAACAACTACAATTTATCTAACGACTCCTATCGTTATTTTCAAGTTCTGTCGCCAAGTTTTTGAGAGCATTTATCACATTCTTTAAAGACGCAGTAGCATCTCCGGTGTAGTCGACCAGATACTAATTTTCCTCTTTATGATTAGCTAAACAAGAAGAGCTACTCGTTACAATGACTTTGAAACATCCAAATAAAGGCTTAGAAAGGAAAGGAAAGGGTGGGGAGGGGGGTGGGAGATGGAGAACGATAATTATGAGACGATCTCGCCCCGTTTTAAAGATGAGAGCGGCGAATGTTGTGATCACGAATATGTAAACACCGCTTTTACGTCATCTCGATCACGTTTGGTTTTCAATATGGTCGAAGGGTCTTTGAAAATCCTAAACATGGAGGGAAAACTCATTTTTTATCCTCCAACTTGTAGAAATCACCTGCTGGGAAGAAGGAATCTCGTAAAATTATGATAACGGGTTTTGTTGGCCACAGAAAACGGGAAATTATAATTCTAGAACCAGTGATTTAAATATGACTTGGTTTTTATTAAACATTCTTTAAGCATTCTAGTTTGAATTGTTTTGCCATATTATCTATGAATTTATTAAATTCCGCCAAGTATGAATCCAGGCCTCTGGTTTTAATAAGCAATTGATAAATAAGATTTTTTTTTTTCTTTCCTTCCGAGATTGGAATTTCATCAGTTCTAAAACCTATGATACTAAAGGCATTATAAAAAGAAAACTTGAAAGATTTGAAAGTCTAGTTTTTAAACAATTTTTTTAAACTCGTTTTATGCATGCATTTGGTCAAAAATCACATTCGTAAAATGTTAATGCTTAAAAATTTTAATTAATGCTTGCGTGGCACAGAATTTTATACAAAAATGTTGACAACTATTTTTGGTTAAATGTTTCCAAATTGAAAGCAAGCTTGTAAAAATAGATGCATTATTTTTTTTTTTTAATTCACTTTTAAAGTTTTCTAAAGTTGCACAATTTTTGTACAAAAATGCGGAACTTTACATAAGCATGTTTTATCGCTCGAGTGAGGAGAGAAAAAGTCAATATAATTACGGAAACACCTTCCGTTGGGAAAAAAGAAAAGCCTTTTGCTTACTGAGGCGATGTAAAATTTAGACCCAAGTTAGGTTCAGATTTTTTTTCTCTCTTTTTATAATGAATCGGGTGAAATTTTAATTAAAATTTTTACCTCGAGTGCACAGTTTAAATTTATTTCAAAAAATTTAAGGTTTTAAAAACTCCTTGAAGGAGTAACAATTTTCAAATTCTAATTTTTAATTTTTTTTGTTTGTGGACGTTGACTTGAAAAAAAAGAAGAAAGGAAAAGAAACCTTTGAAATATTCGGCGAGTATAAATTCTCTGTAATTTAAAATCATAAAAAATTGAGTTTTTTTTTTCTTTTTTTAAATTCAATTTTGAACGAGCTAAGCCGAGCAGCCACTTAATTTTTGAGAATTCTTAAAAGAGTTCTATTGAATTTTTTTTTATTGCAATATTGGATAAGAATTTTGAATTGCCATGGAAGTTTTGTCGGAAATAGCCAATCGAGCTGCCATCGTGGCTTTAAACAAGTTGGAGTTTCAAAATGAGGATGTTTTGTTGGATACAAGAAAAAAAAAGAAAGCAAGCAGATAAAAAAGGAGCAAGTGACCTATACTCTTTCTGTTCCAAACTGAGTAACATCTAACTGAATTCAAAACTGAATCTAGTTCCTTAGATTGATTTATATGAATCAATCAGTTTTGACGAGTAATGGCGAACATTCCTTAGCAGAGGAACCCTGAAGCCGCCCACGAGTTCTAGAACTGTTTTTACTGTATTTGTGTAGTATGATTATAATATATTGGGGGCACAACAGGCAGACGTCACGCTCCTTCAATCGTGCTGACCTTCATATTTTCGAATCTCATTTTCCGTGTCCCTTTTTCATTTCCCTTTTTTTTGTCCATTTATTGCGGGCATTGCTTGATTGATTTTGGCGTACAGGCGAGCGAACGGAGGGATGTTTTAAAAGGATTAAAAAAATTTTTTTATTTTATTTCACATATGTTTAAAAAAAATATTAACATATCTGTTTTGTCTCCCCACTCTCCATCTCGAAACTTCGGACGTAAAGCTAGATTGTAATTGCATTTTGAAACTATCTAACCAGCAAGTTTTACTATCACCTTTAAATTCTCCAAAATAATAACCATAATACATAGGAGCTTGCTGTTTAAGTTTTCTTAAAAATAAACATCTAAAATTTGCCCTCTAAATACTTCCATTCATCCATAAACCAATCCATGATGCGAGAATTTGTTTCAAAAACATATTAAGTAGGTTTTTCGTCCAAAACGTGATCAGCATGAGCAATGTGTCTTCTCATTTTTCATGTGGTTTACCGAGAAAAACACTTAAAATCTGTCTGGGGCAAAAGATTTATATATATTTTATGCTGCCATAGTTTTTAAACTAAAAAACCAAATGCCCCCTTTTAATTTCGCTTAACCCAAAAATTTTTTTGGTGCTTGATGTAGCAGAGAAGTTTGAAAATTCAAACTTAACGTGGCCTAATTTTTGTTTAATTGGTAAATTGAATGTTTATCTGAAATTGTCGCTTGTAACGATTTAATTATACTTTTTAAATACTTTTTTTAAGTGGCAATAAAGTTAGAATGAAGCTACTTCAAAACAAGATATAAAAATTCATAAACACCATTTCTGTGATAAAAGAGCAAAACAAAACAAAATCAGCCTTAATGGAAACGGACGGAAATTCCTAAATTTATATATACGTATGTTAATTGCAACCAAACTTCAGGAACTTGCATTCAATCTAAAAAACGCTAATATTTAATGCACTGAAGACTTTATATGGCAAAGGCGATTTTAACGAATGCAACCTGCAGACTATCGACAATAAATATTAAAGGCTATCGAAGGCTTCTAACGATTTTCATGGTTCTTTAATTAAGAGTGATATTGAAATCTCATGCATCATTAAATTCCAATTCTAATAGAGTGTGTCTCAAAAGTCGCGTGCCATATGAAAAGTTTACGAATGCTGACTTATGTTCACACGGTTTCGCAAGCTTATCGTTCATGTTCAAAATGTGCACCATGCACTCGAAGACAATTTCTCACACGATCCAAATTTTTCTTCTGTCACGCGTAAAAGTGTAGCTGGTGGGCTTGGGAATATCAGGATGCCCGGCGATGAAATTCGTCTGCAGCTTCTCGAGATGTTCTGTACAAAGAAGTATCAGCTCTACACATTGTTCCGGTGTCAGCATTATTCCTCTACTTCACTATTTCAGCTACAAAATCAAAGCAACCAATAAATTCATTTGGCACGCGACTTTTGAGACACACGGTATCTTCTCAATTCTAATGTTTGAATTGGTCATTGAATCTTCTGAAAGTGACAAAATTTAAATTATTCAAAAAAAAATTAACTTTTGTCCACCTAGGGAAACATTATGCATTTCGTGATCAAACCGATTAAATATATTTTACAAAAAAATAGCAACAACACAAATTAATTAATAAAAGTTAATTTTGCAATTCAGATAAGTTGCTTTTTATATCACCAAGTTAATTTTGAATTTTGTTTTTTAAACCTTTGAGAAGTACATTTAAATATGTAATTAGAAATAAGATGAAAGGTTCCCGTCTTTTTTCTCATTGAATTTTGCCGTTATTATTTGTGTATGCTTGGATGACGCTATTCGCCAAAATTCCCATCTGATAAAGAAAAAAAAAAAGTAACAAGATGTTTTTTTTTGTTGTTTTTTTTTAAAAAAAAGAAAAATTGTGAAACTACTGTAAAATGTCAAGAAGTTCTTTGTTATTTATATTTTTCCCAACATCCAGTGAAGAAGGGAGAGGAATATCAAGAAAAAAAATTTCAAGGCCAAAAAATTTCAAAACTCGTATTCTTAATTAACTCCGCCAATAATAATCATTAGAAACATCAAATTTCTTTCGTTTAGACCATGGAAACATTTTTTTCTATAGAATTTTTCCTCAAACAGGTGCAAATGTCGGGAAAGTCTGTTTTTTTTTGTTTGTTTTTTTCAATTTTCCCCTTCCCCAATTCTCCCGTTCATTTTCCTAGTTTCTCATTAATCTTCTCCCTTTGATTTTGAAAAAAAAAAAAATTGGAGATATTTTTCATATTTTTTTTCTCAAAATGGGTTTGGCGTGTCAAGGTCATTTGATGACCTTGATCTTCAAACTGGACTCTTTGGTGCCATTGGGTTCACTTTCCTCATTCGTCACCACCGTCCATCGCTGAAGAATGAAGGCAATCGTGTTCCGGACTCGTAAGGGTTAACGAGGACCTAAACGGCAACTTTTTTTTTCATATTAGTTAGTTTTTATATTCGTTCGTTGCCTTTGATCTTGACGACACTTGCTCAAACCTGCAACGGACGATATTTGAACTCAAAATTTGAGGGGTAGACCGGAGGAGGGAGAAAGATGGAATGGTGATTTCGTCGTATGGAAGAAAACCTACGATTAGAAAGTCTATACTTTATTCAGGATTGCTGGCAATTAAAAAAAAATTCCATTTCTTCTTCTTGCGAAAATTGTAGTGAACCGGAGAGAAATCGGGATTTAATTGAGAGAGACAGGTAGATAATGAGTTTGAGAGGGAAAAGTAACAGTTTTTAAATGAAAAAAAAAAGATATATATTTTATGCTGTCAGATTTAAGGAAATTTTAGTAATGAAAATATTTGAAGCAGGAAAATTTTTAAATTGATTAAAAGAAAAATGGATGAGAGATATACATTAGCATTTGAATATGAAAAATTTCTCTCGAGCATATAAATTTCTTCATTTCGTAACAATTTAATTACAATTTTATATTGGCAATTCATTCTTTTAGACACGTGTTCAATTAAAAATTTTATGGTTTCTTCCCCAGAAACTTGAGTTTCTTTATAAATACATACTTGTTTGATTAAAGCAGAGTCCATTAAATATGATGTTGTCTTCTCTAAAAAATGTTAACATTTAATCTTAAGGGATTTAAATTCTCACCATGGCTTCTTTTAAATATTTCTTTTTCCTCCCATAAATTAATTTAAATATATTAACTTATTTCTATTTGGACTTTTATGGTTCAAAATAGATGATATTTTATTTCCTTTGCTTAAACTCTATCCAAGCTAATTATATATATTTTTGCATAAAATTATTTAACATGGGATTATTGCAAGGTCATATTTATATGTATACGCAAAATTAAACATGACATTTATATGCGTTTCTATATATAGTTAATACTTATTTTAAATGGAGTAATCTATACAAGCATTTCACTAAATTCATGTTGGAATTCTCCGTCTTCTCATTAGCAACAATCTAAAGTAGTTAACGTCGCTGTTGAAGAATTTAAGGGAGAGAATCTGCTATTACATTCTCTCCTCATCTCACCTCTCCTTTCCCCTTTTCACTATAAGGAAGCCAATTTAATTTTTTTTCCGTAAAGAGATGAAAAGCAAAAACGAATCATTCCAGAGGTTGTTCTAGTTAACGAGCTCGTAAATATATGAAGCAAAATTCTTTAACTGGTTTAAATGTCATTTCTTCTCTTCATTGTTTTTTTGCGTTCATTTTTCGTCGGTTGATAGCACCTAGATCGTGCTAAACATCGGTTAAGTTTTTTAAAAATTACGTCACGAATGAAATATGCATTTAATAAACGAAAGTTGAAAGGAATTTATTTAATCGAAATTTTTATTCCCACTTAAATATAATTTATTTATATTATTGAAAACGTTTTCAAATTATCACGATTTTATTTGAAATGATTTATTTTTATATGTGAGCATAAACGTGACATTTCTCATGATTTACTAAGATTTTCAATTTCATATACCATTATCATTTATCATTTAAATTTAAACTTTTATACATGGATTAAAGGTACTGCTAATGATGAATCATTGATTATGATATCGTTTGCTTTGTTTAATGACAATGATAATTGTTAGAATATTTTAATGCGATTTCTAGAAGAGGTGAATCAATTTTTTTTTTATAATAGAAAATATAACAGAAAGACCATTTGAAATGTAAGAAGAAAAAAAAAAAAGATTTCCTAAATCAGATCAAGGGAGAATTTTCTTATAAGATGTAATGTAAAAGAAGAAAGTTTAACTCTGAATAACCCTAAACCTAGGGAAGAAACCGATAAATAGAATCAGGTTTGTTCGGATTAGCGTCACCTTCAATGATTAAGCTTCGGTTGCTAACAGCGATGGTCACGCACACTTAATCATTCTGCCGGGAAATTTTTTTATGTCAGTGGGCTTTTTTCTTTTTTTTAAATTCCATAATGAGTATAAAAAGAAAGGCTAACCTCTCGGTTTTTTAAGCCTATAATGTGGGAAAAAGAGAAGAAATATTAAGAGAATTTTTTCTCATAGTCGTATTGTGGACAATTTTCCTACTGCACACACATTTTGAAATGAAAAAAATAAGTTCGTCCTATTTCTTTATATTAAGAAAGTAATTATTTTCAGCAGCAGTGTTATATAGAAGCTTGATAGGAGCAATCATTATAGATTTGGAATATTAAAGAAAAATTTATCCAAGAAGCCCGACTCAAGTATGTTCGGCTGGGGTTTTTTTGTGTGTGTGTGTGTGAATTCTAAATCTGGCCCTAATAAAATTTCATCTAGATTACAGATTTCCGTGTCACGATTTCGTGAATACAATCAGCAATGCCGAACAAATAAAACATCGAAATCGTATCTAAAAGTAGAAGTAAGGAGGTAAGAAATTTTCAGTGAAAGTTCAATTCGTGTACACATGCTTCGAGCAATCCGTATCTGGTTCTAATTTCCTAATAAAGAAAATGATCTAAATGATCAACAAAGACAGAAATTTTTTTCTAATAATTGGTGAACAAATGTTAAATTAGATCCAAAACCTGCCATTATCGTTAGCTTTGGGCGATGTACAAATATTGAAAAAGCTTGCTTCCCTGCTAATCAGCTGTCTTTGGAGAGGGGAGAAAATGAAGGGGGAAAAACTACGGCAATTTATACAGACTCTGGGAGTTCTGGAGGATTAATCTGGGAATCTAATTTGAGGAGGATCCCCACGGCTAAATTTAAGAGGGCCTCTGTTTAATCCATGACTGCTGCCCGATATTACACAATATTATAGAGTAAAATTAGCCTTTGGCTTGTTTCCTTCGAAATTATAGAAGAATCAATCTGTAGGTCATCCATTCATTCTTGGTCCGTAATGTATGATTAACAAAAAACGGAAGAATTTTTTTTTACTTTTTTTAGATCCTGAATTATACTCTCAATAACGTAGGACCAATAGCATTACTGGATTAATCCATTATGATTACGTTCACGTGATTTTTTACACGACAGAAAAAAAAAAAAGAAAAATAACAAAAAGTATTTTTAAAAATTTATTTGCTTCAGTTTTTCTTTAGAATTTAGAAATTATGCATTAGTAAAAGAGAATTTTCCTTAGCCCTTTTTGTCTGTATTTATGAACTAAAATATTTAGTAAATTACAGAACAGAAGGATGGGTTTGTAATTTGATAAAAAGATCATAAACGCTGGTGATACTTGTGTTTTCGTTTACACAATTCAATGATAGATAGCTTATTTGTATGTTTTATCAAAATGCCATATACTAAAAGTGGCTTATAAAATGTTTAATGTACATATAACAACAATTCCATAAAAACTCAAAACTGCATATCAGTCGACAAGGCGAATCCAACTCAGAATCTCGTTTTCGAAAGCAATTCTTCAATATGTGTGTACAAGGTAGCCAAGTCTTTCCAACATTACAAAATTTTATTACAAAGAAACTATTACACTCGCAGCTGTATGATTGGTCGTAATTTTGTAATTGTTGAAAGAATTATTAGCCACCCTGTATTTCGTGTTGATGTATAAGACGGACCCTGAAGTTTGCGACCACTTTAGGACAGTATTCCTCGATCAATCTCAGGAAAAGAATCACAACGGGCACTTTCATTCTCCAGCTATTGCAGCAGATTTTCTCTTCAGATGACCTCTACTGGAATAAGTTGCCTGAACCAAGACTACCCACGGAAGACGGACCTCGTCCTCATATACCAAACGTTATTCTGGATTTTTTGCATGAATATTTTGGGTTCCCTATGATGTCTCATCGATATCAAAATATTTTCAGGTTGTTTCAGGTCGCCACACAGTTTCGATATTAATCCCTGAAACTGCGATATTTTTTTCAGGGATTGAGAGAGGAATTGTGCTTGAAGTAATCACAAACATGAAGGTTCCTCTTGAAGAGGTTGTACGCCAAATTTTAGTGGTGTTATAGTATATTAAAAAAATTTATAAGCCACTTTCAGTGTATGACATATCCCACACAACCCTGTAGATTTTCATTTAAAATACCGTAATAAAGCATTCACTCTCTGTGCTCTCGTTTTTATTGAAATTACATCCATAAAAGGGTTTCCTAATAGTTATTATTGTAATTTGTCTACAAAATTATGAAAATACCAGTTTAAGACATTTGATAGACTAATAATTATAGCATAGTAAAACATTTATAATTGGCATTTGACGTTTTTTCTTTTTTAAAATCTAACAGATACTTTAAAAAACTTGAGACCGTTTAGAGTTCTCATTTATATCATAAATTAATGCAACAGTATACGTTAAAATAAAAACAAGAAACATAGAATAAAAAAAATTCAATAAACGGACCCTAGATAGCCAGATAGACATCGTACTGCATTTCAATTAGTATTGCATATTGCTAAACTTGTTGAATTGTACCCGAAGCAGCTCATTACCCTTTTTGAAAGTCCAGGCATAAGCTTCAAAATCTGTATTCTTCCAATAACTAGCATAGAGATATATGCAGGATCATTATTGACAAAGAACAAATTTTAGAGATATACGCACTCAAATTCGAAATATTTGTGTAAATTGATTATGCCACTAACCCAGAACTTTCCAAGCTGGGCATCGCCTGGTTGCTGGTTTTAGTATAGCTAGAGTGTCGCCATACAAAAAAGTTTGGAAAGCACTGTATTCTCTAAATAAAAATTTAAGAATTTCAAAATAAAAATATACAGTGATTTACTAAAAATTATTGTAATAAATTTTATACATTCTAAAAAATATAAAATAATAAATAATTGGATTCTACAAAATCAAAACAAAACTTATTAATAATAGATTTCTTTTTATTTCTAAATCTATATATGTCCTATCTCCTATATGCATAAATTCAAAAGAACCTGATTATTTTTTCTCATGGAATTTCAGAATAAAATTACTTACAAGATGATTTTTTTTTTTATTTTTCCCCTATGTGATTTATCTATTAGAGGGGAGTACCAACCATGAAGAAGTTTTAACATAAGCATAAGAGCAGTGATGGGCGTTAAATAAAAAATACTTTGTCTGCTACTTCGAAGAAAATTTACAAGTCGAAATCCTAATTATAGGATTTAACCCATAGGAACAAATTCGATTATAAACAATAACACAGCTGAACGTAATATATAATTAGAATGTGCCGTCTCCAGTCTTATTGATTCATGTTTACTGATTAATTTTCTACAAAAAACATCGTTGAGAGCAACAAATTTCCCCCTTAATGATTGGTTATGGAAGAAACGCTTTATTAAATTATTCCAAAAAAATTTATTCGAAATGTTCATGAACTATTTCAGTGCAGCAGACCTAGAATTAACTTTAAAGCTTGTAACTGTGTACTATTTGTTGGCGAAAACGACGATTATTAACTTCGTGAAATTATAAGGAACTGATATTATTAAGAATGTTTACGTGATTTACCCGTTTTTTTTGCTTTTCTTTTTACCCTAATTATAGGAAATAGTAATAGGCAGAAATTAGGCAAAACTACATTAATCAAACTTGTAGGAATTTTCTTTTTTCAGGTCGGCAATAAAATATTTACTTTTCAGTGCATGACAATATAGACCCCTTACAGATTTTTAAAATAGGTTGTTTATATTTGTTATTTATTCTGAAGAAAATGAAGACTATCCGTTATTATTATAATCACTGTTCGATCTAATTTTCACAAGATCTTGTACTATCCAATAAGCTAGGGCAGGAAATAAAGTTTAAGTAAGGTTTTATTTTCTATATATCTCAACAGTTAAATTATATTTCAATGTTGGTTTGGTTTGTTTGGTATTAACGTCCTTTTCAACTGCTATGGTCATATATTTCAATGTAATCAGATTAATTTCAAGCTCTGGATAGCTTGCAGTTCTGTCCAAAACGTTTACCTTATACAAAGCAGCTAATAAATTTTAAAATGTAAGTGAAATTGCATTTTTAAATATATTTTTAAAAATTTTGTATTAGTAAATTATTAAAAAAATAGCGAATTATTTATATCGAACGTTTGAATACTATCATCTACTCGTGTTTCCTTTCTTTATCAATTTTGAGGTGTGAGTACTTTGAATTTCTTTGAAAATGATGATCTTACATATTGTTAATCTAAATTTAAATATTCATATTTACATAGCAAAACATATATATAAGGTGCTTTGCATAAATACAAAGCCACCTAGTTTATTCAGGATTTCCATGTAATATATAATCCAACAATAAAGTAAATGAACATATGCCTATATCAAAAATATAAAGCCAATTAAAAAATGTGTTTTTATACATATACACCTTTACTCACCTTAATATTTTGAACTGTCCCATGTGTAAATGCACTTGAAAAATAATTATTTATTAGGAATTAAATTGCTCACTTTTGCTGATCTGATCACCTGTACATAATAGGGAGAGGTAAGTAAACCTTTGAGTGATTTTGAGAAGGGTGAGATGTAGTAGCCTTTTAAGGGCTGCTGGAAAATCAGCTAAGGCTCTACATCGCTCATATGCAGTTGTGGACAATTACATTAAACTTGGACCTCAGTACAATACTAAAACATCAAGTGGGAGATTGCGTGAAAAACTATCAAAAACTTGATTTTGAGTTGAATTCTCTTCTCTTTCGGAGCAAAATGGGCAAAACAGCGCGTCAAGTAGATGAACAATGAAGGAAAGCAGCACTTTTGTGTGCTTTTTGCGTGAAAAACTACCAAAAAACTTGATTTTCAGTTGAATTCTCCGAAATAAAGCCCTCGTCAGAAACAAACTGTTATTCGGGAAGTGAGCAACAATAAAGCAATGTTAGTGTAACATGCCAAACATCCTGATCTTCATGTCCACAAGTCAACCCTCTTCAGGATTGTTCGAGCCGCAGGATAGTTAAAATACAAGAAGACGAAGGGTACCCCTCAGCTGACACCTACCCATTGTGGAAAAAAAAATTAAAATTTGCCCTTAATGCAATGGAAGGACAATTGGCAAACAGTTATCTGAAAAAAATTCAACCTGGACATTCCCGATGGATGGCAGTTTTACTGGCATGACTTATGGCCAAATGAGGAAATCTGTTCCAAATGTCATCAAAAAGGGGGAGCTGCCGTGGTTTTGGCAGGGTTTGGATGGAACGGAAAAACTGACATTGCATTTGTGGCCGAATGAATGCTGAAAAGTATCAGACTTTGTTGGAAGCACATCTTTTGCCATTTTGAAAAGATATTGGTGGTCCGTCATTGACATTTCAACAGGATGATGCCTCTGTTCACAGTGGTCCCACTACATTTCAGTGGTTTATGGATAAAGAAAGCTGTTCAAGTAATGCACTGGGCTCCTTATTCTCCGGATTTGAATTGTTTTATTGTTCGATTATTTCGTAGAAATCATGAAAAAACTAGGTGGCTTTATATCTATACAAGGCACCTTAAGCTAAGATACGAGGGGAACTCAGTAAGTAAGTAAGTAAGTTACAAATGGATATAAAAATGAAACAAATAAAAGTATTGACTTCAAAACTACTTATATTTCTCCGCAAAATCTCCCTGCACAATGAGGCACTTGCCCCATCGTTTCACAAGTCCCTCAAAACCAGCAACATAAAATTCTTTGGACTGCTTTCTGGACCCAGAAGACTGTGAGCATCACTTTCCCGTACAAAAGTCACCGCCTGGTTCAGCCAGCAGCCTAAAGAATTTTATGCTGCCTGTTTTGAGGGGCTTGTGAAACTATGGGACAAGTGCTTCATTGTAGAGGGAGAATTATGCGGAGAAATAAAAGTAGTTTTCAAGTTAATACTCTTATTTGTTTCATTTCTATATCTGTTTGTAACTTATTTACTGGCTTTCCCTCATATTATACAGAAGGGATCAAAACACAATATACAGTATTCAATTCTTTGATGCGAGTTTCGTGATAAAATTACTTCTTGAATTTAACATTACGGGTGGTTTGATAATAATAAAATAGATTTGTTATATCCCAAAAGGAAAAAAAAATTCGAGGGGTAAGATCTGTTATCTTGGGTGACCATTCTATTACTTCATCGTGCCCAATTTATAGTTATTCCTATATCTATATCTTATGCTCTAAATCTTAAATTTATAAGATTTCGAAAGAATTGTAGATAAAAGCAAATGAAAGAGATTCCTACAATAATAGCTTGGTTAATAGCACAGTGTTAAAAAATTCTGCCTTCGATTTAGTTGAAAGAAAGCAGGAGTAAGCAAACGAGAATAGAAGTAAACTATTATAAAGACACCGTAATTTATCAAATAATATTTTATCAAAGTTTTCACTCACGGATATAGTCAGTACCAATTTCAGCCATTTAAATAACAAGCCAGGTTACTTTCGATATGAAATGTTAAAACGAAGAAGATATGATGCGGGGGGTGGGGAGAAAATTAATCTTATTTTGATCCTTTTCATTTATAAGTGGTCTTCTTGTCCAATAGAGAAAACAAATTATTATAGAGACTATGAGTGGGAAAGGAACTTAGTATTTTTTTAATTCGAAAAGGTTTGCCATCATCTTCCATTTATCTAGGCAGCAATAATTCATGCGTGAAGACGCACGAACTTCATTTGAAGAACGGCAACAGATATTAATCTGATGAAAATCACTGCGAAAAGTTCCTCACGGATTTGATATACAGATAAATGGGAAACGAGGGGAGAAAAAGGAATAGAAGATTTATTGAGGAACAGAATTGGCGTCGAAATTTTAAAATAGTAATTAAAAATCTTAAAAGAAAATCTGCGCTTATATTAATTTTTTTGTTATATCACTCTTCAAGCTACATTTCAAATGAAACGTGAAGTTTTCTGTCTTTCTCACATGTGAAGTTTTAAAACTTTAATTTTTTCCCTCTTGAAATTTCAGTCATTTAACTTCTTTAAAATTTTAAGGAAACGTTTTTTTAAATGGGAAAAAATATGTAGTGTTGGAATTCATCTTTTCTTCTTTGGAATTTTAGTTATTTTTTTTCCCTTGAGCAGCATTCCCTTCGTTTTCCCCTTTCTCCGCGTTAATGGTGACTATTAGCATGACTACTGGAGTTAAACACTTTTGATGGGGTAACGTCCCAGGAGTAACAAAGTATCCCGTTTCCCCTCCTCCTACTCCTGTGGCTTATTTTTTTTTATTTTTATTTTCGGCTTCTGAATTCAAAAAAAGATAGGTTTTTGCATTAACCTTTTTTCCCTCGCGCAATATAGGTCAAAGGTGAAAGAGACAAGCTAAAGAAACCTTGTAACAGCCGTGGAATGCTGAGCGAAAGGAGGAGAGTTCGCAGAAAGAAAACATAAAGTATGAATGAAAAGCGAGTCGAGGAAATATGCAAATGAGCTGCTAAATAGCCGAAAACGTTACAAAAGGATTTCACTCTGGTGAATTGATGGCTGTTTTTCAAAATTAATATGAATTCATTATACGATTCTCAAGGGTCAAGACTGCCTTAAGAGAAATAACTTTTCTAGGATACAGACAACTAGACTTGTCTATTGTAAAGCTAATACCAAGTAGACAGAAATTGCTTTGGCTTTTGATTACTTTTGACACGCCTAGCTATTTTTTCATCCCCCCCCCCCCTTTATCTTTAAATTAACTCACCTGAAAGTTGTCTTAATATATTATTTATAACATTGGTTTTTTTAATAAATATAAATTTTACTTCATTGCTCGTCCCTGTAATCCTGTCAGACTGATAAATGTTAGAAATATAAAATTCACAAATACATAAAGCTACTGTGCCTCTACCTTTCGACTTTTTAGCTGTCGCACGTAATTGACATAATTTTACCAAAATACTTTAATGATACTAATGGTTGGATAAATTATGTATATTGTAGATTTTAACAGAGTAAATGACAATGATAATATTATTGTTACAAATGGCCTACAACTCTTTACTATGGATTAAACATGAATATTACTTTCAAACTTTATATGCACCAATAACTGTGCAGCAAAAGCTTTAAATGAAGAAAAGAAAAATTAACAGTATAATAGACCCCAAAATAGACTCAGCTGAGTGCTTTATAAACGAATTGCTTAATAAAAATTGTAATTTGTTAAAAAATATTAAATCAAATAGGTGCATGAAGAAAAAGAAATATTATTAGCATATATTCGATATATTGGATTATCGAAAGGGTCATGATGTATTTTTTCTATCTCCATCTGTTGCAAAATGCGTCATGACTTTTCCAACAACGCAATAAGTAAATTATTAGGCCATATTAAAAAAAAACAACAAACAAAAAACCGAACTTGGCTGATATTCCAGTATTACTGCTTTCTGTTCGATTATAACATTCTTGTACAGTATTGTGATATCATTGTTTTTATTTTCCGGATAACTTAAGAAACTTATAAATGTATGCAAAGAAGAAAAATAATCCTACTTAAATTCATACAAGAGATAATCTTTTGAAAACGAAATATTTAATAAAGAATGTAGACATATCTGTTTACATCCGCGAGATTTACAAGAATAGTTTAAAGAAAACAAAATAAAATTTTTTTTAGGTGATTGCTCATGACATTTCAGGAAAAAGTTTATTATTTATGGATGAACCCAAGGCTCTATTTTTTTTTTAATTTACTGATAGAGAAGGGTTTTTTTTAAATTTTAATAATTATTTTTATTTGGAAATTATGTTGTTAAGCCGCCAGTCGGTTTACTTTTTTTTTTAATGTCCTGTAATTTAGTACGCGAGACCGATATTTTGTAAAATTTTAATTTCTTGATTATTTTGTGTTCAAACTTGAAACGAACCTTGCCTTCAACCTCATAAATTTAAGTAGCAGCTTCGTGAGTAAAGGGAGTTTGCTCTTATAAGTTTTCCTCCTCTCCCTCGCTTGCTTCTGTTGCTATAATGATTTTTAAAAAAAGGCCGGATTAAAATTGCTTTTTTTTTCTCCACCGGAACGAGAGGCAAGCTTTCCCCCTCTAAATTCTGAAGAAAATTGCTTTGTCTCAACTTAGTAATAAATTCTTCATCACGAGCTCTTATTTCTCTCTTTTGTCTTATCCGAAGTAAAAAAAAAAAAAAAAAAATAAATTTAGGGAGTCTATTCTAAGAAAAGCGAATCTTGTTGATTTCAGGGATTTATAAGTGAATCTCTCTGTTGGGCATCTATTAATGCGTAATATGCTTCAGTTTGAAGTCGCGAATATTTCAAAATAAAATATCCATCTAATTTGATTGGCTTTCAGAAATCGTCCAGAAAAAAGTCAAATACAACACTATTGGCGAATAATTTTAATAATGCAAAAATAACTCGTTACTTGGGCTTTATTTACAGTCATAAGTGACTTAACTATGTTGCTTGCAGCCCAAATATTCCATTATTTGGAGAGTTTATTTTGAAAATGGAGTTTTAGTCCGTTTCTCCGTGTTTCAAGATATTTCAGTTTCTTAAAAATGATTATGCTAGAGAGCACATGGATATTTAAAAGTATAAATCGTAAATTATATACAAATAAAAAGCTATATTTTATATATGATTTATCAATTATTTCTAAATTGTTTTTTTCAAACATTTTCCAAAAATGAACATCAGATAATAATAAACCGGTTCATTTATTGACTACAATTTGGTCGTTAAATGATTGTAGACAAGAACATTTTTCAGAATTGTCTACGACGTTAATATCATAATTTATTTTTTCATTTTTAAATTGAATTGTGCCATTTAAAAACGTTTTCTAGTGAGATTTGTCCAGCGATTTTATTTGTCTCACGTATAAATTTATGGGAAGGTTTAGATTTTTTTTGCTGTATTGATTTTAGTTTATTTTATTGCAATTGTAATAATACATTAAATTGTATACGGAACTTTAGTTTTGTGACCTAAAGAAAGTAAAGAGAATTAAAATATTTCATTTCTTTCTCTTTGTGGCGAATTGTTTGACTACTAAAATCCATAATACCCTTCTTAGCTTGTTGGGCTTTGATTTGCTTGATTTTTGACGCTTCAATAACGGTTTTCGCTCTTTCAGTACAATGTCTGAATATTTATGCAGTTGAAGGAAAACGACAAACATACATATAGATGGAGAAATTCCAGCCCACTAATCGATGTTATCTGGATTTTCGAACTGGAAATCTTATATCTCCGTAGATTTATAATCATTTGTTATATTTACAAAATAATTAGATTGTTAATTAAAACCTACCCCAGCATGCGTTTGTCCTTGTTATTCCCGTCCATTAATTAATTTTGCATTTCATATTAGAAGACTACCCTTTAGTTCAACTTGAAATGATCGAGTGAAAAACTCTGTTCGTCTCCTCATCCTCATCTGGGATGTATGAGTAATTATGACAACAGTGTTAATGATGATGATGGGTATATATACAGAGGAGAAACCTGACTAGGTCAAGGTAGACTCCTTACGTTGTTCCTTCACCCAAAGGAAGGCGGACGGACATACGGGAGGACGGACAGACGGACAGACGGACGGATAGGAGCGAGGAGGGGGACGTCAAGTTGCGCCGGAGGGTTGGTGGGTTGTGACCGCCTCATTCATCTCTGATTAACTCGTCGTGCACAGGCGAACGTGAGCTGAATTCGTGTTTTCGCTGGCTATTAACATTCATTTTCTATGTGGATAAACGTTTAACCGAAAGAGAAAGTTCAACCGCTTTTAAGTACTTATAAAAATTATATAAACATTGGCTGAAGATAAAGGAGTCTTTTTTTTTTTAACGGGCCTTGATTTTTGTACTTTAAAAACTTACAAGGAGTATTGTCGTTTTGCTTTTATTTTTTTATACTTTTTAAAAATATATTCTTGTATTTGCTCCTAATACACCAGCGCATTTACCGAAGCTTCTATATCTAAAACAAAATAAATTTGTACTTATTTGAGCTTACATTTTAAAGTTGGATTTCCAATGTTCAAATTAAGCTGACTGTGTTCTCTAACATTTTAATTTAAGGATTTTGAAATTTTAAGTAGCAGTGAAATATTTTTTTTAAATATCTAAAGACAACAGATAGTCGTGATAGATCTTAAATATAACGTAGGAAACAAAAGAAAAAAATCCATGACTTGGAAACGCAACAAAGGAATACGAGTATTCTAGTATCCACGAATAATTTCCAAAACTGAACAAGTGATTTACATATCTTTTTAATGTTCAATATAAAAAGCATTACAACTTTTTCATAGACGGTACCGTTTAATTGGACCAATTTTCATAGACGGTATCCTACATGCTGATGAGTATCTGCGAATGTTACAGAACTCTGTTCCCGTCACTGTTGACTGAAGATGGCAGTTTCCCAAGCCTTTTTCGTAGCTCAGGCTGAGCAACATGAGTAGAAAATCGGACGTACATCATGTCATAAAGCGAACAATCAGTGATTTTTATGGAACTGGAAAAACTCAGCCAGAATTGCGAAAATCGTGAAGTGTTCACAGGTTGCTTTTTTAAAGCAGAAAAAGGAGGATCTAACGATAACAGGAAATCGGAAGAGATGTAGACGACAACCCAAGACTATTGAGAGGCAGGACAAGCTTGATGGTGAAGAAACACCGTTTCAAAAGTGCTAAATATATTCACTATGAGTTGAAAAAGTGTAGAACAACCGTGTAAAACAGAACTAAAATCAGGCGAGTACATCAATTTGCTTTTCAGTCCATAGTTCCCAACATTAGTGAAATGGAGAGTTCTATGTACTGTCCTTCTTGATGAAGTTGATGGAGGCCTTGCAGTACATATCGGGAAAGAAAAGACACAGAATTCCGACCGGTTTCGCCTTTTATTCCTAGCTTTATCAAGGATACAAATGAAGAGGCACGCAAGATGCTTTTTTATATACAGATTATGTTGGTATAAACAGTCATTGATTAGTGCATACAAAATCATATTAACATCCTACATATTAATTCCTAATCTAAACCCCTAATGACTTTGAAGCCCGTGTAAATTGGTACAAGGAAAGAATTACTTGAGGACACGAAGAGTGGAGTAACGTCTATTTAGTGACGAATCCATATTTTACTTGTCTCTTGGTGACACATGCACGAGATGTAAAAGTGCCATGTACGAGACAGACAGACACAATAAGCTTAAACAAGAATACCTCAAGAGATCAGTGAAATGTGCTGCTTCAGTAAATGTGCTACTCGGAAAATTTACGGGTCACTGAATCATTTTTAGGTAAACCATAATAGATCCGGAGAAACCATTTTTGAAGTTTAAAAATACGTTGCAAGTTAAAAGAAGTAGAATAGCACCAGATCTGATTGTTGATTCTTTGTTGATGTCTCATATGCTCGGGCAACCAGGATTAATAGATTGTTTATCGCAATGAATTTTTTAGTGCGGATTGTCAACTGAGCACCCAGTAGTGAAAAATAGGTTGCCAGAATGAATTTTCGGTATTCTGTGAATGATGTGTGGATACATGTCATCAGATGGAGTAGGAAAATTATGCGTCCTAAATGGTGTAGTAAATGCTACAGTCTATCAAGAAATACTTGACAATTTCTGATCCCATCATCTGAAGATCTGTTTTGTGATTCCTTTTCGTTCCAGCTGTGTGGTGCATCTAGTCAAAGGAAAGAATGTCTTTAACGACAAAATATCTTTGTGTTACCCCGGTCAAGTAATTCACCAGACCTTAATCCAATGAAAGTTGATGAAACTAGACTTCAACAAAACTTCCCCCACAAAATAAACAAGAGTTGATTTTGGCAATCAAACTTATTTGGTCTAATATCAGTCGTGAAGAATGTGTTAAGCTGGTCAACAGGCTTCTAATTAAAACCAAAGACAACGCTATTAAGTATTAATTTGATGATTCGTTTTTAATTAATGTGATTTGTGTATCTTGTTTTGTCATTATTCTAATTTTTTGTCTCTATAATGAGATTATTCTATTATTTTATCATCTTCAATATTTTTGAATAAATCAATGCTCCTTTTGAAGTCGATTAGAGGAATAAGAAGTCTAAACGTATAGTTACAAAAGTTCATTGATTACTCTCCACTCATATTTAACTTCAGAACGTAAAATATCGTTATTCTAATTTTTTTGGCATGGATATGGTTATTCTCTAAAAACAATTTTGGCATAAGCCTAGCCTAGTACTATAAAAACATCTTAAAGAGAATGCAGTGAACTAAGTTTCACTTTATTTATTTATTTATTTATTTATTTATTCATATTAAAAGTTATAAAATGATATTGCGACATTTACTCCAGTAAATCTTGTTGAGGCAGTTAAATAATGATGTTCATTGACATCAACCTTTACTAAATACAGAGATTTATACATGTTTTTTCAACGCATCTAAATGCTGCTACAGCAATTGTGGTAGTCCCATTATGTTCGCGATAATTTGATTTTTTGGAGTGTTCATCTCCCTTGAAGTTAATTTGAAATTTTCTTTCGCTTTCATGTTTTGATCAAATGCCAGAAATTTGAAGAAACCCGGATAAATTGAGGGAGGAAAAAAATATCTATCGTGATTTCGTGGCTCACTGTTCCAATAGAAAACCCGTTATTACAACGAAAACATCAATCTGTTCTTTAGGTTGAACGGCTGAAGAGAATATAAAAAAAAAAAATTCAGTTTGAAGCCCTTTCATTAAAGCCAATTGCTGCCGGGCTTTCGAGTTGCTGGCTTCCTTTCGCCTTCTATATTTTTTTTTAGCTGTGTTTATTTCTTATTTTAGAAAATTCAGCCACTTTTACTTTATTAATTTGTTTTAGAAAAGTATTTTCAAAAGATAAATAACGTTCTTTCATTAGGAGAGTAAAAATACGTTTTTGTAAATCGATGAACAAGTCACAGTTTGCTTCGTGACTGACTATTTGAAGATTAAAAAAAAAAAAAAAAAAAAATTTCATACATTAATTTGAGAAAATAATATTATGTTAAAGACTTTCTAAGATTTAAAAATATAAATATTTAATAGTTATTTTTCGTTTGTTTAGAATAATAACCAGAGTGAGTAATTATTTTTTTTTTACCAAATTAAAAAAAAATAAGTAATTATTTTTTAGGCTAATTCCAAATTATGATTTCAAAATGTAGCATTCTACGTCTCTGGAATGGTCCTTAAGAAATATGCATATCAAAACTTACACTTTTTTATGTCAGTAGAATACGTGTCTGGGGAGTATATGCATGGACGCTCACTGAAAATTTTCCGGGGGTGGGCACCACAGTGAATATTCCTGGTAAGAAATAAAATACATGTATTTACAAATACTTAGATAGAGCATCAGTCTGATTGCTCTGAGAAAAAAAATTGTTAATTGGAGAATATGATTTTATTTTTCTTCTGAAATATTTTTCTTTTCTCGCTAAAAAATTATTTCGATGATTCCATTTTATTACGAGGGTTGGGGCATAAGTCATGGCAACTATTTATTTTTTTTTTATGAGAATTCAAGCATGGGTGGAAAATGTGAAATATACAGAAGAAAGGACAAGGAATGGACGAAATGTACGGACATTTAACAACACGCCAACACTTTACTTCTCATGTTTATTAAGGTAGTTGACATAACATTATACGCTCGTAGGTTTCATGTTCTGGAATCGTGAAGCCTGTAATCCTGTAATGTTATGTTTCATACGTTTCATGCATCTGGAAAATTTATTCTGGAACATGATTACAGATTTCACTTTCCAGAATAAGTAACAGAAATCAAAATAGAGAACGGCTATTTTGATATACGAGCGTTGTTCAACTCGGGTTACATCCATCTTGCACGGCGGTTGACTAAGAACTGATTTAACATTGCTCTCTGTGTATCATCAGGAACTCACGGAGCCATCTAATGTTGTGGAAACATACTACCAGTCACAGCTTCCTTGAGACATATGACATTTTATGATACCATCCCTTAGCTCTGCGAAAAAAAATAGTTGCCATGACTTATGCCCCAACCCTCGTATTTACCAGGAATACTCACTATGCAGTTCTCAAAACATACATCTCAATGCGATTCAGAATTCGATTTGAATTCAAATGTGATGGTATATTTGCGGAGTTTTCCGTTTTCTATACCTCAAATTAGAAGATGACTAAAAAAAATCTATTGAGCAGCTAGCTATTATGAATTTCCTGCGGGAGAAAGCTTAATGAAACCTTAAATAAATCTTAAACATAGAAGGAACGTTACTGAATGACAATGAGAGATCTGAAATAACTCATGCAACCCTGGAAGCATTTCCGGAATTGAAATGAGAACCTTGAACAAATGAACTTCTCGCCCACGCTTCTGGTGGCTTTCTTCTATTCAGTTCACTTACAAATACAAAATCTTGGGGGCGATTCTTGATGCAGCCGACGCAATGTTATTCAGTGTATTTAATGAATGGATAGAGCATAATTTATAGTTAAGTTTTTGGGGAGAATTTACGTAAAAAAAAGGTTTGATTTGGTGTTTATCGAGGGATGTTCAATAAGTAATTTAACACATTGTTTGCAGTTTTGAATATAATTCATTGCTCTGGATTTTTTGGGCTACTTAAACCTATTTTTCCATACTCTTTTCTTGAAAATCTATGGTCTTATGCTATCTAGAAGTCAGATCGGGCGGTTCATCCAAAGACTGTCTTCCCTACAATCTCTCCAATGTGAATGTCTGTGAAAATCTCCTTTTTCGGCAAAAGAAATTCCACTGTTGCTCTTTGTGACGCATATACCTGAGCACTCAAAATTCACCTGACCATCGGGGTCTGAGCAACAATCCAAAATTGTTTCCAACAAACAAAAAAACATTGATTATTAAAATCCAAGATTGCATTGTTGCTCAGACCCTGATGGTCCGTCAACTTTTGGGTGCCAAGCGTGTTTTTCTCGTAGATCTTGCAACTGAAACCTATTTTGAAAGTTAGTTGTTATATTGCCAACAAACGAAAGGCAATAAATTTCATGAGCTAATGCATAGCCTACAATCTCTTATCATTGTGCAAGAAAGGATACTATTAATTTTTTATTTTTCCAAAAAATAGCCGAGAAATAAAATCTGTTTCACTACTTATTGAGCTCGTAATATTAATTCTATGTATAATATTTTTCTATTATCTACTTTTAATGAGCTTTCTCTTTTTGTTTATTTTCAGTCTTGTATCATTTAAGACTTCTCAATCGAAGAAGTACCACTGTGACTTAGTAAAGAGGAAATGACGGCTAACGGCTTCCTTGTCCAACCCTTGATTCCGCGACCAACACCCACAACTTTGCCGTCCTCTACGCACTCTCTTCCCCGCCCGTCCCGTCAACGTGAGTCGCCCTTTCAACGCAACCGAAGCAAAGTATTTTATGAATCACATTCCCTCCCACGGTTTTCGAATATTTTTCGCACTTCTCGAATTTCTCCAGAGAGTGATAGAGATGTCACGTCGTCCAGCAATAACTCTTCCCCCGAAGTACGACCGAGTCCATCGCCACGCACTCCGCCTCCACAAATCGTGTTGAGTACAGCCCTCGGTGATGACAAAGATAGGAATTCTCCATTTAAGACAGGCCATTTCCCCTTTAGTATAAGCCATAAATCTCAAGATTCGGGTTTCTCTGACTCCGGAGACTCCGTTAGCGGTGGCGGCAGTTTCTCACGGACGCAGAGTCGAGTGTTTTACGCAAGCGACGACAGTTTCAAGTCATCGGACTTTCGTCGCCGTTCAAGTCGTCGGAAGTTGTTTCGCCCCGAACATCTTCAGGACAATTCTTTTTCGGATAGTGAGAAAACCTCATACGGAGATGAAAATGATCCATTGCAGGAAAACTCCATCGAGAAGTCGGCTAAATTATCCGTGTCATGCGTCGAGGATTTGGGCAACAAAAGCCTCAGTTCTCAGGCTAAAAAGACGATGCAAGTGGTTAAAGGCCACTTTCTTTCTCGAATCGGGAAACTATTGCCGAATCAGGCCCACTTGTCTAACAATGACCTGATGAGCTCTTCCGACGAAGAAAGCGGGTGGCAAGTGGAACACAAGCCGCTGGCACCGAAATCAAAATTATCTGCTGTTAAAATTCAAAGGGACGAAAAAAACACCAATGCCACGAAAAACAATACTCCAAATCCGTGTGCGGCGTCGTGCCAGGGGAAGAAGGAAGGCGTAGAATCGCAACGATCGGATGTCAACAACGATCGACTTACAGTGACAATGGATCCAAGTGATGGTGGTGCATTAGATAAAAGAAGTTCCATGAAGAACGGGTCGCTTCGAAACACCTTGAGAGGTTCAGTAAAACATAACCATATAATAAAAATAAATGTTCCGGCTCCTCCGATTCTGAATGCTCAACAACGAACAGAAACGCTAGAGCGATGTCGGTCTCCAATGATTACCTCCCCCGGAACTCGATGTACGTCGTCGGGAGTTCCCAGCAACATCTCAAAGGACAGTGCCTTGGGTTTCCATCTTCAAGAGACCATTCGAAAGTAAGTATTAGATGCCTACATTTATTTCTAATCGAAATACATATAACTATTTAGTACCGAATGTTCAATTTAACTTATTTGTTTTTGCTTTAATTGTAATCCTTCAAAAAATTTCCTTGCGAATTTGGAGCGTGTTAGTTATAGATATCTTTATACTAACTCTTACCTCAAGAAAGATCGATTGACTGAATCTTTGAATAAATGCAAATTTGGGGAATGTTTAAAACGTAGTAAATAATTTAGTTATTTTTTTTCCCTGAAAAAATTTTTATAAATGACTGCACTTTAACGGAATTTTAAAACTACTTTGTTTGGTTTCCTGAAACTGAACAGTTGATGTTTTTAATGATCCAGTATAAAATTATTGTGAGCAGTCTCTGTTTTTTGCCATTAAAATTCGTTGAATAGAATAAAACTAAAATAAAAATGTTAAAAATGCTAACATTTAATTATATTTTCCTGCTCTCCCTTCTCCTCCTCAAACTCTAATGAATGCTTTTCTTTGTGATTTAAATAGAATAATAAATACAGGTTTGTTTATTTTCATTGAAATAATTGCTAATTCGTAGCATGTTAAATGCTCATATTAATAAATTGCGAAGTCGATCCCAAGGACGAGAATCTAATTTTAATATTCATTCCGTCCGTGGAAGAAAGAACTGTTTCATGCAAATTTCCTTTTCAACATTCGAACAAGAAGGTAAAAACAGCCAGGAAGTGAGATCATCCAGAATATTTCATGAAGTTCCTTTGAAGAATCGGCATTTGCAAAAGAAAAGATTAATGCATATATTAAAGTTCCGTCATCTATATAGGCTTTAAAGATGAGAGGGAAACAGAAGGGAGGGAAGTTTAGCTTTGGCTAAATATACGACTGTATAAATTAAATTATTTTGGTGATATATTAAAACTTTAAGAATTTTTTTCAATATTTTTTTTGCCTTATTCTTCAGATTATATGGTTTTTCCAGATTACTACGATCTTATTTCATCCGTGTAATAGGCGGTTTCCGTTTGCCGCACTTGGTCCGTTAAAATCATTTTAAAGCTGCTTCCAGTCAACTGTTAACAAGATTCGTTATGAAGCAGCTTCAATTATGTCACGATGAAATATTGAATTTCAATTCAATTAGCGAGGTAAATATCGCTTAAATTACAGGTGCAAGATGAAAGAGGAAGAATGGAAAAACCTCCAAGCCCGACCAATTGCCCTAGCAAAGCACACAGACCGCGTAACCACTTCTTCAGAACCTTCCAACACATTGGCATTTAATCTTGATTATTGGTTAATTTGTTTTTAAAATGAGCTCGCATTTCTCATTTCGAATGGAGAATACAAATGGCCTGTTCTCAGCACGGGTTTGCCAAAGGGTGCCCTCGGGCCCGAGCGAGGAGATCGGCTTCGTAGATTTACGAGGTATTTGTTTTCTGCAATGCCATCCACTGCCTGATATAAAAGTTCACTGAATTACAATGTTCGATTCTACTTTCGTGACCGGCAAAATTCCAACGTTCTTGATTTGAATAGGAGCTAAGACGCTCGATGAAACAGATAAAGTACCTCTATAGGAAGAAAAAAAATTTGTCGTTGGAAATTTGAATTTTAAATGAGGGTACTGTGCGTCGCTTCTTTATGCACCGTTAGGGAAAAAAAAGAAGACGATAAAAGATCCCTTGTACATAGATGGATAGTTTGAAGATGTTTCCGGTTCTTAAGAGGAATAGAAGAAAAGCTAGAATTCTTGTCGGGTGGCATGATTCCCGTACGAGTTGAAGGGTCACTTAAAAACTCTTCAGACAGCATTGATAACAAGAAACGCCTATTCGTTTCTAATAGTCGTTCACATAATCCAAAGTTTATATTATATTCGAATTTTTTAAATTTCTCATCAAATTTGGTTTGTAAGCTGATAAGAATTTAGCAAAGAAAATCAAGTTTAAATTGTAAAAACCAGATTTAGCCTGGGAATTTTTTTTAAACACGTAGCAGGAACGTTCAAGGCAATTCAAATCAATATTGGTTTCAATTGCGCATAGATGAATGCGTTTGCGCTATTTTAATTTTTTTTTTTTTTTTGGAGCTTTATGTATGATTAACCTTTAATAGATTACTGATAGGCGAAACCACACCATTACACTGAAGGCTAATCGTAAACAAGCGCGCTCTTTTTCTTAAAGTCTTAACCTGTGAAAATAACTACTGTTTTGGTATAAATTCTAAAAATGTTATCCTTGGTTTATGTGGTCAATTTTTATGTTTTAGGTATAAAAAAACTTAACCTGTCTCTGAAACAAACTGGACTAATTATAATTTACCTAATTATTCAGGTTACACATACACGTTTAACTATTTAAAGTAATCTAGTTCAAATAATCCAGGTAATACAAATAATACTAAAAAATATATTATTATTCACATCACAAACTGTAGGAACAAAATTGTTATATTTAGAGAACGTCTTTTCTTCTTTTTTTTTTCAAATGTCGTTCACCTTGTTTAAAAATATTGAACTTCAGCCAGTTTCATGCTCCCGTGAACGGTTTCAATGAATATGATCGACTGAAGCATCTTTTCATATTTTCTTGGCCGTATTTCTTCGACTTTACGACGTAGCCGTTCTGTTTCCCCTTGGCTTGCTTTAATAGGTAACACTTGGGGAGTCAGTAAAAGGAAACCGAGGAAAAAAGAAAGATGAACTACGGGGGCGAAAAGAATTATTTCACCTGCGGAGGGCGTTGCCTTGTCAGAATGTATTAATTAGATTCTTTACTAACATTATACTCTTCTTCAATTCTTAATTGAATCGCAGCATGAAGCTGTCAATCGCCTGCTGCGACCAATTCATTTGTTTAATTCACTGACGATTAGCTACATTTAAGTCGGAGGTAGTCGGAATCCAATATTTAGTAGTAATTAGAAGCTAATATTTGTATGGATATAGCAAAAAAATAGTGGTTTCTAAGAGGCACAACTCCATAACTTAGCTTCTTTAATTAACATTATTCATAAGCGAAAACAGATGAAAGAGTTAACGAGTTCTTGGAATAGAATTCTCAATATGGCACTAGGTTCAACAACATTCAGTATTCAAGGTATAATTAAAAACGATAAGCATATCGCGGTTGAGAATTTAAAAACGCAATCTACAGGATACGTTTTCATAGTGTGATGCAGATCAATAAATTCCATCTCAGCCAAGTATACTGAGTTTTTTTAATTTCAGCCTTTTTTCGTAACTATACATTATATAAATTTGATTTCTGGTGTACATATACAGAAACAATTAGATATAGCATTTTCTAAGATGCAAATCTATTTTATAATATATGCATCAAGCACGATGTACCTTTGTTTCCTACATTTAAGCAATACAATAAACAATTATAAAACGCAATGCAATCAAGATGAGGAAAAACGTTGCCAATTGATAATGTCAAGTTTTTCTTACCAACTAGACAATGACTAGGTGTCGTTTAGAAATAAGGAATTTCTCGCAGTAAAAGTTTTCATTTCCTTGATTGCAAATTGCCGCCCTATTTCGAATAGACAATGCAACAACGTATGATTTCGGCGTTTCTGAATAGCAAGACATTGCAAATGAGCTTTCCTTCTCCCATAATATAATTCCGGAGGGTAGTGGTAGTCACCATAAAAGGGATTTTTTGGAGAACATAAAATTTCGACCTTGAAGGAAAGAATATCCTGTGGCCATACTTCAACCCGCTCCATTGCCATTTGCCATATGGTGAGGAATAATTTTCCTTGTTCATTGTATTCAGTCTCATACATAAGTCATAGGGACAATGACGACAATTTCCTTCACCTTCAATAATGGAGTGTAATGTCCTTCTGCAATGGCTGCCGTCTTATGTCGCTTTGGTTTTTTAAGTTACAGTGGAGTTTCTGAGTGCTCACTTCAGTCTTATATCACCGAATAATCTCGTCCTTAATAGCTCAGTTAAATTTTATTAATCTGGAAAACGTTTAAGCTTTCAGAGTTGACCGTATATCAACATCGTATCTCTACACGACTTCTAAAAAGTAAGAATCTTCGACTAAGAACACATGTTGAACATTTTCAGAAAAAAAGTAAACCAATAAAATAATAATAATAATAAAAATAATTTCAAATAAAAATAGTTGTTTAATTATATTCATACTAGGTTACCATGTTATCTTTATTGTAAATCTGACATTTATTATTATAAGTACAAGGGATGAGGTCGCTTGACAATTATCTTAATATAGACTATAAAAGTGCTCAAGAAATATCTTTATTAAGTTCCTCTTTAGTGGATTCCTTTTTTTACACCTCAATAAACCAGTTCCGTGGAATGACACTCCTTGAAATAACACCTCATCATCTCAGTCGCGATAATTTAATTCAATTAAAGGTGAGTGTATATAAATTAAAGTTGTAAGTTGCCAATCATAGAAATAATTAAGAAAGAGTTTAAAAAAATCTTTGATGGTATAAGTATGTAATATGGTTAAAATATGATGAAATTTACTCAAACCACAGATGGGAAAAAACGTGGCATTCATTTTTTTTTCCAAATTCTCTTTATTGTTATAGAGGTCTCAAGAGCAATATTTGCACACAATCTTCATATTGTGGTTGATGGCACATATGAAGCAATAGGCGACAGCATTTCACTAAAAATTTCCATTACGAAATTGAACAAATTCTTTGTTCTCGTTTTCATGAACGAGAGAAGAATGGCATTTCTCAACCATTATTCATCCCACAGTTAGCTTCGTTAACGATTCCATGGTAGGATATTAGTCTACGATTCTCTTGGTCAAATTTTCAAATACAGCTTTGTCATAGTTGTTTGTGTTGTTGATAGTAGGGTCAGCGAATTAAATAATAAATAATTGTATCGAAAACACTTATCAAGTTATTTTATCTTCATATTTTCAAATATTTATACTGTTTAAACATATACGCGAAACTAACCTGAAACCTGCATCAAAATGTTTTTACCAAAAAAATGATTATACATTTTGCACTCGTACTGGCAGTTTGTAATTGTGGCATAAGCCAATTACCAAACAAGTCCATATAGAAAAGCAAGCCATTATGAGATAGCGAACAATTCAAACAAAACTTAAAAGATTCGCAGCTTCTCTTATACAGGCCTAACCAAGCTTCATCACTTGCAGCAAATAGCCTAATCAAACTTCATCACTTGCTGCAAAATTTACAAAGCCGCTGCAATCATATGTAAACACATTGTATAGTAAATTAGTAATTAGAAACTGGAGATAATGCTCCAAGCATAAGGTACTGATATTAATGGAAAAAATGGAAGAAAAAATTCCGCGACCTGGATTTGAACCAGGGATCACGTGTATCGCGGACGCGGGACAGCAAGGTTATCTCCAAATATTCTAATTCCAAGAAGGAGCTTTAGCTGCGACAAAGCGATCGTATTATCAATAATGCTTAAAAGATACACATAAAATAACAGTGTATTCATTCTTGACGAATCGATTGTTATCACATACTATTATCTTGGTATTCTTTACGGTCACTCTTTTTAGCACGCGCAATTGACTTGAAGGGTCCACGAAAAAGCCTGAAAAGTTGATGCAGCCGAGCTAAGACCTTGATGGTCATAGAATTATAAACTCACATGAATTTTGAACCAAACTTTACTAAAAACAAAAATATCTACATCAACTTATTACATATCATTTTTCAAGCATAAATAAGTGAGTTTATAATTTTGTCCAAGTAAAATTATGAGTTTATTGTCGTTGTTCATAAAATTTTCAAAATATACGAATGGTAAATTTATGTTTGAAAAATGATATGTAAAAAGCTGATGTAGATGTTTTTGTTTTTAGTAAAGTTTGGTTCAAAATTTATGTGAGTTTATAATTCTGTCCAGCACTGTATTTTTGAAAACAGAATTTGAAAAATTTAATCTGTTTGCAAGTTATCGTTCAAAAGGCGCTGGATTTGCCAATAGGCCGACTAGGCCGCGGCCTAGGGGCGGCAGATTTCAGGGGGCGGCGGATTTTATTAGTTTGACTATTCTATTCAATACTTACTTATCTACTTAAATACGTATTATTTATGGCCTAAATAGTCTTAGTTTACATTAAATTACTTATAAGTGATCACGAAAGTAAGGGCGGCAGAAAGTCAGTGGCCTATACTAAGGAAAAGTATAAATCCGGTGCTGAACGGCGGATGGCCAGACGGATAAACGTACAGACCAAACCTGCATTCGTTTAAATAGCTAAAGCTCCTATGAAATGAAATTAAATCAGAAATTACTGAAAATTGGAAAGCTATGCAATTGTTAAGATTGATGAATGCAGAAAAAATATTCACCTCAATGATTTTATTTATTGTTTGGCTCTTAATATACAAATCACGAAATCAAACGATCGCGCCACTCTTTACACTAGTGGTAAAAATAACTGAAGAGAAGTTTTCTATATTTTCCAAAAATCAGAGGTTGGGACCTTAGGCTGGCGACAACTGTGCTGATAGCGATTAGAATAGTGTTATCCAACTTCAAAGCCCCTAAGAGCCAATTATTTCTACAAAGTCTCGGGGCGCTTCTCAATCAACCAGGTGATTGCATAAAACTGAGAAAAAAATCATTCAGACACCATTTATAAATTCAAATTTTTTTTACGACATGTTCATAACCTTCCTGGTCGCTAGGCAGCCCTGATTTAGAAAGTCAACAGAAGTTGCATCTTCGTCAACGTAATCTGCTTATTTCTAGAATCTTCTTTATGATGGCCAGCTGATGAAAAGTATATGAACACATTTACACTTTGCTTCTCATTCAAGGAAATAAAGTTAATATGGCGTGGAACCACAATTTGCGCCGATAACAGCTGCCACTCTGTCAGGAAGGTTATCCATCAATTTTTGAAATATTGAATTGGAAGTGGACGCCATTATTTCAAAAGAGAGGCAAATTCTGCTACCGATATGGGGTTGCGCGGTAGCTCACAGTCGACGTTCCAATTTATCCCACAAGTGTTCTGTAAGATTGATATCAGACTTTGAGTAGTCCAATACCTCAATTTTCATGTCAGCAAACCAACTCTGCACAATCTGCGATATATAGACAAGCGCATGATCGTTTTGAAACAAGAAAGGGTCTTCAACAAATTGTTACCACAAGCGGGCACACTTGGAGAAGATCTTCCGTGTCTATAGTTCCCTTCATCAAGCAGTGAGAAACAGCCCTAAACCATGATGCTCTCAGCACCAAACTTTACTTGTGGCAGAATGCAGTTGAATAAGTGCCGCTCATCCGTCGTTCTTTATGACGTTGTGAACACCCATACCCATACTTCTTACAGTGTAGCGTGATTCGTCGTTCCATAACATAAGTCGCCATTACTCAAGGATCCATCTTTATATTACTGAAAGCGACGTTTGACATTGGTTGCGTTAATCTGTTCTCGGCCACGAAAACCCAAAGTTCGGAACTCTCGACGAATTACCAAGTGAAATTCGTTACCTATGTTTTCAGTCAATTCCATGCGATTCTGCTTCACCATCTTCTTCAGTACTCTGCGATGTGTGTCTGTCAGTTGGCAAGGTCTACACCAGGTCGTGGATGTACAGTCGCAGGTTCTACACATTTTTCAAATAATTTACGACTAAAAGGGACGCGTGTAATATCGCAGAAAATTTCCGAATAGTTTTTCTATAGCAATAATCCCAATTGGTTCTATAGACCGCGTTGAGTGTCTTCAGGTTAATTTTATGCAACAATTCTATGGACTCGCCTCCATCCTGTTATATTTATGTGAACTCGCGCTGTGATGTTCATATCAAAATCCCCTACTTCCTTAGGTTGCCGGATACTTTTGATTATGTAATATATCTTTTTGGACTCTTTCTATGATTAAAATTTTTAAAGGACTCTAGATTCTTTATTATCAGTATTTAAGGACGACTTATTGATTGACTTACAGCAACAAATTCTACCAAACTTCTTTTCGTGTAAATACTACGTACAGTAATCTTTGAAACAGAGTAGTTGCAAGCGAGTATAGAGATAAATTTGATCCGCACTTTATGGGACCCTGTACAACAAATATGAAAAGAATGTAATTTTTATTTCTAGTCAACTTTTACTAAAATTTTTATTGTTCTCGTATAATTTGTCATGTATACAGGGTGTAAATTAAATGTTGGGTGCTACTTAGAGGATCGTTTCCTGAGGACAAAATAAGACGAAAATGTTCTTGGAATATTTTTAATGAAAGGCATACATCAGGAGAAGCTAATAATTAAACTCTTCAAACATATCATAATTACAAAGTAGAAAAGGGAAGGAAAAATTCCGCTATCTGGACTCGGACCAGGGACCATGCGTTTCGTTGGCGCCGTAAAGCTGTTACAATACGTCCATATGGACTTGCATGAAGCCACAAATCACTGGCTGAGTTCAGGTAGCGGAAGTTTTCCTTTCCTTTTCTATTTGCAATTATGAGACGGCATACGTTTCAAGAAAAATGACTTTGAAATGTGATGACATCATATCCATAATATGGAGAAACGACGTATTAGTTGTACAACCTCGATCCTCTGAACGGTAATAAGTACTGTACTGTACGTATTTACAATAATTCAAGTTTTGTTCCTGAGCAACAAGTCAATAACTCGAGGTCTATGAGAGATATGAACTTCAAATTTCGAGGAATCATAAGCTATATAGACCTCTTTATGCGGATCAAATTTGATCGATTTCCACTAGGTAGTTTCCGAGATACGTCTTAACTGTTCAAAATATCCACCATTAACTTCAAAGTCATTCTTCTCGAAACGTAAGCTGTTTATTAAAAAGCTTCCAAAAACATTTTCGTCTTATTTTATCTTTAAGAAAAGATCCTTCAAGTAGCGCCCAATATTTAATTTACACCTTGTATGTGCAGTTTTAACACCTGTATTCTGAACCGGGGCCAACGCAAACCTCCACTAGATACAGTACTGGTCCCTCTAATTCTAAGACCCCGGGTTAATTTTGTCATGCACATTGTATATGAACGTCTATGAGACTCTCGTGTTAATTAGTCTTTAACCTTTGGACTCTAGCTTAAAATGCATATTTTGCATTCGGGTATGGTTAGAAAAACGTTTTGCAAATTAGAAAAATTCCTTGCAAATGGCTTAAACAAGTTTGCATTTATATACTATACGGAGATACATGTACCAATCAATATTTAATATATCGCAAATATAAATACAATTATTATAATACTGAATGCTGATACCTCTCTGCTGAGAATAATAAATAATAACGACTACATTAAGGATTATGCTATATAAAAGCCAAATAAATACGAACAAGATTTATTTTGCCCTCTCAATAGGGTTTCTTGAGATCGGATTATAACGTCATTTGATATCGTTCTCATGCACCCTGAAACCACCCTATGTCTGTTTGTCTGCATGTTTGTCTGTTTTTCTGTCTGACGCCCCCTTGCCTGTCCTCTCTCTCCCGCCGAGATTGCCGTCGATAACACTTTGGGCCTTCGGGTATAGAAGAGGACATCCCGTCGCCTCTCTCATCCGCACTTCCGCCGCTGACAGCTACGAGATAATTATAATCTTCGCAATTGATTCATCGTTGACTAGTTTTTTTTTGTTTTTCTTTTTCCATTATATAGAAAATAGCTTTCCCTCATATGAATTTAAATTAACTCAACCCTTTAATTAATTCTTTTGGTACGGGAAGCATTTAACAAATTAGTAAAATGTTTCAAATTTATGTTTTAAGTTTTTTCAGTTTTTTTTTTCCATCGCCATTTATAAACAAAAAAAATTATTTCTACATTTGATGTCGGGCTCGTTTTAAAATAACAGGAGCCAAAAAAAAAAAAAAATCTAGTCCCTATGGCATGATTAATTTAAACACATCAACATAGAATAATCAATTTTATCTTCTATTCTTTAAACTCAGCATTTTCAGAATTCTCTGACCAAGTAAATGTGATAACAAAAAGCTTTCTTCGATGGTCCCTCATCTTACGCGGTTTTAATACAGTAGCGTGGTTTTGAATATAAGCGGTTCAAAGACGTTACAAAAATTCAGAGATTGCAATTTGAATCGCACGCACCAAGCACAGCGTGATTTCAATGTGACGTGAGAGTCGTTGTCTATTTAGCCTTTGTCTATAGAAAAATGAGTGTGGTATCTGTGAGATAAAAACAGACATCAACTCTTTCTTGAACAATGCATTGTAAGAACTACTATATTCTTATTCTTAATTCTTTTAATTTTTCTTAATTCATATAGGGATAAAGGAATATGAAGAGATGTTCTGAATAGGATTTACACATTTTTTTTTCTTGATACAATGAATATTGATTGAGTTATCAGACGATGATATTTTTTACATATTTATAATGAGGCAACTCCATCCTTTGAATAACCGTTTGTCAAATGCAACACTTTAATATTGTCTTTACAAAAATTTTACATTGTGTTAAGTATTGCCTACAATAATAAAGGCACGATTTAAAGTATATAGGCCGTATGCAGAGTACATAGACTTATTTATGTAAGCGTCTTAAAGGTACCGTTAACCGGGGTGACCTTGCCCATTTTTCTAAATTGAGTTTGCATAAATTGTTCTATGAGGCGCTGTGGTAGCTCTATGGCCTTTTCTTTATCGATTGAACACATCGAGAAGAGTTCAATTGATTCCCAGTAGGTTATCAAGCCGATCAGTCAAACTCTTGGGAATTCTTTTTGAGTTGATCAGCCAAATACTGCTGACAAATTGTGTCCATTTTTATATTGATCTATGATGTTCTCTGTTTTTGTCATTTTTTAAATATTATTTCCTTCAAATAAAAATTCTCAATTGATAATACTAATGCAAGATGAGTTTTTTTAAACACCTGAGAGGTATGATATTGCCCAAGAAAATATTGGAAGCCAGTTTTTGATGAAATAAATCATATGGGCAAAGTCACCCCTTTTTCTCGGATGACTTTGCCCACTCAGTTTTGATTTTTTTTAAATACAGGGATCGAGGGAAACAATACTGCACAACTTAATTCGATTCTATAGGCCTTCTACCATACTTAGATATATGTTTTCTTTAATTTTTTTATTTTTGGTGCAAATACTTGAACTTGTTGACCAAAGTGACCCCGCATTTTATTTTTGAATAATGCGGAGGTTTGGGTGACCAAATGATCGCATAAGACGCGGGAGTACTGTGTAAAGATCAACAATATTTATATTTAAAAATGTGGACCAACATTTTCACTTTTAGTATACTGAAAAGATCTATATGCATGAAAAAAATTGGCCATTATCAGTAATAAAGCGTTTTTTATAGATGCAAAAAACAATATATAATTACGAAATTCAGTAATTTAAATAAGTAAATCTTTCGTTGGATAAATATTCATAAAAAGTATGATCTTCTTATTGGAAAATCGTCCCAGGAAAGAAATGTATTGTAATGGGATAATTACAATAGTTTCTAATGACTTGTCAAGTGGTTGAGCAATAGTTAACTTGAAGAAGATTGTTTTTCAGGTAAGAAATATACAATGTCTAATCACATTATTATGATCACCAACCTGGTAGCCAGAACTTGCCCCTTTCGCATTACGTACTTCAGCCAAACGCCTTGAGAGGGACTCGGTAAGTTGCTGGAAAGTTTCTACGCTATCGCGGAGTTGGTTCTTGGGCAGAGGATCCACTCGTCTGATTGTCGATCAAGATGATTCCATCGATTTTCTGTTGGGTTTAAATCTAGGGCGTTTGGTAGCCAGAGTAGTAGTCTGAAGTCTTCGTCGTCTTCCTCTAACCACTCATAGACAATTCTAGTGGTATGATATACGCTTTATCTTGCTGTTAGGTAACGATCGAGAGGTAACCATTTGCATTCGTATTGCTTTTCAAAGATATCGCCACGAAAATATTTCCTGTGGGAAAACTCCTTTCCAACAGCTCTGTCCAGGTGTTTTTCTCTTATGTTTGACGCCGAGCAAGCCATCGTCCATCCATTCTGAGGTTGGAACCTGAGGATTCGCTGGACTGTCCTTTTTGAGACATTTCTGTTGAACCCATGGTCATTTCGATGGTCATTTGTTCAATAGTAATGCGCCGATTGATCCTGATCAGCCATTTCAGCCGATTTCAGCTCTGGATCAATGGCACTCAACAAATGGGACTCAGCAATTGGTACCACCGGGTCTCACATCTTTGCATTTTCTCAAAACGAGAACATTTCACAAAGTTCTCTATTTCTGAAATGCTGCCACCCCTCTGGCCCGATAACTTTGTTCACGAATGCCAATCATCAAGCCTTTCACAGTTTCACATGTGCAATATCGTAGAGTGTTCCCTGCCTTTTTTCTTGGGGGGGGGGGGGCGGTGATCATAATAATGTGACTTATTCATGCATACGAATTCTATCAAGACTAAAGAATACAAGAATTCCTTCTTTGGTATCTATGATTCACGGAAATTCAAGAATTTCCTTCTTTGGTATCTGTGATTCAATAATTTCTAATTTTATGAAATATATCATTCATTTTTTATAACAAAGAAACTCGAATATAATTAGATTTTATAGGGAAGTGTGCTTTATTAATGTGTACGTAATTTTCTTGACTCCGGAACCTGAGTCAAAAGTGGAAGTTTAGATGCTGAAAACTCATAATGAGTGATAGTTTATTAATGGAAATGCATATAAAGAGTGTACGGAATTTTTAAGTTAATTAAAATTAAATGGATCATCATCAACGAAGCAAGTAAGTAGTTAATTTGTTCAAGCGATTAAGAGTATTTGTGAAATATGTGTTTCGCTCCTTAACATAGCATGATGTTTTTTTCGTGAACTTTCTACAACAAACAACTCGTGATCAACATCTAAACAATACTCAGGAGTAAAAATCAAAAGCCAACTCATTTGTTTTTGAAAATCATAACCAATCTACGGAATTATTGCTTTAGTTGCAATTTTTTCGTTAAAGATTTTGTTTGCCCCAGGCATAAATATATTAGTCTGCTTTATTGCTAGAATAATTAACATTTACTAATACATAAATATGACTTAGGGAAGTTAACGAAAAAAATTATTGCCATGAGGGTGTATTTAATAATATTTAAAATATGAATATCCCATTAGAATGCGGATAGATATTTAAAATATTTTCTCGTTAAACCAAAAAATTTATGAATTTAAGGAAATAGTTGTTATTGTAGTAAAAGTATAGATGGGTTTTAAAATATAAAATTAATGTTTAGGTATTTACATGTTAAAGGAGAAGAGTCATTTAGGCTACATGAATACAGACTTTGGGGAAGGGTTAAAATATTTTAAGTGAATAAAGATGATAAAAATCGATGATCTCAAAAAAATATTCATATTTTCGAGATAAAATCTTCCATAATGTCAGAGGATATAAAATGAGAAGAAAAGAAAAATGTTTTGTTATATCAAAATTGTCCAAATTTTTTTTTAAGAGTGAATTTTTTATTATTTTTTTTGCTCAGTTCATTTGCTCTTTTATTCGAATTCGATGCATGATTTATGAATAATATGTTATTTTTTTTCTCTCCATTGGAGGTCGTCTTCGGTGGTTGACGCGAGTGTTCAGCGATGGATGCAGGACATTCGACTCATGACGGAGACGGAATCGATGAACACTCTGCACAACAAACCCATTGCCAAAGAATTGGGCGACTTTCTGGTCGTGGCCACCAGAAACACTAGAGGTAATAACTGTCACCGTGAACTTTCCATGCGAATTTCTTTCTTCCCTATGAATGCATTAATATGAAGGCTTGCCCTAATGCCATCTCGTGACCTTCTTCATATACAATATATTCATGTTTTTTGTTTTTTTTTTAAATTTTTTAAATTTTATTTTGCGAACTTTACTCTTTTTTTCTCTTCCCAAATTGGGTTTTATCCTAGCAATAAATTCTGAGAAACTCCACATCCATTTTTTTCGTTAAAATTTTACTCCCATCCCCACATCTATCTGTATATTCTTATGCTGTGGATGGTTGTGAATTACAATAGTATATATTAGCTGTCTTAATTATAAAAAAAAATATAAATCATTTACTTGGTTAACATGATCTTCTGTTAAATCAGTTTCAATTTTCTATTTATCAGAATAATGAAAACAGTAGATAGATGCTACTTATATGTATAAAAAAAAATATCCACCAGAGAATAACAAACTAAAAAAGGTCAGAAACCACAATTCCACAAATGAGATTTTTAAACTGGAGCCACGGATGTACATTTCGAATACACACTCCTCTACATCAGAGTGTAAAATAATTAATAGATAAATATTAAAAAATAAAATAAATAAATCAAAAAATAAAATACTGACGTTTCGTATAGAGGATATCCTTTGTCAAAGCAGGGAGGATAATTCTCTAAAACAAAGAGAATATTAGAAAATTATCCTCCCTGCTTTGACAAAGGAGAGCCTCTATCCGAAACGTCAGCTTTTTATTTTTGATTTATTTATTTTATTTTTTATTAAATATATTCCAGGGTTCTTGTGTCTCGTCCTTCTCTCACATTCGTCAGAGTGTAAATAAGGAATACAATATGTGGCTATTTATACAATTAATAACTAATCAGGTTATTTTACAAATATCCAATCAAAGAATATAAACTTTGATAAAATACAATTAGTAGATAAGTATATTAAAATAAAAATAAAAAAAATAACAATAGCAAATAAGAAAATACTAATTAAGAAAGAACATGTTTTATAAATTATAACCAATTATTGGCAGGTATAGGGCCCAAGTCACTTTAAGTAAATTCCAGTAAATTTTTTTTTATTGCAAAGTTCCATTAATTCAAGGAAATACAACAATTTCATTCCTTAGTAGTATAGAGATATTCAATTAATTTTTCATCAAAATTATGGTCTCCCTTTTAAGACGTGGTCTGCAAAGCTAGAAATACCTAATTTACAGTTTTTGTTGTTACAACACATGTGGTTTTTAATTCTTTTTTTCTTTTTTTCAAACCTTCGAAGTATGAACCCGTCATAAGTGTCCACAAATTGAACCAGGAATTTTTATAAACTCCCGATGTTTTTTCTATTGGAATAACATCTTTTGTGCCACCCAAGAACTTTTTGAGGAAATTTTGATTTTTGTAGGCTAAATTTAGACTAAAAATTCTGGGTAGAAAGGACAGTGTCTTCAAAATGTACATCCATGGCTCCAGATTAAAACTCTCATTTGTGAAATGGTTTCCGTCTTTATTTAGTTCGTTAGTACCATTTGTTCACATACTTTGGGGTTATACTATTATGTATTATCCACCGTAATACGTATTGTTGATGACTTATGGAGGGGGTTAAAAGAAAAAAAAGAGATGAAGACAATATAATTTATTATGCGTAGAATTTTTAATATTTGGAACCTTACTTAATATTAAGAAATTAATAAATGATCATTAATTATCTTATCAATAAAATAACGAAATAAAATCAAATTGATTTAATTTAATTTTATAAAATTTTAATCCTAATTTCATTTTGAACTCTGGAAAATTAGAGAAGTAAGTCAGTTCGAGCAATTAAATTGCTGGGCTTTGGAATTTGGTTTTTCTCGGTGCGGTTAACGACCGTTTCTACAGCGTCCCACGGCGGGAGAAAATGTGTGTGATTTCGGTGCTGAGAAAAGAGAGTGAGGCCGGACTTTCTCATTAGGAAGACAGGGAAACCTGTTTGGCTTTAGAGTGAAACGGAATCCTTGTGTGTGTATGTATATGGGCGCCGCCGCCTCCACTTCCTCTTCCCTCTTCGTCACAGCGGGGCTTCCTCAGGAATTCCTCTCGCCCTCGACGCTCCGATGAAGGCGCCAACCCCAGATGATAACGCGATCCAATTTCGCCCTATTTTCCCCATTTGTTTGGGAAATTCAGCACTACAGCCGACTCGGATGTACAGCTGAGAATAATACAGCGTTCATTACATAAATCACCACAGTATCATCGATTTACCACCATACCGAAAATACATTAACTTCGGTCAAAGAAATGGACCTCACTTCGGTCAAAATGCTTTAAGGAAAGTAAAAAGTTGCGAGTTTGGAAAAAAAGAAATTCGGTCGTTTTTTTGTAGATAATTTGCACAGTAGCGTAGCGTTGATTTTGTAATTATTTAAAGAACGCATGAGCAAATAGCGTTGCAGATTTCCCACACCTCGAAATTACCACCGAAACCCATTTCATGGTTCTTCCATGATGTAATTTAATTTTCCCGTAACCCCATTATTGAAGTCGGACTTTTTGTTAAGTTGAATGAATAAAATTTATATTTTAAAAGGATACTTTCTATATTAATAATTGATTCACGAGCTCGATAGTAAATTTATATTGCTAATGCATATACAGGGGCGATTGATAAATAAGGTCTCCATGGCTGTAACTTTTTTATTTGTTAACCGATTTTCAAAATTCTTTTTGTATCTTATATTCACATTTGTCCTCTATGTAATGCACTATTCACTTTTCGACATAGTCCCCATCCCTTTCCACGCATTGCGCCAACGCGTGACTAGTTGGGTGAACCCGTCGGAGAGGAATTCCGGAGTTGCTGTCAACACCAGGATTGAATGGCAGCGTTTACCTCGCCGTCAGAACCAACTCATGTCCCTTAAGGGGCTCTTTCTTCTTTGGGAAGTGGTGAAAGTCGCAATGTGCAAAGTCTTTCATTTTTGAACTGCAATTTTTCATCTTTGAACTGTAGGCGCTGCAACGTTTGAATATGGCGCTCTATGCAATATTCGTATACGAAATTAGACAC
>JAHWFO010015474.1:11360516-11384434 GCA_023313115.1 Rhysida immarginata
ACACACACACACACACACACACACACACACACACACACACACACACACACATACACACACACACATATACATAATAATTTCTTAAATGGACATATTAAAATAATTCATCAATATAAACCTGCACATATGGGGGGAGGGAGAATTTTCCTTTCACAAATGTTCAAGAGATGAATTCGATTTCTTTCGAGTTTTAAAACATTTAAAAAAACACATTGATGTAAATTACTTTAATGAATATTTGTTTACGCATTTATTTTTTATTGTCCCTTTGCAGATACGATAGGGGCGTTGATTGCCAGATCACATCTCGTGGCGTCTGATTTTTCGCGTCTCAAGCGGTAAGTCAGTCATCAATACCCTGAAGTTTTAAAAAGAGCTTGTATGTAGTAAGGAGATGGGAATGCAGATAAAAGTGCTCGTAACACCGAACGTGTTCAATTACAAGCCATGTGCTCAAACTGTCTTTCCAACGCGTATCGCATTACCGTAAAAATTGTTCACTTGAGACATCCAGTAGGTTATAACAACAAATAATCTGACTTTAGACTAAACTTTGACAACGAAAGATTCCTTCCAAGAAGTGTGATTCATGGTCATTAAAATAAATTAGGATGGGCGGACAAATAGAAAAATTCAAATTTTACGACTTGAATTCCAGCACTTAATTGTATGCGGTGTCACGAATTGTGTAATTTACATAGATTTAAAAATTGTTTTTGACAGAGATAAGTTTATCAGATTTGTTTTAAAAATTGGTTTTATGATTTCTTGTATACAATAATTTCATATTTGAGTCATCCATTGTAGATTCAGTTAATTGAAACCAATCGTTCATTTAAATATATTTTTAAATGTTTTTGAACAAAACTTGAACTTTATATTGAAAGCTTGAATACTAAAAATAATTTCAAAATAAGAAAACTGCTTTTAGTTATTAGTTGTCTTCTTATAATATAACGATATTTTTTTGGTATATTTTATTTAAATTATAAGTTTGTTAAACGTTGTCTTAATTGGTTTCAGAAAAATAACAAAAGATCGCCGTCATCATATATTAACGGTTGCTCATCGTTTGCGATCTCAGATAAGATCGCTTATTAACGATTACAACCATTCCCTTTGTGGTGAAGCTACCAAAAACATTCAAAAACAGCAAGAAATTTTATTGGGGGAATGCGAAGAAATAATCGCGGCTGTTGGAAAGTAAGTTAATTTTTTAATACTATAATTTATACCGTAATGTCACTTGTATTCAAAGAAACTTATCATGGGAACTGTTCCTCTTTTCTTATCGTTACGATAGTTTCTAATTAAACCAATTCTCCTTTCAGAGTGCTTAAACATCCAGACCAACGGTCATCCAAGGTGGAAATTCAGCGGCGCATTGTAGTCGCCTCCGAGAGATTTTCGTCCATTATCAATTCGATGCTCATTCGAGAGATTAAGGTAAATGCAACCAAATCAGAAGACTAAGAAGGCCATTATTTTACTAATTTAAAATTTAATTTAAATAAAACGCTTCAAAATTTGCTTAATAGTTTTTTAAAAATTTGATATCCATTCTGATACCAGAACGTGACGCAACCAAAATCAACCAATGAAAATATGCCGTATCATTAATTTGGCGTTCATATTTTTTCTTGGGAGAAAAAAAACAACATCTTTTTCAGTACGTTCTTCATAAGGATAATGGAATTAGGAAATCTAGTATTTTAGAATAGTATTCTAAACATTTTGATAGAGTGATGAGGGTAAAGTTAGAATGATTTTCCGTGGACAAGTCTGTATTTCTTCTAAAATCTTTTTCGATGATGAAAATTTTCTTTGTCTAGACAAATTAAATGTTAACATTTACAACATCAAGTGAGAATGACGATCAAAATAATTTCTGCTTTCTTTGCGGGAACTATTTCGTAGTTCCTGAACTGCTTCCTCCTAAACATTCTCTGTAAAAATGTGCAGTTTGAATTACGGAAATTATAGTAATCGTAAACGGGTTTGGAATGAAAATACGACAATAGAATGCAGGAACTCTCGCTTTCAAATAAGAACTGATTTTGTGTATAAACTGAGTAAATGCTTATTGTGTCGCTTAATTCTATTACTGCATTGAACAACGAATGTTAGAGATAACTATTAATTCATTTTTCCTTTTATAATTGTAATCACGAATTATTTGTAATTGAAATAACTGTTCGAAAAAATAATTAGAAAAAATAATTTGGGACGTCGTCGACACATCCGCCCTAGAAGATTTTTGCCTCACCCAAAGGACCAGTTGGGCTCGTCAAAATAAATTCGTCACCGAAAAGCTATCCGCATAATGTTCTCCGAAAGCTCCGTCGCCATATTTCCGAGAAAGAGAGAGGTCATGTATAGTGTAGAGAGATGGATTGCTGGAGAGATTCCTCAGCCTTACTTCCTTTTCAAAGAAGCCATCCAGCAAACATCCCTAAAAAAATTCTTTTTGCCATCGGCTGGATTTGAACTAGCTTAAATATGGCTTGTAAATTACGACTTACCACTAATATCAATTAAAATTAGATAGTTTTGGATATATCTTAGGAATAAAGAGTAACAGTGTCTCAGTAAGAAAAAAATGCATTATGATTACTCAAGCAATATCAAGAATTCTAGTTAATTCCTACGGCATTCATCAAGAATTTACTTTTAGCAAACTACTTTTTAGAACGACAGTTTTATTCTTACTTTCCCATTTCTTATTTTTAGACCTGTTTGTGATACAAGGTGTTTATAAATGATTGAAAGATGAAGTCTGCTCTGTCGGTTGCAGTTGAGGCATGAGCTAATTTTCTAGCATGCCCAAGTATATGTCCCCTGTCATAGATTATCATTCATGTTTATGGTAGATTGGACAAAAAAGTTGTACCAAACCATCAGATTTGAATGGAAATCTGGTTTTTCTTCCTCAAAGATAAACGTGTTATGAATTAAATTTGAATTTTTAGATGGTGGGGCAATTCAAAAGTTGAAAATCTGCTTCTCTCGAGTAACCAAACTTCAACACCACAATGCTAATAGAAAGACTGCAAGAAATTCACTTGACCGCTGCTGTCATTTTAAAATTTTTATTTTAATTTAATTAATATTTAATTTTTAAGTAATATTAAAAAAAATTTTAAGTTTTAGAAAAGCTTCTATAATTTTTAGAATACGTACTGCAATTTAAACGTATTCTAACGAAAAAGGACAGGCCTGAACACTGAAAAGTCATCTTACCATCTTATGTCTGAGCAAAATCTAACGTTAAATTATTCTGACAATGTTAATGATCTATCGGAATATTAATCATATTTTTAACAAATATGAGAATTGTTCCTTATGAATGAATGATCAAAAGTTTTTCTAAGATGTTATATTTCTAATAAATGTAATATTTCTATTCTTTACGAAGCAGTTTTACGTCATTAAAAGATCTCTAGCGAACATTGTTAATTCGTTTTCTCATGATGGTCTCTAGGCCAAATGTTTCCGGCCATTCTTCTTTTTCAAGAGATCATATTCCAAATGCTTTTTCTCATAATGACAGTTCTTTATAATTATCAATAATCGTAGGAAAACAGTTGTACAAGCTATAGCACAATGTCAGGATAGCGCAAGTGTATTTTTCCTCTCTTTGATGAATAAATTTGCAATAAAAAAAAGTTAAATTCGCTGTAATAATTGTTGTTCCATAAATTATGAAAATAATTGATCTTCATTAAATAAACCTTTCATTTGTAGAGTCCATTATAACGACTCTGGTTTCATTTTGAATTTCCTTGATAATTGTCGACAAAGAAATGCAAGGAAATATTTTAAAAAGTTTTCAGTTATAGCAAGCTGCGTCTGGAATTCTAGTTTGCTCTAAGTGTTGCCATTTTATCATCGTATATTCTTTTATGACATTTTTATCGTGCAATTAACTTTCTCCTGAAGTAAAAATAAAATGGATGGTCGTTGGGTGGGGGTTGTTAAAATTTGAAAATTAATTTATTTTAAGAATAAGAATGCAAGCATAATTCAATGGAACTTTAAATGAACTATTTTAAGAGCTACGAATAGCCGTTTTTTTTATTTTCTTCCTTCATCTAGATTTTTTTTCCCTTGGAGATTTCAAAAGGGCTTCTTATTAATTAAATTTCATTGAAGTCATTTAACTTTTGCGAAAAAAAAAATCATATTAAAAACGTGTGCTAACGACTAACAACCTTTTCAGTTTCCTTGCGCCGGTTTGACTATGTTTGAAAACAATCGAGCGCAAACGAAGACGCCTTTTGGATTGACGTAACGGCAACGGAATTCGAAACGTAACTTTTCACTTGTGCGAGACGCAGCGTGAGCTTATGTTGTTGAACTTGTAAAACAAAACTTGGCAAGAGTGGATCCAGGTTTTTCTTTCACTTTCCTTTGACTACCCTCCCTCTCCCCTCCCTGAAAAGCAGCGAAAGTGTTGTTTATCAAGTGCATCGCTCATCTCAAGAACGTCAGGCAAACTTCTCGTAATTAGCCGAACAATAGAAGATGAATGAATGCAAAAGGTTTTGGACTCCCTACACCGCCACCAACTGAACTTGACTTTTCTTTTACCTCTTTCGGCTTTGAATGATCCAGAGAAAGCATTGAGGATCCTGATAAAAAAAAAAATGTTTTGATGGCTCTAGCGCCCTTTTACCTCTTCCGCGTATATGAACTGTACGGGTAACACCTGTGCGAGTGATACCATCTGGAGAGCGTCCATCCGTCCATCCCATTTGAATTGAACTGCAAACGAAGAACAAGACCTCAATGAATCTCGATAGAAACGGAATTTATAATGGCTTTAAAACTGAATTAAAAAAAAAGAAAATTGCAAAAGTATGCTTCTTTCAACACGACCTAACTAATAATCTCTTTTACTCAGAAAAAAAGTATGAATTTTAAAATTTGACAAGTTCTTGAAACTTCAGTTAGTTATTTGTATGGTTTATAAAATTTCAATTAACAAAAAGCATTGGAAATTTTAACAAAAGATTTAAAAAATTTTGCTAATAATATTTAAGGCAGATCCAGAATGTGCTTCCTTATGAATTAATTTTTTCAAACATAAACAAATTACACCCTAAAAATAGAAAATTACCTCGTATAAAGCACTCAAAATTACTTTCCTAGAGTTTCAATTAGCGAACGTTTTTTTTTTTTTTCCTTTTCCGGGATGAAAATGTTTACATCAAAATTCTTTACTATCAAACATTTCCTATTGATACTCAAAGGGTTACACAACATCATTCCATTTGTATTCCTATTGTTCTTTACGAGGACAAGGACAACTGATGGCGGTTATTATTAATTTTTTTTTTTTTTACCTATTTAAGAGTTGACAAGAAAACAACATTGGCAAAGAAAATCGGTCGATAATAGTTGATACTTTCAATGGCTTTAAGCCTGTCAGTCTTCAGCAGTGGTCAACAATTTTTTTATTTCAGACATGCAGGAAGTCATTATAAATAATAACTTTAAAGAATTTCAGTCATTGATAACTTTTCCTAAGCTTTATCGTTTCTAGCCAGAGCAGACTTATATAAAATGCCAATCGAGTTTAAGTGAAAATGAATTGTAGAATAATTTTATGGCTTCCTTGTGCCGTGACATGTTAAGAATATGTGAACAGATTTTTTTTAATATATATTCAAAGAAGATTGTTTGAGTTAAATTTTTCTCGAATGCAAGATCCTCTACGGAAAAGCTTAGAGGAAAGAACTATTCAGTATTTCAGTTGTACAATCGGGTGCAAAAAGGTTTTTACCTGCTCCGTCGGAACTGAACTTACCGGCTGTTGATCGGTTGCAAAATCAGGTACTTTTACTGAAAGTCAAGGCAGATTAGACTGGACCTGTCCCTTCTGAATGAAAATAGGGTATCAGGCATATGCTTGGGATGTGCTATTCACGTGCTCAACTATGACTTAAGTCTAAACCTTTATGCACCCGACTGTACATCTTTTATAAGAACTACGAATATTCTAGAATTTTATAAGAACTGATAACTGTTCATATTAACTTGGCTTGCTGCTTTATCGATTATTATGGTCTGAATAAAATAGGCAGTGCTTCTTTAGCAAAAACTTCAGTATGTTGGAAGTCGCATCAGCTGCGTATATGTTAAAAGTTGTTAAAAAGATTCTTAAAGCAATTTTATTCAAAAATAACGGCCAGCGCAAACAGCCAACACCTCCTAGAGAAAAGGCCTGCGGGCTTATCAATGGTAGAAATACGAAAGCAGGCCTTTGATGATGATATAACAATGTATACACCTTTTGTCCGCAGGTCTTCTCTCTAGGTGGTGTTGAAACAGCCGAAAATGACCGAAGAATTCTAAATTAAGATTTTAAATGCTTACGAAAGCATTGTCGAACATATTTCTGTTGTTTGTTGTTGTTAACTGCAACAATTCCAATCCGATATTTGTGAAGGTCGGGAAGAAAAAAAATGGAAATATTGTGCGTCAACAATAACGAATTCACGGTTGCAATCTTTGACAGATGGTTTGTCGAGTGCACAACGGGGGATGACCATTCTTTTCGTTATTTATGCGTGCGATGTATAAATAACAGATTTGCGTCTGCTTTGAAAACAAATGTACATGAGGCAGAAGACAACCGGGTATAATAAAAGTGACGACAAATGTTGCAACTTTATAATAAGATTTTATTATTGTAATGATATCGTGTTCAAAAAAAGCGAATAGAACAAGATTGGCTTCCTTGACTGCGCTGGGTTCCGAAATAATTCTTTGTACGTAAATTTATCCAGTATTCGAACATTGCAAATAGAAACGATCGCAGCAGTCGACAGAGAGAGAGAGAGAGAGAGAGAGAGAGAAAATTACGTTCTGTTTATCCAAGTTTTTTAATGCTCTAATTGGTTTTTTGTCTCCTCATTCAACTGCCATCAATATTCTCGCCGGCTGTATTTACTTTATGATATACATTTTTTTTTAATAATTCATTCGTGTAATAATTTTTTTTAAAGGAGGTTTATTCAATCTTGTAATTTTTTTTGAATAATTCGTTGAAATAGGGTACTTATTTTTGTAACTTATAATAACTTATGTTCACAAAAGTTTAAGTTATAGAAATAGATTTTAAGGTACATTATTAGCATCAGCGACACAAGAACTTTCCCGTAAATCTTGAACATTACTTTATACATTAACATTTCTTATAATTCTTTATTTCAAATTATTTATTTTTAAGGCAAACGGTATAAAATGCTGCTTTAATTTATAAAAACAAAAAAACAACAAATCTAACGCAAATATGACAAAAATTTGAACAATGATGTACAGAAAAATTAATATTATTTACTATTCAGATATTTTAAAACTTAATTTAAATCGCCCAACAGAATAATTACTAATTACTTTGCTATTAATTTGTTTATCCATTATTCTGTGATTATGTTATTGTGTTTTATGATTACCCTAAAATTTAGAGTAAATATCAAGCAAAATATTGTAATGCCAAACACTAGGGTTTCACTTTATTGACATGAATTCTGGATTATTTTACGTAGCTAAAATGAGCGTTTAGGGAATCATAAACTAATAAAAGTTATACATGGTGACAACAAATTATGGCAACTCATTGTGTACATATTTTTTAATCCAAAAAACGAAAAGTAAAGCAATTGACAACTAATAAATAGAACATGGTCCCTTGGTAATAACATGTTCATTCGGTTTCGAAGTGGGCTCCTTTGGCGGCGAAACAAAGCCCCAAACGTGTCTTGAAATTTTCAGCAATGGGCCGCAAGTCGTCGGGCGACAATCTGTCCCATTCTTGGCGCAGGAACTTCTTCAGCGACTCCAAACTGTTGTGGCGTTTAGCACAGGTCCTGGCTTCCAAGATCGACCATATGCTGTAATCCATCGAATTGAGATCCGGCGAGTAGGGCGACCACTGCTGAGACGTGATGAAATCCGGAAAATGGCTCTTCCACCACTCCTGCGTCATTTGCGCTTTGTGAGCTGTGCAGAGTCTTGTTGAAAGGTCCAATCCGCATTGCCGAAATGCTGCCGAGCCCAAGGAAGTACCACAGCCTCGAGAATGTCATGACGGTAAACAACTTGTTGGTTGATTTTGACGCCTTGGTCCACGAAAACGAGGGGTGTCTTACCACTGGCGCAAATTCCGCCCCAGACTATCACGGACTGCGGATTTTGGCGACGTTTGATGACTGCAAAGGTGCCGGGTGCCTCTGCGCTGACCACACTCTGTCGTTTTGGTGATTGTGTACCTGCTCCACGGTGAAGAGCTTCTCGTCTGTGAAGAAGATGCGCTTCCATTTCTCACCTGCGGCCCGACGCTTGAGTTGGTGGCATCTGTGGAGCCGTACGCGCTTGTTTTCGTCTGTGAGGAGCTGGATTTGTTGGAGCTTGTAGGTCTTGAGTTCCTCTGTTGCTATTTTCCGCACCGATTTATTCCGGTCTGACGAGCGATTTTTCTCATTGAGACCCTCGGATTTCGCTGGACTCGCTTTTTGAAGATTTTGCGGTTTCTGGACGTGTTGGTGGTACGCTTTCTTCCTCTTCCTGGACGGTCGCCTTCATGGCCAAGCTCTTTGAACCGTTTGACCGCTTTGGAGACGACGTCTCTGCCAACATTGAGCAAACGAACAATTTCACAGTGACGCTTTCCTTGACGAAACAGCTCCAAAATTGCACTGCGTTTGCTTGACATTTCAAAACACACATCAATTAACTCATAATAAGGTGAAACACGGACGACTTGCCCAAGAACATGCAGTGATTGCAGTGAATTAAAAATTATTTGGTGGCGCTTTAATATATTCGCGCCTGGACGCTTCCATTTCTGTTGCCATAATTTATTGTCACCCTGTAATTATTTTTGTAAAATTATTTGTTTCAACAAGTGGCTGTTTCTTAAATTTCCAAATATATCTATCAGAATTGCCATTCTTAGGAGTCTAAACTTGTAAGGAACGTGATATTTTATCTAAACTTTTCCTAGTAACGCAAGCCGGTAAAAAGGTTGAAAATGCTGCCTACTCATATAGCATGCTTCTTCTGAAAATGGAAAGTATCCCACCCAAAGGAATTTCTGGCTACGCCACTGGATCATATGTAGTAGTATTATTACTTTATTCCCATGATCACTTGGATACTCCAACTGAAACGGCCACTTTAAAATTAGCGACTTGATAATTAACTCCAGTAATGAAGCTCTCTTAAAGAACAATGACGGTGTAAAAAAAAAAAAAAAATAACCATCCCAGCTACCGCCTTTCCTCCTTTTTTTTAATAAAGCAGTTTTAAGGTGAACTTTTTGTATAAAAATATTTAAAATATTGACGATTTACCATAATTAAAATATTATTGAAAAATATTTTTTATTTATGTACTTATAATTCATGCACCAAAACATCTAATCAAAATAATTTTTACTTCATGTTAATTGCATTTTTAAAATATTTAATGTAAAAATTATTAAAAAATTCTATAAACCATAAATTAAAATGTTTTACTATTTTATCTTTGTATAGATAATTGTTGAAGCTATTGAAAATCCATTCAATGATTATTGTCTGAAAACATCCATCATTAATTTAGCAACCATCGGGCTGGAAGGGGACGATACCTGTCGACTCATTGCCAAGGTAAAAAAAAATATTTTCTTACTTAAAATATTATATTGTTCAAGGTTGCCAATAGTCTGTTAAGTTGCAAATTGTCGTATATAAATATTCTGATATATTGGTTATTGTAGAAATCAAGACCGTATCTAATAATGCACAGTTAAATCCTTCAAAATGAATCTTCAACCTTTATAATCTCTTCCCCCAAATACACTGAGTGGACAAAACATTAGAGATAGTGGTAATGTGAAGTTTTAATTGGCACTTCTGTGCAGAGTGGAACATACACCGACCAAATTTTTAAAATAAAAAAAAGGATATTTAAGCTTTCTACAAGTACATTCTTCACAATCTACTGTACGACTATAGCAAGAGCACATAAGGAGAATAAATCATTTACTCCTGACTACAGGCTAATGAGGTGAACATAGAACTTTGATTGTGGATGCATAAACGGTGCAAGACAAGATGGACCGTTCTGTCGCAATCCTAGGATCTTCTAGGACAGCCAACCTAAATCATTGCATATAAAAAAGTATGGACAACTGGCTGCAGCAAACATTTTCATTCTTATTTCATAAGATGATTGCTTCTTGTTTAGCAAATTCCTACTTCAGAGGCACATTCCCATTTAACTTTTGTCAAAAATGCATCAGCACCCAGCAATTACAGTATAGAAAAAGGGAAGGAAAAATTCCACGACCTGGCCTCGAACCTCGGACCACAACAGTTTTTCTTCCTTTTCTCTTTATGATATGCTTGAAGAATTTCTTCAGTTTCTTCCTTATCTTCTCTTTGAGGTGACTGTCGTTGTTGAAGTGATGATCAGGAGCAATGTCTAACAGCGATGCAATTACGTCCAGCTTCAACATCAGAGCTTCAGGCAGTGACAGCAGGAAAACATATGCCAATGTCCTACTAATCACTCATTGCACCTGCCTGTCCTCAGAAAATTTAAAGTGGATCTCTGAAGAGTGGCACTGAATCAGTAGTGAGATGCATTATATCTTCAGTTGTACTGGTTGTCAAAAGAGTGTGGGCATAAACAGCATCAGGCTAAGCCTTCCTTTTGCCATATTGGGCAGCCTTTTTATGGGATACATTAGCTATCTTAGTGGTCCAGACAGGCTGCTACCGAATTTTCTCCTGACCACTTGAACTCTTTTAATGAATTTTGTACACCCTCTAAAGAAGATAACCACTGAATCTACACCCAGACAGGGATTGAAGGACACTCGTTATAATTCAGGTCTTCAGATTTTATTAAATCTCTACGGAAGGATGCCACAGGGAACAACGAGCATTATTTCCAGCAATATCCTTAACATCTATTGCAATGATGATATTGCATTCTGAGGCTCATTCGTATAAGAGAATGACATGCTACTAGGGAGATATCTCTAATGTTTAGGCCACTCACTGTACTTCAACAGGCATCATTTCAATGTTTTTATTACTTAAAAAGTTTTACCCTTTTAAAAACCAAAATGCCCTTATCAAAACATGCTAAAGTATTCAAAACTTTATATTTTCTTTAATAGGCAGGAGGCGTGCGTAATCTTCTCTCAGTCTGTCTCGAGCACAAGTACCAAGGATTAAGGGATCATGCTCTGAGGGCTCTTGCCACTGTTTGCTGTATTCCAGATGCCATTGCCGAATTAGAAACAGTTGAGTATTTGCAAACCTATCCTTAATGAAACTTATTTCTTTCGAATTATAAGAATTGGAAATAATTAAAACTTAACAAAAACAAATGACAATCACTATCATCCGATTTTTTTGACAGTCAATAAATTTTTGGTTGACATTGATTAAAAGATTATATGTATCTAACACATAAACATAAAAATGAAATCTGTTCGAAACAGAATTCTAAAAGAATCGAGAAAATTTTCACTTATTACATGTACAGGAATCAAAATTAAAGGTATATTTCAACTTATGACAGGTTTACATTCTGAAATCTGTTATAAATCTAAAAAGCAGTATTATCCTCCTAGGTATTAGATCCAGTATACAGTGATTTTACTTGTACATTCCCACTGCAACCATGATTTTACGAAAATGAGTATGGTATTGAATGCCCATTGCTTTTATTATGGCCTCTGCTCTCGGAGGAAGATTTTCCAGGTTAGGAAATTTTCTTCCATTCTTCCCGAAGAGCCTTGAGGAGTTCAGTCAAAAATGTTGGGCGAAATGGCCAAAACCCATAGTTTAAGGATTTATATCGGGTCTTTGGCAGGCCAGTCCATTTCTTCAACCTTTGTCTCCCAAAATCAGTCTTGCACACATCTCGCTTTGATCGGCCTCGGTGGCTCAGTGGTTGCGTGATCGCCTCTGATGCCCGAGGATGCGGGTTCGACCCCGGCCGAGGACGACGAAGATTTTTTCAGGGGAGAAAAATCCTGGGATCACGCACTTCCTTCGGAAAGGAAGTAAAGCCGTTGGTCCCGTGTTGTTGTTTGCCAGCTGCACGTTAAAGAACCCTTGCGAGGCAAAATTTGCAGCCCCTATAACGTCGTCCTGAAATGACCATAGCAGTTGAAAAGGACGTTAATACCAAACCAACCAACATCTTGTTTTGTGACAAGGAGCATTGGCCATATTGGTACAGAATGGCCCAATCCCAAATTGTGCCACAATTTTGGCAGTGCAGAATTGTCTAAAATATCAGTAATTGCTGACGTTCCTTTTACTGCAACAGCTTGGCCCAATCTAAATAGGAAATGAGCTCCACGCAATGATACATTTCAAAGATTTGCAATCGATATAGAAACAAAAGAAGTGGTTCCAAATAAAGGAAAGCTAAACTAAAGAAGTTTTCAGATAATATTATAAGATATTAGAAATAAACAAAGGCACCCTTATATAGTTCGTTGATGTTCCTTGTTTCCTGTGCACAATACTGTCTTTTAAAATTCCTTAATGTTCTTAAATCTACTAAAAAGAGTCAACAGCAATTTTTAAAACATTAAAAAGACTAAAAAGAGTCAAAAGTTATCACATTCAGAATTTCAATTTACACTGCTGTCCATTAAAACTGCAACACTACAAAGGAGATAACTGATTAACCCGAAATTCGTATGATTTATCGATAATGAAAGGACATGCATTGGTTAACAGCGCAATACATATATGCAAATCATGTCTGACAGTAATATACTCTGGAAATAGTATACGAGGTCCTCCTCTAGTCCTTCCTGGTGTTGCACTTTTAATGATCAGCACTGCATTTCTATAAGTTGCACCAAAAATATTTTATAAATTTTTAGATAGTCTAAGTAAATCGCTTTATAGTCTTTTAATCCCATTTAAATGTTAATAATCCAATGTAGGTTGGAGGAATTGAATGTATCTCTGATATATTATGTGATTCTCAATCAACGGAAAAAGTCAAATCTGAGGCTGCAGGGGTCATTGCTCAAATCACTTCCCCTTTGATTGACAACAACAGCCATCTTCAGGGATTAGCTGAAAATATGGCCAGTTTGATTAAATCTTTAACTGGTGAGCCTTTGGAGTTTATGCTAATTATTTAATTTTTGATGTTAAATCGTAAAATCAAACAGATTTGTACCGAGGAATTTTTAATTTCTAAGGAAACTGTTATTTGTCTTGCAGAACTGGCAAAAACAACACGGTGTGATGAAGTGTTTCTCCTGGCAACTGCTGCACTGGCCAACATCACTTTCCTAGACAGCCATGCATGTCAATGTCTTTGCAAGGCAAATGCACCAGAAATCCTCGTAAAAGCATGCCGGGACAACCAGCATACAGATTCTGTGTTCATCAAAGATCAGGTACCTACTAATTTTTGTATTTTATTAATAAAGTGCTAATTTATTCATTTCAGTTATTTTGATAGTAACAAGATACCATTTCATATTTTGTCAATAAGAAATGATCAAAGATGCATGCGACATAAGCCTTGTACACCAAAAGATCTGCCCAAAAAACCGTATATATGTATTTGTTGGAAAAATCACCCCCTTCAATCTCCAATGGTCAAATGCCTATGTTGATGATACATGTATCTATCTGTAAGCATCGGTGTCTTGAGTCGTGAGTAGATGCTAGCTCTGGTTGGTTTACAGACTTGGTACTAGATGTGCCTTGGTTAAATCCTGATCAGTTTTCCACAAGCCAGGATAATTATGTCCCATGGTTTTCAATGTTTATGGGCATCCACAGTGAACCTTTTTGCATACTCAGAGTGGTAAGCACAGAATTTTTGACTGGGTTGCAAAACCTGAATTTCAAGATATATATATATAGTCTATGAAGGTTCCAAGAGGTGTCTGGAAAAAGACGTAATCCTTATCATGAGAATGCTATGCTTCGCACAAATCATCACAATATACATGCTCTCCAGAAACTCAAATTTCATGAACTTCCTCGTGTAGCATACAATCCAGAACTTGCACCTTCCAATTTTTTTTTTTCTTATGCAAAATTGGATACTTAAAGGCCAATCATTACAGTTGGCCTGCAGTGTTGATGCCACTCCCAGTCCTGTTCCAATAGAATTAAACCTAATCTATCCTTGGTACCAATGTATTATTGTATATGGTTACTACATGTATGTAGAAAAGTAAATACATCTCAGGCTTGTATTTGTTGTTTCCCTGTTTTGTCCTGTTTGAGTATCACATATTTTATTTACAATGGGGAATACATTATCAGCATGCCCTTAAATTACTGTATTTGTAGTCTGAATAATTTTTATACAGACTTTCAGTGCAAACATTTTATAATGTAATTACTATGGCCACGCAAGTAATACCATATAGCTACAGAACTTTCAAATCTGAAAACCATGTTTTGATAAGATTTTGCCTTCATCAGGACCCACTGTATTTTATTATCATTATTTATTTAAACCATTTATTATTATTTTTTAAATTTGAATTTAAAAAAAATAAAACTTTATTTTCAGGTGGCAACTATTTTAGCAAATTTAGTTGCTCTTGCTGATTGTCGCCCACAAGTTTTAGCTCCAGGTGGGATTGTTCTGCTTCTTTGCTTCCTTCAAGTTCGCCCATGTCTTGTTCATACGACAGCTGAGGCAGCAGCTTGTGAGCGTGTACAGCAGAAATCAGCTATTGCCTTGTCTCGTTTATGTTCAGATCCAAAAGTAGCAGAGGAAGTTCTCAAACTCCAAGGTATTTTTATTTTTGCTGCAATCTTAGCAGCTTTTTTTTTTATTTAAAAATTGTAAGTTTTTAGCTAAATGCTGTATGTAGAGTTGCTTTCTTACATGTTGAAGATTTGATTGATATACATGGTGGTTATAATTAAATTTTGCCGATTTTAAACCCAAACTAGATACAAAACTATTTATAAATCAGGTACCAAACTTGATAGGAATAATGTCCAGTTCAAGGAGTATAAAAAATTATGGTCCAGATTATGGGCTACAAAGATTTGCATAGTTTATTGCTTCCATTAGTACCATACTATCTGGAAGACAGGGGTTTATCAGGGGAACATTCACACATGTGCAGATCTCAAGAGCAGTCAAGAGAGGTATAATAGGCATACCCATGGAGATGCTTCATGCAGCAAGATCTGCTATGCTTTCAAACTGTCCTGGGCACTGATGGGTGCCATTTTGAGCAATTTTACAGTCTGACAGATTCTTAAAACCCAGGCATTTTGTATGATATTGCAACTCATTAAAAGTGATCAATGGATTGCTTTTTCATTATTTCTCTTCCCCATTTCCTTAGCAACATTTACATTCTTAGTGGTTCCTGTTCCTGTGATTGTTTGTTTCCTTAGAGACATCCAAGTAGAAAAAGTTTAATTATAACCACCCTGTATAAGAATAATATATGATAATCATATTTTCAATGTTCTTTTTTCATACATTATGGTTAAAAATTTTACATGTTCAATAGGTGTCCAAAGGCTGGTTCGATTGTGTAAAGATGAAAAGGAACGAAATCAAAGTGATGCAGTTCTTGTAGCTTGCTTGGTAAGTGGGATAAATGGCATTTCATTTAAACTTACGCTCTAATTCAAATTTAATGTAATTCACAGAGCAATATACATTGAGTGGTCAATTAATCAGGCACAACACCTCCAAAGAAAGTAGTTTAGCTGGTAGAGTGTGTCAGTGGTTGAGGAATGGTTAAATGTAAGAGGATCTGAATGGCTTTAAACGATCCATATTGTTGCAGGCACACTGGGTTCAGAAACCAACATTTTGGAGTTTATTTGGACAGTAGTTGTTAGAGTGTATCAACTATGGCGGGATGCAAAATTATATACCTGAAGAAAGTCTATAGTCAGAAACAGATGCTCAAAGACTGGAACCTTTGAAATTCAAATCCACATACAATGAGGAAATACTAAAGAACATTTCTGAACATAACTTTCCAGATATTGGAGAGAATGGGTATTCACAATTGCCAAACCTTAAAATATCACTCCTTTTGGCCGAAACAGAAAAATTCGCTTCCCATGGACTTGTAAATGCCACTACCTAAATATTTACACTATAGATGAACATTACATAGTCTGCCGAATTTTGATTCCTGTTGAAATTTAGAACCAGGATATGGTATAATGAGCAATGGATTTCTCACTGCTATGACAATCTTTTAGGAAGGTGAAAGGCAGTTATTTTTATAGCAAACACTTGGTCCACTAACTCTCAGAGAACAATGAATGCCACAACTTATCTAGTCATTAATGTGCACCTGTTCATGCTTAGCCTTTCCACTGGAACTACAACTTTTCAACAGGATGATGCTCCATACCTTGACAGCAATGAATTTCCATTATCATTGCAATCTCCGGATCTTAATCTGATGGCTATATGCGAGCTAAGGAATTTTTTTTAACTCATTTTTCAGAGTTGCGAGCTACCATTATCAAGGAATGGAGCAAGATATTCCAGTCTATTTTTAGAAATTTGTGGACTCCAGGTCATGATGAATTCACACCAAAAAAATGATGAGAGGAGGATGCAAAAACAATAATGGGATATGCCTAATAAATTGACCGCTTAGTTTATATAATAGAATTAAAATTTTAAATTCAGAACAATATATGCTTTGAATTTCCTTGAGCTGAAATGTTGGCAAAAAAATTAATCAAATACATTTTGTTAATGTAAAATATGTTTGAATTGTGAATATACAGTACAAACTTTTAAAATGCTCTCAAGGAAATCAAACTGCATAATAATGAAACTAAGGCGATTTTTTAAAGGAAAAATTCTATTTTTTCTTAAAATATAGGCTGCTTTACGGAAAATAGCAACTGCATGCGGAATGGATGAATTTAGAGACATGAATGCAACAGAGCTTGTAGAACCGAGGCTTCTGGATTCCTTTTTGATATACTCATCTCGTCAAGAGAGCTATGTTTGAAAACTATGAAATTTGTTTGTTTGTTTTTGGAAATTAAGTCAAGTTTTACTATATGTAAATAAAGTATTTTATTAAAATCTGAACAAGATTAACAGTGATTATATCAAAAAAACATACAGGACAAGAATTCATTGAATGTAAAGAATACAAATTTAAAAAATCCATCCTTTCTGGTTTGGGGGCAATTTGTTTTCCTGGAAAGGTTATGGTTGTTCATAATTGATGATGAGGGCCTCTCTGGGAAAGAAAAACAAAAAATAATGATGCAAGAGTGATTTTCTCAGTCAAATCTTACAAAATTCTAATTTTTAGTCTTTGCTCAACCATCTGACCAAATACTAAATTCCTTTACATTACTTATAAAAAAATAAAATCAAATATTCTTAGTGAGAAATAATACAGATTCTGCCAAAAAAATGCATTTACACTATAACAGAGGCACCCCTATGTTGTTTTAACTGCCATACATATATGATATAAAAACAGAAGTGACATTTAACAGCTAAAATGGCTAAAATATGTGAACTTATGCAGAAAAAGAACTCATTCTGAAGCTCAAATGTGACTGTTATTACACGCAGCAATCAATTGCCGAAAAACTGAAATGCTCCTAAGAACAGTTTCCAAAGTCCTATCTAAAAAGGCCAAAACGGGACAGTTTCCAATGCAAGACGAAATGGAAGGCCACGAGCTACATCTCTCCAGGATGACTGGATGCTGATTACCATCATCAAAAAACGGAGTTTCTCCTCATCTGGCGACATCAACATTGCATGGAAAGCTACAGGAGTTGATGTCTCTAACCAAACAGTGCGAAATCAGTTGGCGGAGAAGAGGTTCAGATCATCTAAAGTGAAGACCAAACCATACATGACCGAGAGGCAGAAACGAGATAGATTACAATGGGCGAAACAGTATAAAGAATGGACTGACAATGAATGGAGAGAGTGACGCTCACAGATGAATCAAGGGCATGCCTGGGGTATGGTGACAGCCACGGGAGTTTTGTTTACGAAAAGTTTCAAACGGACTGCATCCGTTCTGTGACCAAATTTCCAGCAGGAGTGATGGGGTGGGGGAACTTGCCATTGTTACATGCAATGTCAATTCAGAAGTATACATCGATATCTTGGAAAACGTTTATGTTAAAGACTTAAACGTTTATCATCGATTCCGACAAGTGGGCATTTGGTTATCATCGATTTATCCTGGTCAGCGAATAACCCACATCTCAATCCAATAGAGAATGTTTGGGCAATCTTAAAGAAAAAGGTCGCTACAGAAAAACCAGCAAATTGGAGGAGCTGAAGACTACTATCAAGAAATGTTGGACAGAAACTGATCCCCATCAATGCGAAAAGTTATGTTTATCAATGCCCAAGAGATTGCAAGCAGTGATCAGGGCCAAAGGAGGTCCTACCCAATATTAATGGTTGATATTCCATACTTTTTTCCAATGGTTTGGACTATTCCATACTTTTTCCAAGCGTCCTCGAGCATCAATGAATTGTAATTAATTTCTAGAACGGCCGAGCATCAATTGTAATTGATCTTCTCTGAACAGTTATCTCATAATAATTCCAATAGCGTGACAATGAATGGATTATTCCATACTTTCTGCCAGGCCGTGTATATAAATGGAATCTGTCTAACTTAAAAGTTACACTGAAAAGGAACAGAAAAGGCACTTGAAATTATCTGATATGAAAACAAATTCATTCAATAACTTACAGCACATAGAATATTTAAAATATTTGCAGTGGATCAGCATGTTATCAATTTAAACAGCAGTTTTACCATTATTTCTGCATAAATTTAAAGATGATTTTGAATACAAGGTTATATGGAAGCAATTAACCTTGTACAAAATTTAACAGACAAGTCACATTAATCATTAATGTTGTTAATATCTGGAATAAACATGTGCAGCAGATGCTAGATGGGCTGAGGGACTCAAAAGAGATGCTGGAAAGTGTTCACTTTGATATTGACTGTACTTTAGTTGACTGCTGTTGGAGGGTGTGAGATGGAGTATCCATGGAGTGAATAACCATTTGCATGCAATTGCAGTTGTACGATGTGTCACATTGTTTTTCTGGATATAATGGCATCTTCCAGCACAACAATGTCCATGTATGAGTGTACATGATCAGCAAGGATCAATACATTTGAAATTGATTCTTATGGCCATCACAATAATGAGTGTTCCACATAATGCCACAAAAAACTCCCCAGACCATAATGCTGCCTCTACCAGCTTGTTGCTGTCCACAAATGGTTGAAGGGAGGTCGTTTTATAACGTTTCACACCGTATATACCAACGTCCATCCGTCTGACAGAAAGAAACTAGAAAGGCAACCTTTTGCATCAATGGATGTCCAGTGTCGGTACTGCCGTACAAATTCCAGCTTCGTCAGCCGAAGCACAGTCGTTAGCATAGGTCCTATTACCATCTGTCTGCTGCAAAGCCCCAGAAATGATTGTTGAACTGTCTTTCTGGACACACATGCATTAGCCACCTAGTTCATGTACTCTCCTGTAGCACATCGAATCACCCGAGCACACTGCCACAGCCGCCATTCCCCTCTTTCATCTACGGCTCGCGGAGCACCAGTATCCACTTGACAAGAGTGAACTCTTCCTAACTGCCCACTTCTCTTCGGGAGAGGACCAAAGTGGCAGTTCATCTCCTGGTTTGCAAGATCATTGGCCTGTGAAACATGCTTAACAATGACACTATTGATAGCATCTGTAATTTAGAGACTAGGGGTTGAAATTAGTGGTTCTATCACTGCCACCACACTACCAAAAATTCATTCTGGCAACTTATCACTGCTAGTTGCCTGCCCGTAGTATGTAATATAAAAAAAAATACCATATACAATAGATGGTAATTAAATTTGCAGTTCCTTGGATTGTGTTACTTTGATTGGAATCAGAGCAGGTGTTTCTCCAATGAGGTTTACGATTTCAGCTGAAATCTTGTCCTCTTAACTGTCGTAATGTACAGAGTTTGTTTACACATATCCTGCCCTTCAGTAAACCCCACAAAGTAATCTGGGCTGCTCAGTTCGAGGGATCTTGGGAGCCAAACCCTTTAGGGATGAGGCAGTTGGCAAAGTAGCTCTCAGTCAGTACCATGGACAAATTGGATGTGCGAGAGGTTGATGAATCCACATCATCCAAATCCTGCACAAACTTGTCAAAAATACAGCAACATATGGATCATCAGATCATCCACACACAATCTGACTCTGCAAGACCCACGGATTAATGCCGTAAAAGTGATTGGTTATGTGCATCAACTGCGGAATTATTAGCAATTCAGTTGGGTCAGTTCTATATGAATCGCCTGTATTAAGGATTATTATTACTATAATAAACTTATCCAATTGTGTTGATTGAAAGAATGAGAATGTATACTGTTAAATATTGTAAAATATTGTACTGGGAAAAATAAAAAGGGGGTGAGGGAACATCAGCAAATGCAGCTTCTTTGTTACCCATAAATTCTTTATTATTTCAAAAATATACTTACATTAGCATCTTTATGTTTCTGGAGAGCCTTACGAATGCCTTCACCGAGCTCTGGTGAAACTTTGTTATACATATTGACAACTCGTTCTTGCAGAAAATCTTGAGCGTTGCTTGCATGGCCGGCAATGTTTTCAATCAAACGTAATCGTTCGTCGGGTTTTAAAACCTAAACAAGCCATGAATGTTAATCTCTGAAAATTTCAATTACTAAAAGGGAAAACAAGCACTAAAAGTTAATACCTCCTTATAGAATGTGGTCACTTGACTGTAGTTATCATCGTTATCAGTATTGTGACGAGCGACATCACCGCTGCATGGATATCTAGATTCCAGATATTTCTGATTCTCAACTGGGCCCGAGAAACTATTGGGATAGTAGTTTGGTGCCCCGTTTTGGTTATCAGATACAGCCATCAACCCATCACGATGATAATTTCTAACTTTAGTGCGGTAAGGACAGTTGACTGGAATTTGATTAAAATTAGCACCCAGCCGATAGCGATGCGTGTCATCGTAAGAGAATAAACGGCCCTACGGCATATGACAAAAATAAATATTAAAAATATTCATTACAAAAACAAATAGTGGATAGTGAATGAGAAGTAGATCAATGTTCATCGTTCAAAATGTATATAATGATTTTTGCAAATACATGAGGGTTTTGCTGTGAAACATTTACTCGATTACTTTGAGATTTCTCCTCATATGTACAGGAATACCTTGATTATCATGGTTAGTGTTGTCACAAAAAATACCGCAATAATCGAATGTACGATAATCGAGATAAATAACGCATGATCATTGCTAAAGGTTTTTCAAATCTATTAATTATATTTAAATAGATGGTCTTGATCGATATTTGAATAGACCAAACCCCCTTGAACTTGCAGAGAAAATCTCTTCCACTACGGATGCTGAATCATTTTTGCTGTTTAATTGTTTTCTTTTTAAAATTTGAAGCAAATCCAATGGTTTTGTTTTTATAGCAGTATTTGATTAACAAGGAGAGTCCAAGTAATCGGACTCACCGATTTTGATGAAAAAAATTATACGAGTACTTTGCTTGATATTAAGCTCTTATCCAAAGCCATTCGATGCATTTCTCAATTTACGAAAAAAAAAAAAAAATTCAAACAAACGACGAGAAACCACAAATCCACAATAATCAATTTTTGAGGCACTATGGGCGTTTACCTTTGTAGATTTGTGATTTCTCATAGTTAGTTTAATCACAGAATAGTTTACATGATAGGCAGGCACACAGAATGATCTCTGTTCTCCAGTCAACACCATTTTTCTTAATCATTCGCTGCTAGAAAGTGAAAACAATCGAACGGCTTTGCATGAGAGCTTAATTAGAAGTAAACTACTCGTATCATTTTTTTTTCATCAAAATTGGCGAGTCCGAGTACTTAGAGACTCCTTGTAAGTGAAATTCTATTTTGGTTACAATCTTCTATCCACAGAGACCATATAAACGTTTCAATCATAAGATGACTTCTGTTTCTCATAGTGTAAAACCCAGATGCAGATGATGCAATCGTCTTAGTTGCTTATAGCTGACAGCGTGGTCTAAAGTAAGGCGAACAATTCATTCATTTAGATCGTACTTGTCTGCAATTTTGGCTTTGCCTGATGCTAATTTATAATTTGCAATTTATCTTCTAAGTTTCTTCTTGATAAATGTAAACTTGACATCCTCCTTGTTTCCAAAGCGCTAAATCTCGTGAATGGAGGCTACATCTTGTGAATGTGATAATTTGAATTTGGAGTGCAATGATTGAAATTTTGGTATAAAATTATAAAACCTCGATAATTGCGGTATTCCTGAAGTAGCATAGAATAAAAACATCAAAAGGCCAAACCCCAAGAGTAAAATATTAAATTGAAATATTCAAATCAAATTTACTTGTAACATTTTATCAGGACTTGGTTCGATTCCAGGTATCATATTTGATGGAGAAAAGGCCAGCTGTTCCACTTCACTGAAATAGTTAGTGGGATTGCGATTAAGTACAAACTTCCCCACTGGAATTAATGGATATTCTTTATGAGGCCAAACCTAGGAATAAAGTTTGTAAAATTGAACTTCAAACATTTTTAACATGCTTTCAAATAAATGAAAAATATAAATATATATCGATACACTTTATATTATTACTAAATCTTAAGGGACTAATAAAGACCAGTTTCAAAAAGTGGGGGGGGGGGGGGGGAGAGGATTTTATAATAATATTGAATTAAAACACTCAATAACCAAGGATGTTTGTGTTTTATTAATAGTTTGGGGTGTGAGCTCGGGTGTAGTAAGTCAGTCACTTGCTAGCTGAAGCCAGGAATCAGGCCAGGGGCTATCTAAGCCTGTAATACCTTAAGAAGGTAAAGGCCTAGCGAATGCCAACCACAATTAACCAGCCATGTAATATCAGCAATTTAACTTTGCAGTTTTTAACTTTCAAGTTTGTTTGGAAATGCGCTTCCTTATACAGTCATCCCTCGACAAGTCTGCAACCTCGGTTCCCGACTGGAAATGGGGTATTATTATATGCTGAAAAGCATATATTGGTTTCGCTCTGTTTGTGTGTCTGTCTGTCCGTCCGTCCGTCTGTATGTCCGACGATTTCTCGAGAATGCTTTAACTTTTTCAAGTTCTTTTTTCGCTGTTCGATAGAGACCCTTCCTGAGCTCACCTGATTAGTTTGTCGTCGAAATCGGTCTAACAGTCACGTGACTATTGAGACCCAAACCCCACCATTAAATTTTTTTATTGGCAATATAAGGCATGTAATATGTCGTTCGAACGGGAATGACGAGCACAAGACGAATATGACATTCTTTTCGATTTTCGAAATGCTACGTCCGAGAAAATGACCCCCAAAAAGTACTTCAATGACCCCTTATTACGAGCTTTAGCTAAAGCTATATATATAAGAATACAAGCATGATCAGTACCTTTATGTGCCTGGCCAGCCATCGTTTGCACGAAAACGTGAAAATGGAAGAACTTAACAGCGATATATCAACTTTTGATGAGCTCTCGTGGACCCCTTCAAGCACGTGCAGTAATGTTAAGAATATGAACTTAGGGCATGTAATATATCAATCGAATCCTACCGACGAGTCATAAGTGAATACAGTGTTAGTTTTTGTTTATCATTTAAGCATTGTTGATGGCAGCCTGGAGTACGTGCCCGTTATAAAGCTTTCTTGATGCACGTGCTCATTTCATTTTAAAATTCAGTGCTGTTAGGCCTATTGTTAAATGTGTTAATTAATGTTAGGGCGATGGTTAAAAATGGCTAAATAACGTTAGGCCTATAGTTAAAATGACTAAATAATGTTAGGCCTGTTGTTAAAAATGGCTGA
>JAHWFO010015474.1:11384444-11402589 GCA_023313115.1 Rhysida immarginata
TAAAAATGGCTGATTAATGTTAGGCTTATAGTTAAAAATGGCTAATTTATGTTAGGCCTACACTTAAAATGACTAAATAATGTTAGGCCTATTGTGAAAATTAGCTAATTAATGTTAGGTCTATTGTTAAAAATGGCTAATTAATATTAGGCTTATTGTTAAAATGGCTAATTGAAGTTACTTTATGATGCAACTTTATTATTCGCTGATCCAAGTATTGATAATTTATCCGCTAATATTAACCAAACCTTATCATTATTAAGTCACTGGAATTCAGTTAACCTGCTTAACCTAAACCTTAATAAAACTAAATATATGCTATTTTTTCAACGTAACAAACTATATGTTCCTACTGTCCTGCCAATTTTCTATAACTCACACCTACTATCAGTTGCAACCACATTTAAATATTTAGGAATACATTTAACACATGATCTTTCTTGGAACTTGCATATCAATACTTTACTGACAAAACTTAACAAAAGACAGGGAATGATTTCTCATCTGCGCTTTCTCCCCTCTCATATACTGATCCTCCTATATAACTCACTAATACATTCAGCCCTCTGCTATGGTATACAATTTTGGGGTTCCACTACAAATTCTAATCTTCTACGCCTTTACCGCCTACAAAAATGGTTCTTAAGAACCCTACTCAACATTAAAATACCCAACTCTATTTCCCATCAGTTTGAGCTATTAGGCATTCTAACCATCTACCAGATTTACATTATTCAACTCTGTACTTTTGTCTACAAAATTCTGAATAATCAACTAATTCTCTCAACACCTTTTGAAATATCTTACCAGCACTCTCTACACTCATATTCCACCCGATCATCAAACCTAATAAATCTTCCCCTTACCAAAAGTAATTATCAACGCCACTGCATCTCTTATATAGGAATTAAATGGTGGGGCACTTTACCTGAGCAAATTCGCACAGCCCCTAGGAGCTCAACATTTAAAAAACTATTAAAATTCTTACTTCTAACTAACAAATTACCTACTAACATCTTTTAAACCTCTTTTTTACTACTTATAATAGCCCTTTATTTTCCCGTTTATTTTCCTCTAATATTTATTCTCTCTGCATATAATACCTTACTGGAAACCTCTTTCTACAACTTTCTGGACCACTCTTGGTCCAGCTTGTCCTCCATAAAAAACTTAAATAATAGTTATAAAATAGTTTTTTCTCTTTTTTTCTTTTTTCCCCATTTATCTCTGGTATCCATGCTATATTCTATATTATAATACTAACTGTAATTTAACGCCCCCTCCAGAGACCACACACGTCGGCCCGCTGGCCATACAGGCTCTAGAGAGGGTTCATTGTAAATGTTCACCCCCCTTTTTTTTTTTTTTTTTTTAATAAATAAATAAATAAATAAATAAATAAATAAATAAATATTTTAAAATGACGTGAATGCATATAGAATCAAAGGTATTTCCACTGTTTATTTAAACCAAGTGGAAGTAAAAGTGAGATATTAAAATTACATCTGCGTCAGAGCTAAAGCTCCTTGGAATGCTTAAAAGATTTTACCCGGCAATGCTTTGAAACAATGGTTTTTCTCTCTTGACGTTTATGATAACTTTGATCTAGCAGTGGAAAGAACATAGACCCAGTAGTTGAAAACATTTAGACGTGCGAGGATTTCATTCTCATTTCGGGCGCGTTTGGAAAGATTCGTGTGAGCGCTGCAATCGAATACGTAAATTTACATGCAGTTTTCGCCATTGCTGTATATAAAAATATTACAGTAATATTAAACAACAAATTTTTATATTCTTTTCAGCATATTTGAAAATCGTTTTACGAGTTATATTCTTGTTAATTCCTGGCTTTAGCAGTCAGTAATGCTCCGATTCCTGTCAGTTTCTGATTGGTAGAACGAGTTTTTTTCATTTACACATGCGCCAGTTTCCTTTTTCTTTTGTGCCGGGCAGTATAAGTACTTCATGTTTGATCACTTGCAGTTAATTTAATCATATTAAAGGTGCAGGTTAGGTTAATTGATATTTGACATTGATATTTAAACCTTTAATAAGAAATTTAAAAAAAAATTCCAAAACCATCAAAAACCATGTGCCCAAACCATAGAAGTTATAGATTTTAATATTTAAAGAATAGTCAAGCATTTTCAATAAATAAAAGATCACTATTACAGTAGGAGAGTTACTAATCTGTTTAGATTAACAAATTTTCATATTATATAAAAAAAAATCTATATCCATATATTATTTTATATTTACATTCCCTCAATATACGTTTCAGATTGTCCAATTAAAACTATGCTAAACAGTTTACAATCACAGAAGTTTTCTTACTTCCTAATGTAACTCCATTATTGCAACCAATGTTTTAAGCAAGTGTTCTTCAACACGAAACTGCTATAATGAATTTATTGCCATTTGACCAGTGAAATTCTAACACTAAAATTAGGATTAGCATGGTTCTTCTGTATGGAATGTCATTATTTGAGCCAAGAAATTACCATACATTTTTTGAAAAGCAACAAAGACTGACTCAAAGTGAGATCCCGAGCATCGTGCAGGTACATCATTTCTCAAGCTTAGCGACATGACATTCCAAGATTTTTTTCTTTCCTTTTTTTAACAATAGTGAATCACACCATTCAGAATTTTATTTACGTGGCATGAAATTTCACTTGACTTTATGGTCTTATAACATGCACAATGCTTTAATTATAGTACATATTTAATAATGCCATAAAATTGAATCAAGGGGGGGGGGGGGAGGGTATTATATTCCAAAAATTATGGTAATGATGAATGTAGAAGAGAAGGACGAGATACAAGAACCTTGGAATATAGTACTGTAAACTTCAAGCTCAGGATTGATATCATAGCAGGGTTCTCCCCAGGCCCTATCGAGCGGGCGCGCCGCCCGGCAGATTTTGGTGACCACCCGGCCGAATGCACGAAAATCTGCACACCACTGCATAATATTTTATTTGTTTTTAATTTTTGTCTGCACGGCTATTTTATCTTTCCACCCAGCTGATAAAATTTTCTGGGGAAAACACTGATGAGAAGAGGTCCAGTCCAGCATTCTCCCCAGGCCCTTAGGAATGGGCATGCCGCCCAGCTGATTTCGGTGACTGCCTGGCTGAATACACGTAAAACTGCAAAACACTGCATAATATTTTATTTGTTTTTAATTTTTGTCTGCACGGCTATTTTAACTTTCCGCCCACCTGATAAAATTTTCTGGGGAGAACACTGCAGTCGCTAGAAATGGAAGGTTGAGCTAGTGGTGGGAGTAGAATTGGAAAGATTTGTGCAAAGTACAGACAGGATCTGAGGGCATGGCTGAAGTTATAAACAGAGGTAATGATATCAAAAGTCTCGACAGTGTTTGGAGTAGGACGGAAGGAAAGGCCTTTAGACAGGGTTATAGTTTTGAGGGATGAAAAATTATGGTAGTAATAAATTGAATGATGCTCTACTGACAAGGGAACCCTGATAGCCTTTTTATGTGTGCACGCACTCCGTGGAAGCGATAGCATTGCGCGGCAGTGAAGTGCCCTGAAAATGCGCAGAGTTCTAAAAATATGGCAGAAAGAGGGGAAGCAAACTTATTAGCGGCGATCAAGAAAGAATTGCAGTCAGAGCACTGTTATTAAGCATAAAACCTTAATTTTGCTGTACAATTATTCGTCCCGAAATATTTTATAAGATGAAGTAGGCATCCATGAATACTATTTTTATTTAAAATTATAAAGCACCACGATACATACCCCCTCACCAACGCAACGTATTACTAGACGTTGCACATGAAGCCAGTCCCGTGTTTGATTACCAAATTATTTAATAAAATGAAATAATAAATTAAGGAAATGGTTATTAATTACTCTAGACATTTTTTACTGGAAGGCAATTAGCTAATTGTAATAATAATTTTAAAAACTAAGTTTGTTTAGAAATTTGAGAAGCCATTCAATTGCCATCTGCTACTGTCTATTTCATCTAAATTGGATTCATGCTTATTGCTGTGAGTAGTGGAAGAAAGAAGTTCCGTTAAGCGCATTAATACACCGCTTTAACAATGGAGTCCTTGTATGAATATGTGTGCTCAAATTTTGAAAGAAACAAAAATCCGCACTCTCTTATTTTGCAAGCATCTATTGTAGCTTCAATTGAGTAACATATTTCAATTTGGTGGAAATCTGTGACATACAAGTTCGAGGGATTCCCTTGTGAGATCAATATTTTCAATCATTCTCTGAGCAATGGGAAATAAATTTTTTCATGTTCGTCATGAATTTTACTATGTACTTTTTCAACCTTCGATCCCGCTGCTAATTGACCATCCGAGCGGTAGGAGGCAGATCTATGCATTCCGCAGCTCTCCTACCATAACCTCTGCCAAGTCCAACAGTAGCTGGAGCAGAGCTGCAGACCCCTTAACTTGGCCGGCATGATTGATTCTCCCACTAACAGAAGTAAGGAAAATTTGCGAAGATTATTAAATTAATTAATAAAATGAAATAATAAATTAAGGAAATGGAGTTATTAATTATTATACAGATTTTTTTTACTGAATGTCAATTGGCTAATTTTTAAAAAGTAAATTTGTTTAGAAATTTGAGAATCCATTCAATTGTCATCTGCTGCTACTTCCATTGTTTCCATGTGAAGTGGATTCATGCTTATTGTTGAGTGGTGGAGAAAAGAAGTTCTGTCAAGCGCTTTAATACATACACAGCTTTAACTATGCCTTTAACAATGGAGTCTATGTATGGCTATGTGTGCTCAAGTTTTTTCATTTCGTGGTTTATTTTGAAAGAAACAAAATTTAGCGATTTCTTATTTTGCAAGTATCAATAGTGCTTTAGATGTGTAACATACTTCTTTCAATTTTGTGTAAATCTGTGAGGTACATGTTCGTGTACTTCCCTTGTAAATACAAACTGAGTGGCATCATTCATTTTTTACAGGCAGAAAGGAATAGCAAAGCAGAAATTCATTGCCAAATGAGCCGTGTATACGGCGCAAACTGTACAAGTGATGGTGTTGTGTAAGAATGACAATGCACGACAGCACACTGCTATGTGTTAACCTAACATCATCTTGAGCAATTTCGATGGGAAGTATCCAATCAACTGGCATATAGCCAAACCTGGTACCAAGTGAACATCTTTCTCAAGAGCTGATGAAGAAAGGTCTAGGAGGACAGCACTTCCGCACCATTGAAGAGCTTCAAGATGCCGCGGAGACCTATGTCAATATGCTGGTGGCAAACTTCTATGAGGAGGGTATTGAAAAACTTGTCCACCGATATGACAAACATCTCAATCTTTATGGTAATTACGTCATAAAGTAACTTTGATGAAACTAAACTCCTGGTAATAAAATCATTTTGTTATTCACACTTGTCTTTATTATACGTCCCATCGGAGATTGAAAAAAAAAATAGACCTCCGTAAAAGGTAAATGGGAGGCAAACTGTTAGGTTGGCTCCTATTATTTTATGAAGCTTCAAAATATTTCTTAAATAATCTAAATAAAATATTAGAATATTTTAAGGATAAAAAAGAAAGAAACAAGAATATAAAAAAAACAAAAAAAAACTACCTTCGTTAAATCAAATGGATTCCAACGAAATTTTTCTGCTTCTTCAAATGTCATCACTTGAATATAAAAAGTCCAACTTGGGTAATTTCCGTTTGCAATTGCATTATACAAATCCCTTGTTGAATAATCTGCTTCATTCGATGCCAGTTGCGCTGCCTTCTCTACAGGCAGATTTTTGATTCCTTGATCAGTCTGAAGAAGAAAAGAAATAGTCATGGAGCTTAATTTTATCACACAAAAAAATTTTTAAACAATATTGATTGATAGTGATAATTATAACATTGTTATTATTATTATACATAAAGTGATGTCCATAATGAAGGTTCCCTTTACCCTTGATCTATAGCTAGTTTTGCCTCAATGAATCACAAGGTTTCCAGTCTTCTAAACCTCACTTTCATCTCAATTAATATTATCATTATCATTATTATTAGAATAATTCAGTGCTCCATTGGAGTAAAGTAAAAACGGCATCTACAACTGGTCAATAATGCCAATTTGTTCAGATATAAACAGTCGAGTCATATTAATGTGACTACCTGTTAATATCCGGAATAACCACCATGTGCTGCTCGGACAGGCTGTGAGAGACTCAATGAGGTGCTGGAAAGTGTTCACAGGAATATTGAGCCATGCTGATTGCAGTTTGGTTGACAGCCGCTGGAAGGATCGAGATGGTCCCATAGAAGGGAGCAGCTGCTGGATGCTCGATTGGGTTTAAATCCGGGGAATTTAGGGCCAGGGAGTACAGTCAAGTCTTCCTCATGCTCTTGTACAATTCCAGCTGTATGAGATACCGCATACCATCATCCCTAGGAAAAACAATATCCATATATGGACATTGTACATGGTCAGCAAGGACTGATACGTACTTAAATTCATATTGCCATCCTCAATAAAGAGTGCACTCACAGAATGCTAAGAAAACATTTTCCAGACCATAATGCTGTCTCCGCCAGTTTATTGCAGTCCATAAATAATTTGTTTTCTGGCATGTCCTGCAGTATGATGAAGCAAAAGACATGATTCGTCTCCTAAGGCAATCTTTTGCCAAGGAATGAACAAAATATGTGGAGAGCTTAATACAGAATAGCAGCTGTATTAAAAACAAAAGGAGTTCTGCTCTCCTATTAATGATACTGTATTGCTGTAACTCACAGAAAATTAACAGTGGGTAAATAGAGACTTTTGGCTAAATAATGTATGGTATGAATGTAATTAATGTAGTAAACTTATCAAACCCAAATGTTCAAAAGTTGGTCATGTATCAAATGTTTGGTCTAAAACAATGTTATATATCCTAATTTATACAAGGTGTTGGAAATTTAGTGGTGGCAAGCATGTAATTACAGCTAATACAAAATAGGTACTAAAGTGAAATGTTTACAGTTTGAAGTAGTTGCCGGCGATGGAGATCGTTGAATAATTGAAGCGGTACTAGTTATGTTGATGGTTCAGATGAACTGTTTATTGCTTTAAGAATCTCTGGAACAGTTTGGTAGCAAATGCTACGAAGTGATTCCTTCGTCTTTGGAATCGAGTGATAGTTACAGGGACTTAAATCCAGAGTGTACGGAGGTCAACAGGGCGAGATTTTGTCATCTTTTTTTCCCTTTCTTCCATCATGTTAAATATTTCCTGAATCTTATAGTTAGGGATTAAACAAGATTCTTTGAAACAAGAGAATTTTAAAGAAAATTATAAAACAGACAAAGACTAAAACTTACACCATTAAATTTGAATCTGTACTTAATCTTATATAAATCAGATTAAATTTAATTACATGAAAATTGTAATTTTCACCTTATAATGGAATTTGCAATAGACTGCTTTTCCCTGTGAATTAACCATTTTAAAAGTATGACTGCCATAGCCATTCATATGCCTGTGGCCATCTGGAATTCCTCTATCAGACATAACAAAAGTAATTTGATGAACAGTTTCCTGGCGTAGGGTTACAAAATCCCAAAACATATCAGGATCCTAAATAAAATATTAAAATGCCTAATTTTATATATGAGAACATCAAGAAATAAGATTACAGTATATTATAATATATTCATTATCTTATATTTTCATCAAAAATTATTTTCATATAGTTCTTCTTTAAAAAAAAAAAAATTTTAATTCTTTTAAAGTGTTGATAACAATAAAACCACTTGGATATAGAGGGAAGAATGAAGCACCACTATTCCACAAAATTACCACTTACTAGGGAACCATACAAACCTGTATCTCAGTTTCATACCAAATTGAAATATGCTACTCACTTAAAACTGAGTATCAAAATAAATGTGACGAGCTGAATGGGTCGAGTTGACTGAGTGATGAAACGAATAAGGGACAAACTGAACGTGATGAGATAAATGTGTTGAGTTGACTGAGTGAAAAAACGATGCTTGAACACAACCATAATGAGTTCTTTCAATTCCTCAATGCAGGTACTACATCTTTTTATGAAGCCCCCCCCCCCCCCCCAAAAAAAAAATTAAAAATATAAAAGAAATCGAGCAGCATCATGTCCGGTGATCTTTGTGGCCAGAGCAGCAGTCCATTGCGCCTGATCTATCTCATAGGAAACTGTAGATTAAGGTATGCTCGCATCTCTAACCCCCAATGTAGAAGTGCACCATCTTGCTGAAACAAAGCATGTGGATAACAAATTTGAAGCTGAGGTACGACAACTTCTGAAACATATCCAGATTGCTATTTGTAAGAGTGTTTCCCACTGGACCATCCAGAGACGTCTGAATGAAAGTGGACTACAGACACAACGTCCTCTGCTCAGATTGCCATCGACACCAATCCATTGGTCAACCATGTCTTCTGTGATGTAGGAAGAATCACGTGAAGAAATCACGATATTCAAAATAAATTGCAAAAAAAAGAAAAAAAAGAAAAAAAAAAGAAAAAAAAGAAAAAAAAGAAAAAAAAAAGAAAAAAAAGAAAAAAAAAAGAAAAAAAGAAAAAAAAAATTGAGCACCTATTTAGATAAGCTAAACTGAGCAGCAATTTGAATCAGCCATTCAGATCAGCCGTTTGAATCAACTCTGGATCAACCATTTGAATCTGCCAAATGGATCAGCCATTGGGATATAGTATGGCTACATCTTAGTCACACATTTTGATCTGGTGTGAAACAGAGGTACAAGTTTGTATGGTGCCCTAGTTAGTACACATGCCATGTGTACATTCTGCCACAAAGCAGCCATCTGTATGAGGTCTCTAGAGGTGGAATAGCTCTTTCTTTCCATCTTTATGATTTGTCCTGTCATAGGATTGGTTCATTGTTTTTACTTTTTTTTGATATACAGTCGAATCCCATTAACACATTTTTCCTTTTGTCCCATTCCCTTGAAAGCTATTTCCATGTAAATAGATATGTGTTTTTGCTGGGTTCCTTTAAATACATATTATTGGAGATTGACTGCATTTATAAAATTGACATTATCTTGATACACATTTTAAAGAATCTTTAATGGTGATATTTAAGCCTAGTTTCCACATCACCAAACACTGGAAGCTGAAAATCAAAACTGAATTTTTCTGATAAGAATACTCAGTTTCCATTCTGATCACAGAGCTGTTCTACAACAGAAAAGTATATTGGAAAATTAGAGCCCAAACATTATCTGCTATCAATTTGTTGTTCTACTGCTTCTCCTGGTACTACAATTTCTTCTACTACAGACTCCATGTCAATGCAAACCACTTCATTTCATTATTGGCCATAAATCTTATAATAAGGCTTTGCCAAGGGAAGTGTAGAGTGAAGAGAAGTGAAGACGTGCAGACTCGAGTTGATAGACACAGCAATAGCGGCGAGAAAGAACCAGAGCCACATCAACACATCGAGGCAGATGCGATGATGTCAAAGGAATATTGCCTTGTGATTGGTTTTCTGTTTCATCACGAAACAATGGAAATTTTTTCCTTCAACACAGCTCAACAAGCTTTCCATTGATGACCAAAACAGAAAGGAAGGAATTGGTATCAATTTTTTCATTTGGATTTCTCTTCTGGTGTGATTCTGATGATGCGAAAACCAGCTTTACTTTCCAATCTCTCAGCTTGTATATGATGTATTATCATCATATCGATAAATTTAATTTATTAAGATAAATGTCATTAAATATATACATGTATTTTGAACATACCCTTAGATTAGTCACAGGATTCCTTTTCTGTGAGCGAATAAAACTCGGAAACTGAAAGAAAAAAAATATTTAAGGCTCTACAATTAAAAATAAAAAAAAAAAATTTTTCAACCTATGCAAATACCTTTACAAATGATACCTACAAGAACAGGATCTCGGATAAAGAAAATTGGCGTATTATTGCCAGTTAGATCCCAATTTCCATCTTCAGTATAGAATTTCACTGCAAATCCCCTTGGATCTCTAACAGTATCAGCAGATCCTCTTTCTCCAGCTAAAAAAACATAACATTCCTTAACCTCAAAGTTAATACACTTAAGATATTAATTAGTTAATCAGAATTAAAAGACAAATCATCACTTACCAACAGTAGAAAACCTGACAGCAATTGGAGTTCGTTTACCAATACTTTCAAATACTGTTGCTTTACAATACTTGGTAATATCATGGGTTACTTCAAAATATCCAAAAGCAGCTGTTATAATTAAAAAAAAAAAAATTAGAACAAAGAAATGCAATAATGACGATTTATAATAAAAGATCATTTGTTTGGAAAGATCTAATCTAGCCTGTTCTAGAGAAAGGATTTTTCTGATGATATACGGTATATACAAGAAGTGATCAAAACATAATCATGCACATTCGCTTGACGTTGAAACTACAATTAAACGAAATGTTTATAGTACTGAAGACCCTTTACTCTTAGCTGATTGATTTTTATTTTACCGCACCATTAGTTTGGCTTTAGGCAACATCATTCCATGGGTATATCTGCAAGTTTTCATCCAATAAGAGCCGTTTCACAAGCCTGTTTTGAAGAGCGCAAAAACATCAAAGCCAATTAGAGACAGCAGACTTATCAGATATTCAGACATGTGTTGCAGAATCTTCCATCCCAATTTTTTTTTTCCAAACAATCTTTGGTTCCAATGGCAGCTTAAATAAATGTGTGCAGAAAAATCACTATTTTGTCATTGATAATCAAATACAATTTTACTAGATTGATACAGGATTGACTCTAAGCAAGAAATAGGCAAGGCCATTGTAGAGGTTTTATATTGCACCATAAGCAAGGATAAGAAAGCATCATCGGAAAATGATAGGTGGAGTTATACACCAGGCACTCCAAGTCAGCATCTGGGACTTCCTCATTAAGGCATGTGACGTCATACGGAGAACATGCATCACTACATGAAAAGCTAAATTGGCAGATATGCACCTTGTGTAGGGTTAGCTGATGGTAATGGAAGAGCTGCTATACAAATGTATCGAGAAAGGTATCTAACTAGATGTTTACCACATCAACAAATGTTTCTGTATTTGTATCAGAACTTGCATAACTATGGAACCTTGAGGGGTAGTAGCATGCACAATACTGAGCGGTCATGATTGACCCGAATTCCTGTCATGGAAGAGATATGTTGCATGCTGTGGACATAATCCAGGCACAAGCAAACGTGTGATTGCCTTGCAATGGAAGCATTTTGTCCATCTCCTGCAGGTGGAGTTTCCGGTGATGCTTTGTTATATGAATATGGTTGAGCATGATGTTCTCTATCTCCCCTCAAACTTTGTACATGGAGTTTTAAGACTCCTGTATAATAGTGTTTTTTTCTTATAAACAGGCAACTCAAGGTCCCATGCTTCCCCTCCTAGCCTCACATATTGAATTCTATTTCTTAAGAAAAACTGCCTCTTTGAATCTTACAATTATTGTTAAAGTAATTGCCAATGTTCAAATAAACTTAGATTATTTCTTAAAATCAGAAAGCAGGCTAATAGTAGTAAATTTCAGTAATTTCAATAGCTTTGCTAGCCTCTAAAAGGTTAAACGTTATATGTGAAATCGTTATCATCTTAAACTGCATATTTAAAAGAACAGAACTATCGTGTTAGCCCTAGTTGAACAGCATAATTTTGCCTTAATTAATGCATCATTCTCATGTCAGTTCTTGCTCACAGAACTATGGTGTAGACTGAGTTTGACCCTTAGCTACTTGTTTTTGATAGCTGCTGCAATGAATTAAATATGGCATCTCATGACACTTATTTTATCATCAATTAAAACATAATGGCATGTATTTTTGAGTATAGCCAAACAATTTTCCTGATATAGCTGATTTCATAAACTCCAGCCATTTGATCAACCTTGTATAAGATCATGATCAAGGAACTAAACATATTGTAAATACTGTATTTAGTGCCGGACCTGAAATACCGGCCACCTGCATTAAGCACCTGGGGATCTACCAAATTTTTACAAATAAGCGCCGGACCTTCAATAACCACTCGGGCTCTTATTTCGGTTCATTTCGTGGATTTTTCTTCTCTTGCTGCTTTCTCACTGGTATTTTTGCTCTCCAAACTGCCAATGCTACAGGGTGACAATTATTGAGCTATATGGAGGGAAAAAAAAACAAAAAAAAACTTGATAACTTTTGAACAATTGGCGAGACTCAGTTAAAACTTGGCGGGCGAATGCAGGGCATGCTGGGATTTTTTCAAGCATGCGCACTGCACACTTCTATAGTTGTTGTTCATTTTTCGTTGAAAATGATCTCATCCCTATTATCCGAAGTCACCCAGATTTCGAAAAGATATGGTTCATGCAGGACGGAGCACAACCCCATCAGACCAATAAAGTGATTCAAGTCCTGGAAGAGCACTTTGGAGAACGCATTCTGGCTTTGGGGTACCTAGAGGCCACTGGAATGGGAATCGCTTGGCCGCCATATTCTCCTGATCTCAACCCTTGTGACTCATTTTTGTGGGGCGATATTAAAGACCAAGTTTACGCAAATAATTCCAAAACCATCGCCGAGCTCAAAACAGGCATTCAGGAGGTCATTGAAAGCATCGATGTCTCGACACTTCAGCGAGTTTAGCAGAGTTTTGCTCTTCGTCTGCATCATATCATAGCTATTGATGGCAAGCATATCAAACATGTCATAAACTAAATCCAAATATCTGTAGTTACTTTTAACATCTGAATAAAATTTTTGATCTCAGTAGTTCTTGAAAAATTGATATATCTAATAATTATCACCCTGTTATTAGATAGCAATTACCCAACCGGAAATTAGATACATGTACCAGCATGATTGTCTTCTAATTTCTTGCTTTTTAATTTTGCATTCAGTCAAGTAACATCACTGATGAAAAATGAAAACTTCAGTTATTTAAGATTTATATAAATTGTGTTTTATTAATAACTCTTCTGCTTGGAAAATTTAATATTTTGAAATAATAGTTTCCATCACAGTTGTGCAGAATTTTATAAGTGCTGGACCTGAATACCGGCCCACCTGCATTAAGCGCCTGGGGATCTGCTGAATTTTTGCAAATAAGCACCCAGACGCTTAATACAGTATTTACGGTATTATGTGGTTTATGATTATACAGTAGAACCCGTACATAAAGAAATCTGTTAAACGAAAAACATTATTTCCCAGTCCCCTTAGAGAAAAAGACATTAAATGTTAGCTGTTTAGAACGAACACATTTCTAAAATAAAACCGGTTATAACGAAGAATTTTTTATTCTTAATAGAAGAAAATACATCTATTTTTATTCCAGTGGTTTTTTTTTTAAAGTTTTGTACCGATTTTTAATTTTATTCGCTAGTGTAAATGATGAATACAGCCTAAGTATGGCCGTGTTCGTAAATTGAGCGCACGGAGGGTGCTCACTCCAAGTGCTTTCGTAAAATCATGTGCTCCTGAGCTTAGTGAGCATAGTTTATCTAGGCTTAGTTCGCTCGCTGCGAAAACAATATGGCGGTTCGAAAAAGCTTTATAACTTCAATGAATTTTCACGTTTTTTTTTATGTTTTCTTTCGTCACTTTTTTTTTTATATTTAATTGCCGCCAGTTTCAAGTTCGTTTCCTTTTACAGTGTATGTCATTTTAGGAAATCTGTTCATCGTTCTCTAATAAACTTGAGTAAATCTGCGATGATCACGTTGGTTCAATATAAATCGTTAGCAAATTACAAGAGCGCTCCCTCAGACGGTTCTGGAAAATCCGATCGATTACCCGTCATTCCTTTATTTCTCGTAAATCACACGTGGCCGAAGAGAAAGCGAAAATCACGTTGTTTCTTTCTTTAATCTCGTTGATTGTGACATGGTGATTTAATCGGTTATGGTTTCAATTCCATCAAAAAGAAAACGCAATTCAGTGACATTAGAAACAAAGGTAAAAATTTTGGAAGCCGTTGAAAACGTCAGTGTTAATAAAGGGGAATTAGCAAGGCAATTCAACAATCCCCCGTCAACTCTATCAACCATCATAAAAAAATGCGAATAAAATTTAAAAAAAAAATTATTTTAAACTTTGTTTAGTATATTCTCTGACAGTAATATACATTATATAAAATATGTACAGTATTTGAAAAAACCTGATGTCCTGTGTACAGTTTTAAAATTTTATCGGTATAACAAAAACCGGTTATAACAAAATTTTTTTAGGGTCCAATGGGATTTCGTTATAATGTTTCTACTGTACCTTGAAAAAGGATTTTAGTAAGAGGGGGGGAAAAGAACAGATTTGAAAAGTTTGGTGATATTAATGCAATGAATTATCGGAAGTTACTGACTAAAGTACCATACCAAATCTTCAATATTAAGGTTGTTCAGATATTCCTAATGCCAGCTCTTTTATTACTAATATACAATTGCTAAATATTTAAGAAGGCAAATATTAAAAACATTACCTGCTCCTTTAGCATGAACAACACGTTCTGGAATTCGCTCTCTACCAAAATGAGCCATTTCATCCATGAAAACCAAATCCCCCAACACCATTGGACCCCTGGGCCCTGCAGTGATGGAATTTGTCATATGTCCAACAGGAGCTCCTCCATCTGTTGTTAAAGCAGGATTGCTCTGAAAAGATAAAAAATTTATACATTTCTAATATCTGTACTATTAATGAAAATTTTCTCTAAGTTGAAATTCACTTAATTCAAATACATCCTTCCAACACCCAAAATTCAGGAAGGTTGCACAGTGATAATAAAATTCCAAACTGAAACTAACACAAGTAACACCCACTTCCAATAAACATATTTAATATAAAAATATTATGTGCCATGGTTCATATTCAAAGATTTTATAGGTGCTTCAAATGCACACATAAGGGAAGTAGAAGAAATTCTCAAAACAGTTTAATAATTTTAGAATGAAAATTGTTAGAGCCATAAAATTCAAGTCTATATATAGGAAAGTGCCTGTGCCCGAATGAATAAAAGTATTCCTAATGACCTTAGTGTAAGCACTGAGAAGTTATGAAAACTAATGGCGAGAAAGAAATTCCAAAGTTGCAGAGGGTCACTGATTTAGCAGAATCTACTCTGTGCCTAAAGGAAACAGCATGAAACTCGTAATAAGAGGGAGAAAAATCTAAGTATGGAACACCTATGGAAACAATGTAATAATCACACGCACAACAACAAACACACGAAAATTCCCCTTTGGAAAATTGCCACAATAGAAGATTGAATGAAATTAAACAAAATCGCTAAAAGCCACTCCGATCACTCCCTGCCCCCTATACACAGATCATATTAAGAAATTTAATTATGATCTAAGGATGGAAAGAATTAACCTTGAATACGGTAAAACAGTACTCTAGAACCATGGACAGAAGAGAAAGTGGTACGATTTTAAAATTTTGAAATTCAACAATGACCCTAACAGAATGAAACTTTAAAGAAAAAAAAACAAAACAAAAAAACTATACAAGATTAATTCAATTTTTTTCTTGATATATAATTAGCATAACATTGAAAATTTAAAATATTTGTGCAAATTGCTTAATACAAAACACCAATATTGGAATAGAGCTGCCTGTTCACCATTAAAGCCTAGAATCAATTTTAAGATGGCACGACTTGAAGGAACATGCTAAAACACTGAACTTCATGATGCAATACAATTTTTATGAACGTGAATAATCTGGCCGCACTTCCTCATCTTCCGCACCTTCCATGAATAATTCGGTTGTACTTCCACGTGAATAAATGGGAATAATTTGGCCACACTTCCTCCCCAAAAAGCATTTTTATTTGTTATAGGGACTTCAATAGTAACAGATGGATGCTCAAGGACAAACCATAAAAGGCACATAAGTATTTATTTAAGGAGACACTATTTTCCACATTGAAAGATTACAGAGGAAGAATACAAAATCACTTAAATCACATATAAACAACATCCAAAATATATCATGCTAACTTCCCGGACATTTTTGCAAATAAATAACTCTCTCCAGAATCTTGTCAGCTAAATTAAACAAATATAAAACAAAAAATGCAACATTATAAAAATTTATGTTTAATTAGCCAGATAGCCAATAAAAAGAAACTACTACTATATGGTGGTTGAACCATTGAAATCTGTAGGAAATAAACCATTTGCTCTGAAGAACCTAGTCAACAACCAATTAAGTTTCAAAATATATCCCTACTTAAAATTATTAATGATTACATATATATTTCCTTTCCTTTCAAATTTTTATCTTGTAATTACCGTATTTACTCGATTCTATTTTTTTCCCATTAAAGGGGGTTAAAAAAAAAAAACAAGGTGCACCTTAGAAGCGAGGCTGCTTCAAACTCCACATGTAGAGCATTTCAAAATGGCGGCCAGAAATTGGCATTTGACTTGAAAATACACACTACTGGAAGTTTCATTACTTAATTTACAAATAATTCATATCAAATTTATAAAATACTACAGTCTCATAATATTTTTAGGTTAGGTTAGGTAATATTTTTTATTCTATATTATAATAGAAGCATTTGTTCTGAAAAAATAATTCCATTTTGCTGATATTGTTTAATAAAAATATGTACATATTGCACTAAAAGAAGTTGATTTTGATTTTTGATTAAAGTTATAAAGTTGATTTTGGTGCGCCTAAGATTCGAGGAATAATTTTTTTTTTTCAAAAATGATCTCAAAAATCAGCATGCGCCTGAGAATCGTGTAAACATGGTAATATATTTAATTTAATAATTTAATTTACCGAATATCCTCATCATTTACAATCATCTATCCATTGCAGGACGAGGTCTCCTACAAAGTTTTTCACGCATTGAGAAAGATTGGTTAATTTGAAGGGAAATTGGCCATTGCACTTCCGTGGTCAAAAGCAGATTGGAAGCTGCTAGTAGGAGTTAGAAAAAACAAACACAAACATCCATGCCACTGCAGGATTTGAACCTACAACCTGATGATCAGCAATCCTAGTTTGAATCTTCTAATTCTGTTGTGCTAGATTGCAATCTCCTCTGCCAAGTGGCAACACAATAGAGAATGTTAAAAATGGCAGATGTCAGTGATGAACATTACAAGCAGCTGTGAAAAAGTGGTTGGATGATCAGGATTACTAATGGTACTGAGGAGAAATACATAGTCTTCCATAATGCTAGCATAAAACCAAAAAAATGGAAAGAGACTTTTTAAAAAAATAGTCAGTAGCACTGACAGTTATAGCAATGCGATGATCATACCCTAGTTGCAAAGTTTTAGGTTCCATACTGAGAAATTAACCTCTTCACGACCAGTGACGAACATGGGTTCGTCAAGCTAGACCCTCCGTTCAATACTATGACGAACATGCGTTCGTCATTTTCAGCTATTAATTCTATTAACCAAATGAAAACGTGGTTTTTCAGGAATGAAACAATAAAATCATTTGGGACAGTTTATTCTTTATGGTCCATTTTCCTGTCGATATATGGAACCATTGCGTTAATTTTTTGATTGCTTATTTCAACACCATTGTACATCGTATTTGCACCGTTTTTACATTCTTTTTGCTCCTTTTTTTGTAAAAAATGGATGATTATGATTATGTCGATGCAAGTAGTGATGCCGAATATCCTGATTTTGAAATAAATACTGATTCTGAAACAGAAATATTCTTACAAAATGCATGTTCGTCATTGGTTTGGCAGGTAGTACATAAAATCTGGTCCTAGGAGTATACTTCAAAATTTAAGCTGGTCGTGAAGAGGTTAACTGTGTTCTAAAAAGAACCTTCCTTGTACATTTTTCACAATGTACTGTAAACCCAAAGAATTGTTTGCGATCCAAAATATTTTACAGAAGAATCTATAACACATTTAGGTTAGATTTGATATTTTAATGACCAATTAGAATATTCTATTAAGGATCTTAATTAGCTTCCAACATTATACTCCAATCTTGAAAGTTTGTTTAAATGTGTCAAAGAAAAGAACTTTATCAACCACATACAAATTTTTGAGTGCAATTTAACAACAAGGAAACGGAAGTAGAACAATTAACGAGTTAGACTGATTAACAGAAATCACCATAGCAAAAAAAAAAAAAAAAAAAAAAAAAAAAAAAAAAAAAT
>JAHWFO010015474.1:11408864-11434322 GCA_023313115.1 Rhysida immarginata
AATAATAATAATAATAATAATAATAATAATAATAATAATAATAATAACAATAAAGCTTTAATTATTATTTTACTAGAATTTAAAGTGCCAGAACTTGAATTCGCTGAAACTGTCGTTACGTTATGTTTATTGCGAGCTCTGAAATCTGTTTATAGCTTTACTTAACCTCCCACCCCGTTTTTTCTTTATATTAAAAAAACTGGAATTGTTATGATAAAACGGATATTAAAAATGAAAACTGCTTCTTTAAACGGTATCGACACTTATTTCAAAAAAAAAACTTCTTCACCTCATTCTCCTCGGTTTATGAAACCGGTTCCTAGTTTAAAAACAAGAGAAATAAAAACCGAGTTTCTAAATATATCTCCTTTACAAACAACTCAAGCGTATTAATGGGTTCAAATTAAGTTTTTAAATCCTTAAAAACACTGGAAATAAACATTTTTCATTATTAAGCATCATTATGAATTAAGACGTGCAACCATTATTTTTTATTTAATTCCACTTCAGCTCCTGCTGAAACGCCTTTTCATTTTCTTTTGAGTAGGAAAGTAAATATCAAAATTTAAAGATATTTATAGGTTGTTTTTTTTTTGTTTTGTTTTTTTACTTAAAATTTTTTTACTTAAAATGGTTAATTCCTTTTTACCATTTCCTTTCGTTAACTTCCTTTTGTAACTTTAATTATCATTTGTTTTTGTTTAAGGAACTACCGTAATACGATTTTACCATTCAAATTAGGGCAAGGATGATGATAATGAATTTTTTTTAAGGAATAGACAATTAAGGCACTGCTAATTATGATTATTATTTTTTAAAAAATTATAAGAAAATAATTTTCACAATCCTTATTTTAAGTTCCCTTTCGCTTTATCTAAATCATCCGATCTCTTAGGATCGAAGGTCGTTTGGGATCATTTTAAAGAACTAGGACATTTTCTTAATAAAATGTATTTTAATGGAAATTAATATTGATGTTCCATGCTAATGCACATTACTAAAGTACCTTATTCTGAGATGAATTTTTTTTTAACATTTTAATACATTTACCTTATGCCGAACAAAATTTATTTCTTCATGCACATTTAAATTGATCTTGAATAATAAAAAGATTCACGAAAGACAACTTGAAAATCTTTCAAAACTTTTTGAAACGTTTTGAACATTCATAACTACGGAATTGAGTATTCAACATTGTCAGCAAATAGTTGTTAATGAAATTAAATTTAAGAACGTGGAGATAGAACGTATTTAAAATAATATTTAATTAAATAACCTCAACAACGAAGAATAAAATTAAATGTTCAACATTAAATAGCATTTAATTCTATTCTTCGTTGTTGAGATTATTTAATTAAATATTATTTTAAATACTTTCTATCTCCACGTTCTTAAATTTAATTTCATAAACAACATTTGCTGACAATGTTGAATATTTAATTCCGTAATTAAGATTGTTCCAAACGTTTCAAAAATTTTTGAAAGATTTTCAAGTTGTCTTTCATGAATCTTTTTATTATTCAAGATCAATTTAAATGTGCATGAAGAAATAAATTTGACAAAAAAAAAAGTTTAATTTTGACAAAAAAAAAAAAAAAAAAAAAAAATACGAATCCAATATGAAAATTTGTTTGTAAGTACATATAAAATTTATTTAAGAATCCAACTGGAATAAGTCCCAAATCGATTGCTGTTATATTATAAAACAAATATTTGTCTATAAACAATAAACAGGAAATTATATTAAAAACAGCAATCGTTTATATTTCGGTTGTGGGTTACCGAAAACTGATAGAAATTCTGATTTAAATTTTAATAAAATGAAATAAGACATTGACAACCGGGCAATTCAGTTTTAGAAAACGTAATTAATTAAGAAGTCGTTTTTAGAGCTATTCAAACGCAATGCGAAATCGGTGAATTTTATTCTTTTTTAAAGAAAAATATTCGTGTCATTGGAGAATTTTTTTTCCTTCGATTATCTCTGGGAACAATTGCTCTAAATAGCAACAGCAAGCTAGATTTGATAACTGGGTTGAACGAACGATGAAAACTGGTTATGTAACCCTTTTCCACCTCCACACAATTATTGTTTGTATATGTTTACCGAAATACGCAAGGAAAGCAACTCCCGAGGGAATAAATTCTTCCCATATTAAAAGAATCGTTAAAAGCTACCCAAAAATAATTCTCTTTAATTGCCTTATTTTAAAAGCTGATCATTGATGGTTTTAGATTCTGCTATCGAAGTTAGAATGATACCTCTGATAAGCTTTGGATTTGTCAATATTTTGATGCATTCTTTAATGATTATTTTGTTTTTGGCTTATTTAAATAAATAAACAAATAACTAAATAACTTTTTAAAATGAAAAAGCTGATAATTGAAAACGAAATTAAATATGTTTGGATATACTCGTACTATCTATTAACTGTTTTATACAGGGTGTTTCAAAATTATGTACAATAAATTTAGTGACATATTCTTCAGGTCAAAAGAAGACGAAAATATTCTATAGCACTTTGTCTGGAAACGATTTATTTACGCGATACAGCCAACTAAACCCGTGGCTCCAAATTACAGGAATTGTTCAAAGTGCCCGCCACCAGCTCGCACGCACGCTTCGGATCGTTGCATGAGCGACCGTCTGATGTCATGGAAGAGTTCGTCGCCAGCATTACGAACGGTTTGGCATGCATTTTCAATTCGTTATCGCAGGTCCATAATGTTAGGAACTTCTGTGCTGTAGACGATCGTTTTTACATGACCCCACAGAAAAAAGTCCAAGGGATTAAGGTCGGGTGATCTTGCAGGCCAGGCTACCGGTCCACCTCGACCTATCCACCGATTCGTGTATGCAGCATTAAGGTGTGCTCGCACAACATGGCTGAAATGTGCTGGAGCGCCATCATGCATGAACCACATGTTAGATCTTATCAAAAGAGGAACATCTTCCAGTAATTCTGGCAATGCATTCTGCAGAAACAAAAGATACGTTCGCCCAGTCAATCGTGGCGGCAACACATAAGGGCCAATTAAGTTATTTCCGACAATTCCACACCAAATGTTCACGGAGAAACGCTCTTGATGCGCTCGAGCTCTGGTAACATGCGGGTTAGCATCTGCCCAATGGTGCTGGTTGTGAGAATTTACGATTCCTGTCCGGGTGAAGGTTGCTTCGTCCGTGAAAAGTATCTGGCTGAGACAACTAGGGTCTGCAGCATGACGACGTTGTATCCATTGGCAAAATCCGTTGGTAGAGTCTTCTTGCTTCCACAGCATTTCCGTCCGCAAGACCATACATTAGGTGCATGTCAGTGTATTCTGCACTGGAATACGTGTACATGACTTTTTTTTTTTACGTAAATCGTAATGCGTATGTCAAAGCAAGCAAACGTTCTGAAATTGATATACCTAGTGGATGTACAGTGGTGAAACTACAGTAATGGAAACAACCGTACACAACTAATGGAACAACCCTAAAGTAGATTTAAATGGAACAAACCACTCAACCTAGTGTTGGGTCGAAACGCTGGAACTGCTAAAATATCGTCCGCTAACTACCGTGCTTCCCTACTGTATGATATTGGATTACTCGCAAACAAATCGTTTCCAGACAAAGTGCTATAGAACATTTTCGTCTTCTTTTGACCTGAAGAATATGTCACTAAATTTATTGTACATAATTTTGAAACACCCTGTATACCATGTAGTTAACATGCTTAAACGATATCAACTTGGAAAATATTGTGTATCGACCTTAGCAAGTCATTAAAATTTCGTGAATAATTCGAAGGGGAAAATGGTAACCGTTTTCCTCAAAGAGATCCACTGTTTTTTTCAGATGCTATTTATAACATCATGTAAAAAATATTTGGTAAATATTTGCTGGTGATCACTTTATATAGATACCACCCATTCTAACTTTACCGTAATGTTTGACCTAACAGCAACCTGGAACAATTGCTTGACAGCACATTTAACCAAAGAATTTGAACGATATCGAAAGTCGCATGACGGCAGGTGCAAGAAGAACCGGTTCGAGTATTTTGGAAACGGCTAACATTTTCCGTTGTCCACGTGTAATAGTGTCTCGAGTGTCCAGAGAAGGGCAGTTCTGCAATAAAACTTCAAACAATAAGCGCATCTATGGCTGGAAAAGGTGTGTGCATGAAAGAGTTAATAGACGACTGGCACGCTACCGTCTGCAACAATAGAAGGGTAACAACACGACAGATTACAACTCAGATACGCAATATATATATATGTATCTAAAAACAAAGCACGGTGAACCTTGTCCATGATTTTTATGATAGCAGGAGATCAACCAGTGTGCCTTTGCTATCATGGAAAAACAGGAAATCTCGTCTGTTATAAAGCAAAGAAAATCGAAATGGAGACTTAACGAGTGGTAAAAGTAATTTCATCGGATGAGTTTCGGCTTGCGAGAATATGGTGCGAACAGCACGAATCTATCTTGGCAAGTGATAACCCTTTAAGCAGAGGTAAGTGTAAAAATGATCTGGGGAATTTTCTTCTGAGCTATAATTGGTCCTTAATAGCAGTGGAAACATCTCTTAACGCCAAAGCTTCTCAACCATGGCCAATTAGATTATACAAATAATTACTGTATAATCTAGTTGTCCATGTCTCAACATTGTTGCAGACTATGTATGATTACCGCGATACACATGGCCACTTTCGATTGGTCTTAGCGTAAGGATTAGTTCAGTGAACACGACTTCCACGTGCTTCATGAGGCTTCCTGATTACTGGATCTAACTGATAGAGCATTTCTCAAGGTGAAAAGATCCATTCGAAGCCTACAAATGTCGACATTCAAATTGAATCAACTAAAGATTGGTGTTATTATGGCAGCATGCAGAACGGAATTCAATATTTTATAGAATCTGTGCCTAAAAAAATATGATCAGAAGGTATGTTGACTCTAATAATGTGGTCACTCAGTATAAACTTAGTGCGTTATCAAGTCATTAGCTATAAAAGCTTGGGATCTTGATTAATACAAACAGAATCTATATACTAAAACTCTTGCGTGTATTTATTTATTTATTTATCTGTAATTCTATCTCCTCCTAGACGGTTTGAGCTAGCGACTTGAAATTTTCAGCGCAGGCTTATCAATAAAGGACCTGCTCTATCGCCAAAAATCAGCCCCCTACGACCTCCCCCCCTTCCCCACTTTCTGGGGTTTTCTTTGTAATTCCCCTCAACAGATGGCGCGGGCGGGCGAAGCCGCGGGTAACAACTAGTCAAGATATACAATTGCTATTGATCTGGCTGTGATGCCATTAAAAGTCGACTCTTATTGTTTGAAGGTAACTAAAGAGGTAAGTTTTGCTAGAACAAATGTATAAATGTAAATGAACAGCGATTTTGCACTCTATTCAAATGTATCTTAAAATAGAAGAATAATGTGCCGATGAAGGCAATATCGATTTATATTTTAGAAAACGAAGAACTAGAAAATCTATAGAACAACTGCAATAAATTTGCGCTTCGTTTTCTTCTAAAAACAACCCAAACAAATAAAGTCGGAACAGGAAGATATACTAACCCACAGAAAAAAATGTCACACCATGAATGTTCGAAACATGATAGATCTTGGTACCTAGATATAGAACGTAAATTATGATGTTAGAAGTGTGTTTTTTTAATAATTATTAATTAAATAGTCTCAACAATAAGGAATAAAATTACAGTGCTCAATTTAACGGGAAACAAAAGCAGTTAAGGATTCAACTGTAAAATATAGTAATTTTTTGAGGAAATTCTTCCCTATCGTCGTGAAGCGACCAATTCATTAAACGATTCGAATGGACTTCCAACCTGGATATTGATATAGCAGATCTTGATGAATTATTTCAGTATCGATCAACGGTAGGACTCTCGGTAAAATGCTTACAGTAAATTAATGGACTTCCTGGCTCGCCGTATGGTTGCCTTTATGCGAGTGAAAGGTATACCTATTTTGATAATTCTATCATCTCTGTCCATTCAGTGTAAAGCATTAAAGCTAAATTAGGATTAAATCAACTTGTAGTTAACTATATCTGATATGGTAAGATACTGATGAGCAATAGAGTACAATATAATAACTTATTCAGAAACAATGAAAGTGGTAATGGTTCCCGCTTGAGCAATATGCGAATATCAGTTTCTGTGTTAATTGTGCAACATTCGAGTAAAGAATGTGCAGATAACGAAGATGAAGAATGTTTGTTCCAAACGCATAGAGCAAGTGATTTTGGAGATGTTCTCAAGTGATTTAGCAGGGCATTACTCAATGCATTGTATAATTTTATTGAGTAAAGCAGTGTCATAGGACACATTTCCTTGCCTTAGAGAAGCTGTCCACTGCAAAATTACAGTTTCTTAGACCTAGAGACTTATATCTTCCCAAGAATAAAGAACTAAAGAGTGCAGACGCTAATGAGGTCCAGGCAGCCACCTAACCTTATGCTGCCTTACTGCTTGCTTCCAACAAGGATGTACTCCCTTTCCGCTGATCTTCAAAATTCTGGGGTGACCTTTCTGTTTAAGTGAAGTTGATAATTTATATTTTTTTTTTGTAAGTCACTTTATGTAACGGCTATCTACAAGAGAAGATGTCCCAGAACAATTTTGGCTTCCACAGATGATAGATGTAAGACAACGAGTTAACAGTTTTTTATAACCTTCGACCTTAATGAATCACCAAAATATCTTCTTCTGATCATGATGAAAAAAATTACTATTTCCCCTTCTAATGTACCAAATCTTCCAATGAGAAATAACTATTACGTCGATCAGCCTGATTTGATATATATAGTAAATTAATTTAACTTAATTAACTTAGTTACTAGCAGTTTTAATAATCTAACAATGCTTGTGTATCGTGCATCTAAAGACTACTAAACTTCATTAAATAAAAGCGTTAAAGGTTTTAATTTAATCGCTGTTAATGCATAAGATGAAATGAAATCGCAAAACACGTTTTTTTTATTGTTTATCTAATTTTAAGTTTAAAGAGACGAGCTGTTTTTGTGACAGAAATGAAGTCGCTGACGTGGACGGAGATCAAAATGACAATTATTGGTAAACATGAGTCATCGTTATTGCCAGCTCTCTTGACGGCTACTAATTTCCAATCAGGTTAATGTATTTACTAGAAAATTTGATCTATTATGAGTAGATCCACGCCCAACGTTATCAAAGCATATAAATAATAAACAGCAAGAGCAATACAAAGAGAATCAAAATATTAGAAGATTAAAAAAACTCGACTTAGAATACAGTTTTTGCACTTAGGAGCGACTTTCTCAAATTTGCCATCTAAAAAAAAGATACAGGTATCTGTTTAAAGTTACAGAATTAATCTTTCAAAGTTTTTTTTTCCAATAAAAACAACCAATTGCGGAAGCGTAGATTATTCTTGTATTATATAAAGATATGATAAAACTTACATATAATGATTATTGCGTTTATTTTTCGCTTTATTATACAGAATGCAGTTTTAGCGTTCTCTCTGTTTTTCCGTTTAAATCTTCATTAACTCCATTTTACTCATCTGAATTTAAAAAATTATAAAACTGAAATTAAACATAAAAATTATTTGAAAATTCCTTAATTAACTTTGCTACTTAAATAAATAAAAATATTGGAAAAAATTATGTTGATAGTAATAATTAAAGGTATAAAAATAAAAAAGATTTTTATTCTTATTTTGTTGTGGTGAAAGAGTTTCTTTATTTTTATAACTTTAACTTAAATAAATATTGTAAATTTGAAAACATTTCTCTAACGTTAACTGAAACAAAATCTGAACGAACTTTTAAGTTAAAAAATTATTTGTTATAAAACGCAAGGAAAGGATTACATTCATTTTTTCGGTTTTTCTTATTTAGCCAGTTTCTTCAATTGCGTAATTGTAACATGCTGAAATTGTCATTTCAAAACTTTTAGTGCAAGAAACTTTCCATCATTTTAATTAATTGGATAAACTAAAATTAAACCGTGTAAATATTAAAAAATTAAAAAAAATTACTTAGTGTCTTGCTATTCCCGCCTGTTTTTATTTTTTTTTATTTGATTTAGTTATCAAATACTAAATTGAAATCTATTCATAATCTATATATAGCATGTTTATTTATGAATTCTTTGTAGCTCACTCAACTGCAATTTTGATTTTCTAAATTTAATTTTTTAAATAAACTTTCCCCATTGATTTCCCAAATGCTGTCTTCTCGTGTGTTCTTCACTGATTTGTTTTTTTAGACTTAGCCGTCAAGATTTAGTCTTCATATGGTCATTTAAAGATTTGTTTTGTCTCAAGTCAATTTCAATTCACTGTGCACTAGCTGACAGGAAAAAAGCCGTTAATTTTTCATACGCATAAATTCCATCTTTACCTGCAATTTTTGTTTTTACTGCCAATATTTAGGTTTTTCTACAGTATTTGCAGAGGACAATTTTTACGTATCATGAAACGGAATTAAGAATGAAATGGAATTAATTTTTAATATAAGTTCTTGCTTTTCTTGTTTGTTCTAACTTACAGAGGTCGATTCACGATATTGCTGGATCAGGAACTCTACTGGATCTTCTTCCCCCCAATCGGTTGTTGATCTGAAAACCATTTCTTTGAACTATCATCCTCTGTAACTAAGAACTGTAAAGTGCCGCTGATCAATGCAAAGAAGATAGCGTCCCATGCCTTTTTACATGTTTTTCAAAGTCCATACACAGCGTCCCAAAATGCATTTGTAACGTCGGGGGGGGGGGGGGGGGCCCGGAAAAAAAAAAAGAAAGAATGTCCCCAAGAAAATATATCCTACAAAGCGTTGTTACCGAGTTACATATGCGACGGCGTTATAGGATACGTCACAGGAGATGCTCAAAGTGCCGCCATGGATTGGCGAAGCCGCTCGAAGATACCTGCGTCCTGTTCAACAACTATACAGGTGTTATTGATACGCTCTTCCAGATCGTTGATGTCGTTAACCGTAGTAGCTTGCACCACTCTTTTTATGTATTCCCGCAGATAAAAGTCCAGTGAATTAAGGAATCCAAACCCCCTCCCCCCCGAAGTTTGTAATACAAATATATAGATACATCCCGTATTGTAAGGTCACCGGGCTCATTTAAATAACCCAAATGCGCAATAACCTATCGATGCCACAATCAGCAAATTCATGGCTTCGAAGTCCATCGCTCGAACATCTGGATTCTTCTGTCTTTCTGGCCATGTGGGCAAACAAATTGCGACGGTGAGCTACCCGGACAATCGGATCTGTAATGCAAGACCGTCAATGGCGTACTGCTGCACCAGCTTAAGTAGACGAGTGATGTTACTGTTGGAGTATCTTCTTGTGTGGCGTGCACCAGAAATGGTCACGGCACACCACAGAATTCACCTTAGGGGATCACATTCGTGCTCCCGAATGACGCATACATTTTCTGTACTCCAGAAGATGGTGCTATCAGTTAACATGTTCATGTACACCTGCCTTCATCCATTTCTGCCTTTAGTGTTAACATAATTTTGACTAACCCAGTATATTCCTTTGGAAAGAGAGGATTCCACTATTGGAGTGTTTAAGCGCTCTCATAGAGTTTCTTAAAATTGTATTCCCAGAAATACCACATATGTCAAATTTTCAATCAAAAGAAAATGTGAGAGAAATTGTGCAAAAGCTAACATTTCACGTTTTTCCATAGTATTTATATGAAAGATGTTAGTCATTTGGGGGAGGGGAGGGGACAACGTAAAAAGGAAATTGATAGAATGTCAACAAGCAAGAATCTTTGAAACTGCCATTTCAACATATTCGCTCGGTCTTTGAAGCCAGTTCCTTGTTAAAAACAAGTTAAGAGGAAAAAGGTTTTATCAAACCAAGCTTTTATAATGTTTTATTTAGTGGCAACAATACAGCTTAATTTTGCAACAATAAACAATAGATACATTTACTCTCGCCATAACGAAATGTCCAATTGTTACAACAATCAATTCGTAGTAATGAGTTAGTACCATTAGAACACGAACCAATGAACCGATTTGAAAATTTTTTTCTTTATCATAAATTGTCATCGATTCTGCATAAGTGTGTCAAATTGCAGCTCCCTAGCTTGTCGGAAAGTTGGTTTAATATTGATTACAAGATTTGACCTAAACAACTAACACAGCAAAGTTAATAAAAGCTTTTAATTAACCTAGACAGAGTTTGAATTGTAAACAAATCAAGAAATATAACGAATCTAATGTTATATTTTTCTATCTTCGACAGGACTGAGGAATTTTAAATATTCATTTTCAGCATTATTATGGGTTTCAGAAAAGTCGGATTAAAAAAATTATTTACACCTGAACGCTCAGTGAAACTTCCTTTTAAATCGGTTTACAAGGAAAAAAATATTAAATTAATAGAATAATAACAATTGTTTTTATATTAAAAATTTATTTCCTTGTGTTAACTTTTTTTTTTCGTTGGCAATTGGAAAAAAATCAGAGTCAGGCGAGAGAGGTTTCTTAAAGGAACTGCAGTAATAACAAAACAGAGCCGATGCAAAAATTATGTAGTGAAATTAAAATTCAGACCTTTCAGACAGGTTGCTCTTTTTCTAGACTGACATAATAATATCTAAACAATAAAAACGCAATTTTGAAGTTAAGTAACTAAAAAGAATCCCAGTCTTGAATATTTTTTCTTTCTTAAACTTCTTGAAAATTGCTTGCATATCACTGGGACCATTTGGTCTAAATAACAGGGCTATGCTAGATTTTATAAAATGGGTTGAAAAACCGATGAAAACAGGTTATATAATTTTATCACCACTCTGTGATTTTCCTATTCATACTTAAGCTGATATAAGATATTAAAAAAAATAACAAAAGTATCTGGACAATTTTTTCAAGATCATATCTTTTGACATTCAAGCTAGGATTTCGGTTTATCAGTACTGATAAATTTTTGATAACTTTTTTAATAAAAAATAAGCGAAATAAAAATAAACTATGCTAATTCGTTTTCTTTGAATTTATTATTATTATTATGAAGCATCCCAACGAAGTTGATATTACCAAATGTTTGAATCATTAACGTGGTAATAACGATATCACGTGACATAACGAGCTGGATGCGTGCGATCTACATCTACAGGAGGAAAATCCACTAATAAATTTGAGTCAAAAGTTCTTGCATAAATTGGTAATGGACTAGAGTTTATATACAGAAAAAGCGGACCGAATATACAGGGTGTCCCAAAAATGACTGATGGACTTTGAAAATCAATAAAAAAAAACGGAATGCGATAGATATGTATCGTTTGCAGCCTTATGCTTAGGAAATCAGGGAATTTTATCCCACCAAATTTCAAATTTAGTTAATATTTTCACCCACAGGTGGCGCTGAAAACTATGAAAAAATAAAAACCGGTATGAAAATGTTGCAAGGACTGTTGCAAAAAACTAAACTGACATTTTCAGCACACGTTATCTCAACAGCACACGCTATCAGCTTGACGAGCTGAAATACTTCGTTTTTAACTGGCGGCTAGCGACACGGCAGAACATGACGCCAAGGCGAAAAATGGAAGGGAGAGCGCAGGAAAGACTTTCGCACAGGCCTTTTACAATCTGGCAGGCCGTGTTTAAATTTAACAAACTTTTACCACTCTCGGCGCTTCGGGCCTCATTCAATGAGGCTCATTGGTCACTGTTTTCCGTTACTCGAACGCCTTCAGCGTTCTGTCTACGACGTCCCCCTCCGGGGTAAATAATTGATATACAGGGTGTAAATTTTAAGTTGACAAAGCAGAATAACTCGAAAAATAAGCTTCACACGAAAAAATGCGTATAATCCAAAGTTGATTATTTTCGAGGGGGCATCTGCTGGTGCTAAAATTAGCCCACCCCCCCCCCGGCCCCTGGGGGTGGGGCGGGGGGCAACTTTAAAATTTCAAATGGGAACCCCTATTTTTTATTGCAGATTCAGGTCCTACATAAAAAACTACGTACATTTTGTCTGAAACATTTTTTTTTATTTTTGGTAGATGGCGCTGTAATTCAAGAAAATCCATTTTCTCATTTTTGCGTGGAAATGGTTACGGAGAAATAAAAAATACTTATTTACTTCGTAAATTTTGCCGCAAAGTTATTATTTTATTATTTTTTGCCGCGGATTAGGATAATTTTGTTTTGTTTCGTGGTCATGAGGCCACACAACTTTATAATTATCAAACAAATCAACTGATTAGCTAACTAACTAACCGAACATCCTACGTACTAACGAGTGAACTCATTAACTAACAGAGTAAAAAAGTAAAAGACTGTGTAAAGATGAAGTTATTCCCGTTTAAGATTTGGTGGTCCTTAAAAGGACCGATTGTTTTCGTTTTATTTTTTCTTATTTGCAAATACTTGCAAGTAAATGAATTTCGGGGTGCTTGTATTTCCAGTGAGTCCCCTCGCCTCTCACTTTCGGCCTGCTTGTTGTCCTTAAATCCCTTGCATCTCGCCGTTTTATGAAATTAAATGTTCAAATTGATGACCTCCAACTTCGATGCATTTATTGACTCGTTTTGTAAATTCCTGAACACATCTTGATAACATGTCTGGTGTAATTGCAGCGCAAGCATCTCTTATTCTTTGAATCATGTTTTCGCGAGTGGTTGGCGTTTCCTTATAAACGATATCTTTGAGGTAACCCCATAAGAAAAAATCTGGCGATGTAAGGTCAGGCGATCTGGCTGGCCAATTCACAGGACCTTCCCTGCCGATCCAGCGACCATGGTAAAGTCGATGTAGTACTTCGCGCGCTACTAATGAATAATGCGCTGGACAACCATCATGTTGAAACCACATGTGTTGTCGAGTTCAATACTCAGGTCTTCAAGTAGATCTGGTAGTTCATTTTCAAGTAGGTTACGATATTTGTTGCCATTCAAATTACCGTCTATAAAATATGGACCGATAAGTTTATCGCCAATTATCCCACACCAAACATTAATTGACCAAGGTCGCTGATGGTTGACTTCTCGAATCCAGTGTGGGTTCTGTTCACTCCAGTAATGCATGTTATGTCGATTAACTTCCCCGTGGTTTGTGAATGTTGACTCATCGGAGAAAAGAACTCGTGCAAAAAAATGTTGGTTTGTTTGCATCTGCTGAAGTGCCCAGTGACAAAACGTTAGACGGTTTTGGTGGTCATTGCCATGTAGTTCCTGATGCATAGATACATGATATGGATGAAATTTGTGGAGCTTCAGCATTTTCCAAACACTCATATGTGAAATTCCTGATTGCCTTGATATTTCTCTTGTGCTCGCATGTGGATTATGAGCCACAGCAGCTAGGACTGACACTTGATTGTTTTCTCCACAAACAGTAGCTGCACGGGTTCTTTTTTTCTGGTTCACACTACCTTCCGCAGTAAATTGTTTAATAACTCGAACAAAAGAAGACCGTGATCGCGTTTGGCCAGGAAAACGCTGAGCATAAAGCGCGACTGCATTATCAAAATTTCTCCCACTTTCTCCATAAATGTACACCATCTCAATTTTTTCTTCCACAGAAAGATAATTCATAATGTAAATTCAAAAGCAATACGGCGTTGTACACTCACAAAAACAGTTGAAAAATTACAATCTTTTCTTCTAAAGATCAGAATTTAAAATGTAAACATTCTGAAAAAAATGCCAATGTTTACGTTATTTGTTTGTTGACGAAATGTCTTCAAATTACATTGTAGTTAAAACAATGTAGGAATCGAAATGAATAATAAATTAGTTATTTCCACGCAAAAATGAGAAAATGGATTTTCTTGAATTACAGCGCCATCTACCAAAAATAAAAAAAATGTTTCAGACAAAATGTACGTAGTTTTTTATGTAGGACCTGAATCTGCAATAAAAAATAGGGGTTCCCATTTGAAATTTTAAAGTTGCCCCCCGCCCCACCCCCAGGGGCCGGGGGGGGTGGGCTAATTTTAGCACCAGCAGATGCCCCCTCGAAAATAATCAACTTTGGATTCTACGCATTTTTTCGTGTGAAGCTTATTTTTCGAGTTATTCTGCTTTGTCAACTTAAAATTTACACCCTGTATACCCCAACCTATTTGGTTACAGGGGGCAGTTGGTTTCCCCTCGGCCGGTTACAGGAACTTGCCATGACGTCATGTTCTACCGTGTCGCTAGCCGCTTCTCGTTTACAACTATACCTGTGTTACAGATCGCCTGCAGCGCCATCTCTTGGTAGAAATGTTAACTAAATTTGAAATTTGGTGGGATAAAATTTCCTGGTTTCCTAAGCATAAAGCCTGTTTCACATAGAGCTTTGCGGAGCGGAAAACACGCGGAAGCGCAATCCGCGGGCAAAAGCGGACTTTTTCCGCTAAACTGAGGCGTTTCACATTCACGCGCAAACGTTGCAGATCCGCTCCGCGAGAGTTGCGGAGCGGATTTTTCATTTCAAGGAGGTCTGGAAATTTTGCGGAATCCGCTTTGCCTCAGCCAATCAGGAAGCAGGTGAAGCGCAAAGCATGTAGGGAGAACCAAAAGCGGGAGAGATAAAGATTACACTCTAGTACACAGCGATGGCCAGCAAATGTGTGTTTCATGAGAAACTTATTTCTTTAATTTCTGAAGGAATTTCAATTTGGAATACCAAATAAAGGAACACAGAAATGCTCTGCTAAAATAAAACAAAACCAGGTAAAAGTCGGTTTCTATTTTCTCGGGTGACATCGATGATCGATCAGCCCCTTCACGTTTAAGCCTATTTTACATAAAGCTTGTTTCAGCTTCGTCTAGCTCGAATTTATTATTGTTTTTAATCATTAAATAAGTGTAACATATTTATTAAATAAGTAAATGATATATCGCATTATAGAATTTATATTTTCGGAAAATTTTGCAAGAAAACACATCACGAAAATCTCGTGACGATGTTTGTGCGGCCAGGCCGACATCAATGACCGACAGCCCGCCCGTAGCTGATGTTCACCGTCACGGGACGTTAGTGATATTTTTCTCCGCATAAATTTCGTATAATATAATTCCTATAATATGATAAATTATTTATGTATTAATTAGACACATTACAATAATGAATTCATGCGTAAACGCGACGGGGCTGACCGATGTCTTCCGAGAAAATTAGAGAATGCTACTCTCGACTTTTACCCAAAAGGGGTTTAATTTTTTTTTTAATATTATTGTAATTAAAATATATATTTATTATCACACAAATACTGGGATGTACAGTTCTTGTATTTTTAAATCATACTCCGCCAATATATATATATATATGTATGAAAAATTGACAATATATAACATCTCCATTTAAAAAATTGTTGAAAATTCATTTGATAGACTTTTTTTTTACTTCAAAAGCTTAGTTTTAGACTCCATTTTACGAAAGAAGATACTATTTAAAAGGGACCAATCAGGAGACAGCTTAAGCGGAAAAGTTGCGCGAAAGTTTTAATTGTGAAATGCTCAACGGATTCCGCGTTTCCACGCGGAATGCGCACGGAGGCGCCACTATGCGCAATATATGCGGATCTGCATCCGCTCCGCCAGGGATTTTCTATGTGAAACAGGCTGCAAACGGTACATATCTATCGCATTCCGTTTTGTTTTTTGTTTTTTTTTGATTTTCAAAATCCATCAGTCATTTTTGAGACACCCTATAGTTGCTTTAAGAGACCTGTAAACGCATTAATATGGTTATTGTCATCCAGACCAGATGACCGAAGCAAAATTCTGGTACAAATAAGCATTCTCATTACTCTCTTGGTGAGTCTTTTACGTAATCGCTTAACCAAAAATATGGATTTATAAAGTTGTCTGGAAGGTCAATTAGGTCGAAATGAACGTCAAGGAGAGCTTGAGAATTAAAATATTATTTAAATAAGGTAAAAAAAAATTGTTTAATTTAATGTTAAACATTTTATTTAGTTGTTTAATTTGCTGAATATTACAATTTGAAAAAATATTATTTATGATTTAAGGATATAAAAAATCATTTAGTTATTAGAAAGTATATTATTAGATATTTGCCAACACGGCATATTTTGTTTAACTTCCTATACTCCATCTAATGATAGAAAAATTAGGCTTGTCCATTTAACAATGTCTAATAATTGAAATTGGAAATTTAATTGGACACGTCCAATTATTCTTTCGGCTAGAAGCAACACTCTCTTTAGGAGGTGTTGCTGGACGGCTACTTTTCTTGCAACAATCATCTGGATGCGCCAACGTGCCCTCATAAAAAATAAACAGAGAAGGTGACAAAAATATGATAAAAATATTCAAGGACGAGTAGTTAATCGGGATCGAAGTTAAAATGAATTATACTAATTCGCACATTACATAATAATTAGTGACCAGTGCCACCACTTGTATGAAAAATGAACTTTAAGATAACTTAATCAAGTCGTTAATAATAATATAAAGTCATTTATTAACTTGATATTAGCAATAATCAACAAATCCCTTAGTAAAAAAAAAAAGGATAAGGGAGCACTTGGCATGCTGAAAGATAATTACAGTGCAGTCGAAATAAGCATATCCACGTCAAATAAAAATTGTAGTAAAACGGCCATGCCGTGTTATGAAGTTTGGCATTCTTTTCTGTGCTAACGCTTGATCTTATTAAGACAAGCAAATTGGAATGCAAGATGGGCCATCGACTTCAACATCCGATTTTTCAAGGTTTGGAACATTCAAGGCTTGAAAAGGAAAAAAAAAAGAAGTTGAGATAATTAAAGACAATGCAAATCAGTCTTCGTAAGCAAACAAGTTTGTTTTTTTTTTCTCTTCTTCTTCCCAATAGTAGTGGTGCGATTGGTTAAGAGGGTGAAATTGTTAAGAAATAATTTTTTTATAAATTCATATTTTAGAGGTTAACTTTGCTTTCATTTAATGCCTAAAAGGTTTAAACTCCAAAATAAATAGCGGGAAAATATTAACGAATATTTGTGGTTCAGTCGCGATAATCCCAACTCTCGATGATCCGAACCTCAAATGCATGTAATACGAACTGCCCCTCAATAGTCTTTCGCCTACAATACACTTTTTATTTCTTCCAGTTCATTTGTACAATACATTAAATACTGAAGGTACTGATGCTCAAATACTGTTAGCAGACGACGATATAATTCAAAACGTACAAAACACGTGACAATATAATTCAGCACGTGACAATCAATCTGATGACGATGAAGAGATTACGGTCAATACTCACGAATTTCTCACAAAGAGGCAGACATTTTTCCGAAAAATTATTTCAGTGGACTGAATATATAAAAATAAATGAAAGCTTTAGGGTTGCAAACACTGAATAAGACTCAAAAGAATAATATTACAGACTACTTTTGAAATCTTGTCTAGTTGCGATGGTAATTTATTGTTGAAAAGTTTTCTTTTTATGGACAGCTACTTTGTTTCTCATTTACAAAATTAAACATTTTATTTATTTGCAACTTTGGTTTTAACGTTTGTACAGTACAGTATGCAGACCTGCTAATCTGAACTGTTCGCTAATTCGAACCCCTTTTGTCTGAATTAGTTCGGATTACCGCGACCGTATTGTACTGACAAGGGGACCGCACGGATATGTAATCACTGATTCGGTTGAAATTTTAGGAGGTCAATCTACAACATTAATAAAGCTTCTATGTAAAGGGATTTGAATCAATGGTCTTTCGTTTCTGAGAAAAAAAAAAAATTCCGTTTTATTATTGTACTGTCAGATAAGCCAAGTGGAAAGAAAGGTATACAACTTAACAGCGGCAGAGCAGTGGTTAACATCAGGTTTTATGAATTACAGGTCTGGGTTCGATTCCTGTAGTATTGAATATTTTTTTCATTTTTTATTCATTTTTTTTCCTTGTTTTTCGCCATTATTTTTGTTTGCACTTTGCTTAATAACATTCACATACATAAACAACGTCACAGTCAAAAAAAGAAAAATTCAAAATGCGTTATACAATATTTTTACGGACGGTCTTTGCCGTGGTGTGTGAAATGAAAAAGAAACGATAAAGATCTATTCGTACTATCGACGGTCTATGCGCAGTCGTCACTATCACATTACGGATCGCCAATGACCATCCGTGAAAATATTGTACCATGCATTTTGCACTTTTTTGACTTGTGACGGTTGCTTATGTATGTGAATGTTATTATGCAAAGTGTAAACAAATAATAATGGCGAAAAACAAGAAAAAAGTGAATAAAAAATGAAAAAAAAAATTCAATACGACAGGAATCGAGCCCGGACCAGTAAATCCACAGAACCTGACGTTAACCACTGCGCTGCCGCTTTAAGTTATATCTTTCTTCCTACTTGGCTTATCTGGCAGTACAATAATAAACGTAAACTATTTTATTTTTTTCCGCCGAAACGAAAGGCCATCTGTTCAAATCCTTTTACACAGAAGGTATATTAATGTTGTAGGGTGACCTTCTAAAATTTCATCCAAATCTGTGATTACATGTCCGTGCGGTCCCCTTGTGAGTGAAATAAATTCTGAGTAATACGAGCTATAATCTAAAATAAATTGGAACCCTTTTAACTACTTTATATTCTTTCAGCTTCAAATATTTTATCATAGCTTTTCTTATGTGCTCTTTCAGCAGACAAATTTTAGGTGTTACAATAAATGCTGAAAATGACATTCTTTTTTCGTGAATGGCATCGTTGGACATCCGCAGTCAGCCATGACGGCATCAAACGTCCAGGCTGTTAAGAATATCATTATGCACAATCCGAAATGATCGATCCGCAAAACAATGAAACTTAACAAAAAAAATTACTGACCCTTATACATTAATCTCCTGGAAGAATAAATAACTTTAATAACAGTCGCCATTTGCCTGCTATTCCATTTTAAAAATAATCAGTCCCTTTGAGGACACCCTGTATGAGCCTTTTACACTATAGAATTATATATTTTATACATAAGAACATCAGTGAAGTTGTTTATTTTGCAAAATGCGAAATTGAAATACGGTTTGATTTATTAATAAAATTGTACAATTAATTTTTTTCTTCGTGAAATAATTTTTTTTTTATAATTGAGACTCATTAAAGCGATGTTGCAATTCTTTCATGTGATATGCTTGTCATTAGGTTCATCATTAACGAATGTCATTTAAAACGTGACTTTTGGCAGCTTTTATCCGACTCACATTTTTAAAGTTTATATATTAAAAAAAAATTCAAGAACATCTTGTATTTTTCTATTTAACAGCTAATTTTTAAGGTTACTTTATTTAATAAAAAACGTTAATGTCAATTCGAAATATTTTAATAAATCTAAATAAGTCCTAATGGAATGGGGAAAAAACTGAAAAAAATTTGTCTTAATCATTGGACTTCTTAATTTATTCCTTACTCGTTGATTACACAATTTTACTCTTTGGTTTTCTAGGAAAAATGATACTGGTCAATAAATTTTTTTCAAGAAATCAGAAATTCTTTATCAAAAAGTAATAATAAAGCAAAAAGAAGTTTCCATTTACATTCGAACAACTTCAGCTAAATATGCTCTCAAGCAAATAAAGCAAATAAATAAACCAAATCAGCTTTGATAAGAACAAGGTATCGAGACAAATCCCTTTAATCAAGGACGATTTTAAGTGCTGACAGCTGATGTACTCATTAAATTAGCCTGATTATTAGTTATTGTCAGTTATTTTAAATTTTTAAAAATAAAACAATATATCCTTTTTGCAAAATTCTATACAAGGAAGTTTTAATTTGACCTTCTTTCAGGAAAATTTAAACTCAGACTAAAATGACTTAATGATTCTTAAAATCTAAACGAGACCAAATAAAAAAATAATACTGTAATTTATGTCAAGTTGACTTTTATAGAACTAAAATTAGAATACAAGCATCCTACATAGTTGCTTTAAATTTGGCTTTCAATTTTTTTTTTTAATTTTGATTATTACACATGAAAACAAAAACAGACATTCTATTATAAATTATACAACATAATACTATTAAGAATTTCACCCAGGGTTGGAAAGGCGATCTTGGCTACTGTGTGATGTTAAGTTCGGTCTTAGCTAAACATATTATAGTTGGTCTTGTTTCCGGCCGAGCTATGAAAGCGTTTAGTCACGTTTCTCCACCCACAACCAGAAGAGTAACATTCGATGTTCTTAATGTGCGTTTTTTTTCTTCTTGGTTTTTCCTCATCATTTATGAATGGTAGACTATAAAGAAGGACATTTTAATAGCGAGTCGAAATCACGTCAACCAGGAACGAGAACAGTCGTAAAGACGCAGTTCAATTGAGGCCGAGGTAGATTTTTCCACGTCCTTTGAGAAATATCGTATAGAAATAAATCGTCATCGCCTTTTAGAAACAAGTATGGGAGTGTTTCATTGACAGATAATATTTCAACGTATTTCTTGGTATTAACCGACTCTTCTTTGACGAGGACACTATCCCATCGGTCATCAACTGGGTTGTAAATTCGAAATATCTTTTCCGCGCCGTTTTCGAGAATGTAGAAGCTGTTGCTGCAAGTAGCACTCCGAATTTCTGCAGAGTCCGCTATTTCAAAGGGAAATGTTAGACTACTCCACTGGTTAGACAGAATGTCGTAACGTTCTAATGTGAAATTCTCGCTTCCTCCAGCAACGAAAACCTTGTTGTTGAGTGTAGCACCTGAAGCGTTCGCACGAGCAAAGTTCATTGGAGCCAAAACGCTCCACTTGGCTGTGGATGGATTGTAGCAGTCCACTATATTTGTCCTTTCTTCGAGTTTAGTTCGCCCGCCGACGACGATGATTTTCTCAAAAGCTACGATTAAACCAACGTCATATCTCGGTTTTTCCATTGTCGGAACAATAGAGGCGGAGTTAGCGGGAATGTTTAAATGATGTATCTCTAGACAGATTTCAGAATCAGTTTCCCTGTAAACAAAAGCATACAAGTCTCCCTTTAATGAAATCACTTTAGTTTTCCTATTAACCTCGAACGGAACAGCAAGTATAGACGACCATTTCTCAAAAACCGTGGATAAATATTGCATAGCACAGAATTTTCCTCCTTGTTGAAAACTAACTGATTCTCCTAGAGCATAGAATTTTGTTCTTTGATATTTTTTCTTTTGAAAATTGATTGGAAATAGCACGGGAACACATCCATGAATTTTCCTAAATGTGGCACATCCCGGAAGATTTGTCCATTTTCCAATTTTTAAATCCAACTCGTAAATATTACCAAAATTATCAACAGCAATTATGAAAGGCAAGACATCTAAAATATTGGAGTAACTGTATATGCCCGTAATTTTTCTTGGCCCGTTTTCGGTAATGAGAGCAGACCAGGTGTTACTCTGAATATCGAATATATGCACGTGAATGGCATCGGACATCATGCACAATTTTTCCATACAAACAGTTATATGCAAGTCATCAGCAGATTCCATTTCTTGAGGAAGTTTTGTGATAAATTTCCACTCATTGGTAAGAGAATCATACTTTTCAATAAGTAGACAGACAGAATTTGCAGCATTGTCCATATCGAACACTTCATAGCCCCCGATTAAGTATAAATAGCCGCACATTGATACAAGTATAGGATTCCAACGGCAAATTTTAGGGGATTCGACGAAAGTCCATGCATTGGCTATAGGGTCAAAGCATTCCATCGAATTGGAATATCTATCGTTTTGGTCGATACCTCCCAGTACATAAAGTTTGCCTTTTAGTTCTCTTGCTGCAGGCTTCCATCGCTTGCCATGCATGTTGACCAGATGCGTTATCTTGCCTTTCTTAACATCGTACTTTAAAACAGTCGACGTTAAGACTCCCTTTTCTTCTTCCCCTCCTATAAAATAAATTCCCGACATATACGAAATGTAAGTAGACCCTTGATTTATAGCATAGGGTATTTCTGAAATAAGTGACCACATCTGTTCAACATAATTATATAACTGAGTATTGTATTTCTTATTCTTTTTGCTAATGGCAACCAGTTGAAATCGTTGCGTTGTAGCAGCGTACTGAAGAGTTTGCATAAATTCAAAGGAGCAACGAACCACAAATTCAGTGGTGAACACAGATTGCCAGTAACAGTTGGAAAGAGAACTGAGATCCAGTAATGGAATGAGATCGATCACTTGGCGCTTCCTTTCGACGGGCTCATGCTTTGCCCACGTCAACACCGCGCGCAATAAAACATCAGAACAGACCACCTGAAGATCAGGACTCGTTATGATGGCCTTCAGCCGGTCAATGCTTAGGCGAACAAAATCGCTGCTTGTACAGATCTGTGCGAAATGCTTCGCCAAGAATCCTACCATATTATCTGCAACATCCTTCACTTCGAACTTTTCAGCGGTATTCCAAACATCAACGAAATTTTTAAGAGAAAGATTTTCCAGGAGAATCTGATAACAATAAGGCAGAAGAGCTTGCACTTCCATCATTGTCGCCGCACCAAGAACAGCTGTTATTCCTTCAGGATCATTGGCTTGGACTTCCGGCGTTTCCATGTACAGAAACTGCAACACAGTCTCCAGTCCTTTGCTGTTCAAACCTTCTAATTCTACTTTTGCTCTCTCGTCTTCCGACTTCTTTTCCATCATTCCAGCAAAATAAGGACTTCCGGCCGTCAACACTATCCAATGAGCAGAGAACTCTACTCCATCGCACACCAATGTCACATCAGCAAACTTTCCTTTCTTCCTCATATCTGCCAAGCATTGGCGAAAATTTGAAATGTAATCTTCTTGGCAAGCCATCCACTTATTCATTATGCTCTAAAGAAATACAAAATTACATTTCAGTTATCACATTATATATTTCATAATTTTTAAATTGCTTTTGAACCAGCGGTTCCCAACTTTAGATCAGAAGTGAAATAGGAAGTTTCGTTGAACTTCATATTGCATCAAATGTAGCAATATCTAACCATTATATAGGATGTTCATAAAAGGATGTTGTTTTAATTCGCTATTGGCAAGTCCAGTGGCCTGTAGGTGGAGCCACAGTCACCCAACATGGAGGAGTTGTAGGGTATAAATAAAAATCTGCTGGCTTCTTCACATGCGCTAAATTGCGAAAAAATTGACTTTAAAGGTAACTTTGGCCAACATCTTTGCTTATATTAAATTAGAAAATAAACAAGTTGAAAGGAAGCGTTATTTGATAGAAAGCGAGGCCGTTTTTTAATAGAAAATATTTAATATTTTGTGAAAGCGTCGAACGAAAACACATTACTACAAAATAGTTGGGTTCTACGTTCAGATCAGTAACCTAATAATTTTTTTAAATACATTCCTAATTTAATACTGCAAGGTAGAGTTGGGCCGATACGATATTGCATATTTCGGTGGTATTGGCAGTATCGAATAAAACTAATCAAAACTATAATCTGCTAGCATAACAGACTCAAAATCAATCCGGTAAAGCCTGGATGGAAAATAATGATTTCAATCTTGCAAATACAACCTGTAAATATGCATGAAATAGGTTTTCGATACAAGTTTTCCAAACTTCAGCATTCTTATTCTATTCTTAAAGATTTATTCTTTGGAAATGTATGTAGAATTGTGTTTTTCAGAATCATATTTTGATTTACATCCAACTGCACAACAGTATTTATGATTCGCTTTAATGCTTAACACCTGTCATCCTGGCACGGCCTTTGTCTCATAGCCTAATGAAAACCAGCGTAATAATTTTTCGATTGAAAAATGGAAGGAAAAATTCTGCGACCTGGATTAGAACCAGGAACCTCGACTATCATGGCCGACGCCTCTACCACTTTCCTTCCATTTTTCAATCGAAAAATTATTACCTGTGCTTGGAGACAATCTCAAATTATAATTATTATTATCATCTGTGAGTTCATCAAACTTTCTGATGGTTTGGATAGGAGAAATTCTCGATCTGAGAGGCATGAGCCCGCCTCCCATTGGGCTTTCAACCGTGACAACTTGGTTGTCTTTAAGACACCTTGTGACAGCCTGGCTGTCCGGGTGTCTGCGATAGGCCAATTGGTAGAGGCGTCGGCCATGATAGTCGAGGTTCCTGGTTCGAATCCAGGTCGCAGAATTTTTCCTTCCATTTTTCAATCGAAAAATTATTACCTGTGTTTGGAGACATTCTGCAGTTTATAATTATTATCTGAAAACCAGCGAGTTATACCCTTCTAGGCCGCCATTGTGTGTTTTGTGTTGTGGCCGCCAGATGTCACCCACTTCTACTGGACTTGCCAATATCTACGAGAAAGTTGATAGATATCTTGCCAATATCTACTTTTTCGTATATTCGTGAAGGCTCTGTAACATTCGCACCGAGAGGATAGCAGTTTTCTGAACGAAACATTCTCCCAAAGTTGGTTAGCTCGTTACCAGAACCAAGACATGGCAGTCCATCACTGGCCCCCGTTCCTAGACAATCTGACCCCCATAGGAAAATACCTTTTTAGGCCACCATGGCTGAGAAGCTTGGACGAGTTAAAATCAGGACACTGGTAAAGGACACGTCGAACATTTGAAATATTCAAGAGTTAAAAAAAAAGTTTACTTTTTATAATAAAGAAAGAAGCAAACTAAAGTATAGACATTCTTTTATGGACACCCTATATATAGTATTTAACAGACTGTCAAGATCCTTCAGATTTCAAATAATTCCAAAAAAGATTAATTTAAAAAGATTAGGAACCGCGAATTCGCAACATTTGTAAAAAATCCTATATAGTCCTACAAATTTTATTAAATTTCCTTGCAAATCTGGTGAAAATTTTACAGAGTTCCGTTGGATCCCATTGAACAGCCACTGTCGACTTCATAATTCGATCGACAAATTTTACAAGTGAGCAATAAGGTACGGGACAAAGTTTAGAGACGCATGAACTTTTAAATCACTTTGAAAAAATTAGTGTTTATTTTATCACGATTTATTATTATATTCTATTGACAGTAATTTAACAATCTATGCACACATTTCGAGGAAAAATTTATACAACTTGTAAGGACAACCAAACAAAGTTTATTTGGTATACACAGAGATGGAAAAAAGTTGAGAGACATTATAGAATAATCGAACATATGAACTGGTTTTATATGGTACCTCCTTTGTTCTTAACCTCAAAAATTCGTTTTGGCTTGGATGAGGAATTGAAAAAAGCTCTAAATGAATCTCTGGTTGAATATTGTTCCAACACTCCTGAATTGCATGTTAAGAGATCTACGCTGTCATATTGCCTATCCTGAAGATACACAGCACGGTAAAGAATTTATTTATTTATTTATTTATTTATTTAAGCACAAAATTACTAACCGGAGCCAGTATAGTCATGGGCCGACGAGTTAGTCTCCAGGAGGTAAAGTACAAAAACAAGAAACTACATATTATAAGTTATGAGTAGAATAAAATAATAATAATAATAATAATAATAATAATAATAATAATAATAATAA
>JAHWFO010015474.1:11448419-11464152 GCA_023313115.1 Rhysida immarginata
TTATTATTATTATTATTATTATTATTATTATTATTATTATTATTATTTTAAAAGTTTACCTGTTATTTTAGGGCAATTGTGAAACACTAAAATAGATATTTTGGGGCAAAATGTAACAACAGTTTCAACAGCATCATCTGTTATATTGTTACAACCATCCATAACTATTTCCTGTAAAAATTATTCATTCATAATTAATAATTCATTAATAATATTAAATTATTGGAAAATAAATAATTACACTTACTATAAGAATTTTTTGACAAAGTCCTGTGACCAACTTATATACCCCAAAATCAGAAACCTACAAAAATATAACTTCATTAGATTTTTCTCCTTTCAAAACAGTTAATAAGTAAACTGGTAATACCGTAAATAAATACCCCTTCCCTAAACTTAATCTGTAACACAAAAAAAATTCAACGAGTGTTTAAATGTTTAGAAATATATATGAAATACATGGTTCCATTTGGGTTCTTTGCATTGGGTTCTTTGCATTGGGTTCTTTATGTAAGTAATACAAGCAATCCTTTTCGAGTATCCAGCAATTGACATAACTTATTTGATGCATGACTAGCATCTGCAGCAAACATTGTAGTAAGCAGCTTCTCTGTAGCTGTGGGACAGTGATGTATAATAAAATATTTTGTGAAGGAGTAGATTAAACCTGTTGAGATTTTGGAAAGATTTCTAGCACCGTATGGGGAAGAAATGATGTCACAAGCAAGAATGTATGATTATTCTAATCAGTTTGGCGAATGCATGGACACGTTTGTCCTGACAGCAGTCACACAAGTGAAATCGCACCAATTCTTGAGCAGGCCATTCTTCATAAATGTATTACACTTAACACCCATTCGTGAGAAAAGACCAGGATGTTGTCTGAAAATCTCATTCTTCTCCATAATAATGCCTAGCTTCACATGGTGAATTTTACAACAGCAACTCTTGCCAAAATGGGGTGGGAAGTGTTGCCCCATATCCCTTTAGTCCAAACTTGGCTCACAGCGACGGCCATTTATTTGGGCAGCTTAAAAAACACCTAAAGTTCCAGGCAGATGAACCTCTGTTCCACAGCTGTAGAGACGCTGCTGCCCATGCGTCAAATATGTCATGCCAATCGCGGAAAACTTGAAAAGGATTATGTAACGTTTCCTGAAAATCTAATATGCTAAAATTATTTCTCGATTTTATATGTGCAAAAGTGTAGGTCAACATTGTAATCAGCTTTACATGAGCCCCTATGCAAGATGAATATCCTAACAATATTTTAATTATGTTATGAGGGTCCCATATCAACTATAAAGGAAGAGCGATTTCGGATACCAACATCGAGGTGAAATAGCCAATTGCAAATCAATCATTATACATTACCAAATTTATCACATCATACAAGGCTCATTCAATAACTAACTGGAAATATGTTTTAGCAAATACTTATTAACAAAGCACCAAAATAACAACATTACTAATTTTCAACTATTGACAAGGGCAACGATTCCACAGGAAAAAAAAAATTTTTTTTGGATGCATGTGTAACCATTTGTGCAGCACTAACTAGACTCAGTTGATCCACTTAATGCATCTTTCAGTAGGCCAAGCTGTGCAAGATTAGGTGAACATGAAGGGTGGATTAAGCATTCAAATCTAGGTAGACCATCTGATATATGCAATGTGTGGTCTTCAGAGTCATGGAGCTAAATCTGATGCCACTTCGCTGCTCTAGATTGGAGCACTTCTATAGCCATACTGCCATCCTGTGTGACAGTTCCCTAGCATCCCATGCACGAGAAAGATGTGCTAGCCCCAGCTATGAATAACTACAGGATGCCTCCATAAAATAAACTATCACAGTCGTAGTTTAGATTTTTTTATACTACTTTTCCAGTGATATATTGAATGAGCCTTGCATAATGCGAAAACATAAATTTGGACACATTGAAGCATACTCATTGATTGAAAGTACATGTACATGAAACTTATCACTCAATGGATTATACAGAAATTTTACATAAACTGGGACAGAAAGCCAAAAATTGGAACAAAAATGATTGGGATAAAGTGCAAAAAATTGTTGCAGTCCTGGCAAAATTGGAACATTTGGTCATCTTATTAATATTCTATCCTGGATTTACCATTTGAATTTGCTTCATATACTGTAGTGTCCTTTGTCAAAAAGCAAACAACGCAGTAGTGAAAATGAAAGGTCAAATGACATTGAATTTTCACTTGTTGATTTTATAGCCTATGACAGGATGCCTAATATATTTTATGCAATAATTTTTCTCTAAAATTAGCAATTAATTCACTCAAAACTGAATTTTTAATTCCAAATTCCGAAGTACTGACAATACTTGGTGCTATATGCAGCCTCAACATTATAGGTACTATGCATGATGCCCATCATCTAACTTTGTAATCTAGTGCAGATAAATTTAACAGATAATTTTTATCAGTAATTTATATTATTTGATCAAAAATGGCATAATAAAAATTATTTTCTTGGTCTCCTTTTCAAATCCTCCTGATTACACAAGGGTATTTCATATACGAAGAGATGAGCTGAATTAATTTATGTATCATTTTTCTTGATCCTATCAGACTTGTTTGTTACAATATCGGGAATGAGTATCCCTTTCAAAAATTAATTCTAAGAAGAGCCCTATCGTATCGACTACTTACGACAACAACAGCTGCATCGACTACGATGTGTTGCAATTCAAAGTTGGGAGGCATTGTCAAACATAGTGGTAAAGAAACCAAAGAATTTTGACTGGATTTGCCTTTTGTTACTGGCTTTGTAAAGATTATATCTAATGACAGTTTCAAAGGCTGAACAAATAGAATTTAATCAATTTTTTTATATATTTGATAATACTGAACACAATATTTGTAGAAGTTAACGAAAAAGTGTTAATTATGGTATTCAGTCGATTAAATGAAGCCTGTTCATTTTAAATCTTGCCTACGTTGATTGTAAGTATTAAACACTCTTCACTGACCTAATTTCAAATAAAGTACATGCATATAAGAATTATCAATTATCTTACTGAAGTTATATAAATGAAAGAAAATACACAAACAATAATAGGCTTCATGGATGCATGAGAGATGGTGGCTGCTTGCAAGAAATTTTCCACCAATCTTTTATAAGCAGAACTGGCTCCAACAAAACTTGTCCTATTGCAGTTTTGACAGTACTTTATCATCAATTTTAAGTCTTGTATACAGGTTTTATGTAAAGAAATTCGATGTCAAAAACTTTTCCATGCCTCTCACACCCTCTTACTCATTGCCTCATTTATGTATGATCTTAGCCCTGGAAAATTTACAGAGTAAAATGTTAGTGCTCCTTTGTAAAGTTCCTCCTAAAATTTATAAAATAAAATAATAAATTAAAGAAGTGGTTATTAATTACTATACAGATAATTTTTTTGTCGCCTTCTTTAATATTACACCATAAAATCAATACGTCAAAATTCACATCACTTGACCTTGTTAAAAATTCAAATTGAAATTGCATTTTTTATTTCATATTTATTATAGGTTTAAATTAACGTAAAACTATATTTAAACAACAATACATTAAACGCTTAACCTATCATAGGTTGAAAAATATGATCAAATTTTACTTGGGTTTTGGAAAACTGAATGCTCTGCAACTGGGCAGTATTGCTTCCAAGAGCCTCCAAAGAAACATCAGTTATTAATGGGCATCCACCGATATTTAACTCTGTCAAATGCAGGCAATTCTTTGCAAGGATAATTATGATTTCATCAGTAATGCCAACACATCGCCTGAGAAACACTGTTCGGAGGAACTTACAATGAACGAAGACACTTTCTAAACCTACAAAGTGTAAACAACAATTTATCAGGAATGAAATGAAATATCTAATAAAATAAATAGTATTAAATAAAATGAAATGTCCAAAGCATTACCTCCTGATGTAATTGCACTTCTATCATTTTTGCAAGCATTTAAATCAAGGACTTGCAGTCGCTGGCAAATCTTTAATGCAGAAAGACTGTCATCACTAATGTCGCATTCACTTAAATCCAAATACTGGACGTTACTATGAATAACCTGATAATATATTTTAAATAATTAAAATGAATTTGTATTAAACAAATCAATTATTTGTAAATTAATTTTTACTTAAAAATTTATTTTCTTTACTTTTAACAACTGAACAAACACTTGTTAATCCTATTTACAAAATTACTTTGCCAATATTTTCATCAGATATTAATCCTCTTTTTGACATTAAATTCAAAATTTTATCTTTAATATTATAAGGAAAAGTTTCAACTACATCCATATAATAAGGAAAATGTTTGATAATTTCTCCAATACAGCTGTAAATAAAGAGGAAAAAGTGGAGAATTAATTGTAAATTAATAATGGCATTGCAAACATGAAATGAAAACTACATCCATCAATATGGTTCAATACAAGGTGCAATCAAAAGGTTCTGGTATTGGTTCACTTTATTTAAATACATTTACACAGTGTCCCATTCAAAATAGTCCCCTTGCAAAGCATTACAATGAGCCCAATGCTCCTGCCAGTTCAGGAATGTGTCCTGGAAGTCTTTGTTGAAATGAGTCAAGCACCTTCTGCAATTCACACTGGATCTGGTCAATATATCAAAATGGCAACCTTTCAACTGGATCTTCTTTTTCGGAAAGAGGGCAAAGTCTGCAGGAGACTAATCTGACGAGTAGGGTGGATGTGGAAGTGAAATCATGTTTTGCGCAAGAAATTCACGTGTGAGGAGAGCTCCGTGAGTGTGCATTGTCATGATGGAGCATCCAGTTTTTTCACGCCTTAAATCTATCTGGCCGCTTTCATTGAACCTTCTTCAGATTGCTAGTTCTCAAATTTGCTCGTTCTCACATACACTGTCACAATAGCAGTATTTTCTCAGTCCACAATGCACATGAAACAATTCTTTAAAAAGCTGATTTACGAATGTTACGGCTATAATTTACTGTATTTGTGGACTTGTACTGCCATTTATTGGCAAGATGTGCAACCAGTTCAGGAACATTTTGATTGTACCTCATGTATTAAGGTTAAACTGAATTATTGAAAAATAAATACAACAGTATTAAACGTATTGTTACTTGTTAGTAGAATTAATTTAATTTGGAAGAGAACTTTTTAAGGAACTATGTGGATAAATTCAAAAAAATGATTACCAATAAATACCTATAATTTTCTACTGGTGACAAACTTACAAATGTACCTTAATATGGAGGACAAAGTTACTGCATTCTTTTGTAATGGTCTCCAGCAGATTAATGTATCTCAGATTAACGTACAGATGTTCTAAATTTAATGTTCCCTGGGTAAGCTATCCCCTCATTACAATAATCATAGGTCAAAAGTCTTGCTCATATTGGTCAGAAAACATTTTGCATTGCTTGTTGATGCTCTGGCCGCATTACTTTATTCTATCAGGGAAGAGGATTTTTTGAGAAAGCAAACTTTTTCAAAGAAAGCAAATTGAACATACAGATTTTTTTCCATAAGTAAATCAACTGTTATACTGTAGTGGTGTGTATATGCATTGTAGGGATATTTTATTTATTTTATTATTCCGGACATCTTGTGATTAAATGAAAAAACACATTCTAAATCTGCTATATTAATGTTTTTCTGCATACATAATGTATTGTACTAGAATAGTACTGTATGAGCTAGCCTGTAATAGACTGCCCCCCCCCCCCCTTCAGTTTTAGATCAACGTTCACTTCAAATTAATGTTCAAAATTCCAGTTCCCTTGATGTATGTTAAAATTACGTTTTACTGCGCTTTAGAAAATAAAAAGTACTCTTATAGCACTTGCCCAATTTGCATTCCATTTTCTTCTATCACAATTGACATGATCCCAAAATGGCACTTTGGGGTTAGATAAAAACTATTTCCAGAGTGCTTTGAAAGTAATCTGTGATGATAATCTCTTGTTAGCCCGTTCATCTAAACATAAAAGAAAACTTTCTTCTCAAGATATCGAGTAGCTTTTGTTGGGTGCCAAGTCACATGGGTATTTTAGGAAACAGAGCATTAGATCATGCTATCAGAGACGTAGCCATAAAACGGGAAATTGCTAATCTTCTCCTTACAGAAGATATGAAGCTGGTAATCAACAAGATAATTATCAGATGCCAGGTAAGGGAAGTGAAACAGCTTGTGTTGCCAAGCTGTTTAAGTAAAACCTAGCTTCAGACATCGGACATCCAGTTGTAATTCATTTGACAAGTTGTAATGGTGATTAAGAACTGGCTATTCACGATTTACTCATTTATTAATGGAAGCAAAGAGACCAAATGGGTCCTGAAGTAAGGCTGCAATTATAAACACTCTTTAGCTGTCCTATATCTATTAATTTTGCAGTTGGATTTGGCAGACTACACTGACATTTTGAGAGATGACCAAATAAGGATTAGAAAGGTATCAAAGTTTTGAAGGTTCAAAAATTTACAGACACACCTAAGTGTTGCTAATATAAACATTTTGGATTTTTAAGCTTATGTACAGTTCTTTTTCATTTTTTTTTTTTACACCATTGTTCCAATTTATTTTTGGAAAAAAATAAGTTTTTTTTTGTTTTTTTTTTTTATTAAATTCTGAAATCTTTATATATTAACAATGTTGTAATTTCCCATTTAATTAGTGACTACTAACAAAAATGCTATTCCAGATATTCCTGTAAAATTACAAGGGTGAATAATCAAGAGTTCCTAATTGAATTTTTGCTCCTTATAACCATATTTAATGAATAAATAAGAAATACCAGAACATACAGCCACTTGAGACATCTTTTTTAGGAAAATATGACAGTTTTGGATGAGTGACAAAATACCATGGGTGATAAGTTTTGAGAAACATGTGTACAATATTATTCATTAAATACCATATATCTTCCAATAGTAGCCCCCGGCATCTATTTTTTCAACTGAATCACTAACAAGACGTTTATTAGAGACCGGCGTTTATTTTAAAACACCACATCATATGACCGCTTTGGAGGCATGTCTTTTTTTTTTAAATAGAATACTGTAGTGTGCATTAAACAGTTCTTACGAACAGGATACCTTAAGAACTAAGGGCTGAATAGCAAAATGCATATGATATCGAAACTCAAAGCAGTGTGCTGGGAACCCCCTCAAGCCCGTGTATACGTGAACCCTGAAAGCGGCTCACGAACAGCCACGTGTAGGAGAATCTCCGGCGTTTATTAGAGACCAGCGGTTATTTAGCAATCTTAATTTTGAAACCCGGCGTTTATTCGAGACCGACGACAATTGGAGACTAGGCGTCTATTAGAAGATGTATGGTACTACGGAGGGTTGATTCAAATAAAATGAGACGACTTTGCAGTTCGTTACGATGGTGTAATACCATGGCGCCACCATTGGTTGTGTTCGATGTGAGAACCACGTTGTTGGACTATCGCCTGGCACTGTAATTTCCACTGAATTAGGCTGAGTTTGAGGGACTCCATGGGAAGTTCGTTCCACACCTGCTGACACACTTTTCGTAGCCCATCAATGGTTCTTGGTCGGCGACTTCCGAGCCGTCGTTTCAGGAGACCAAAACCACAGAAATCCATCGGTGATGCGTCAGGAGATTTTACAGGCACATGAGAGAAGGGATATAATACAGCCACAGCCACAGATGACTTGGGATTTTACAGCCACAGATGACTTGGGATATCCTGCCGATATATCTGGGATATCCTGCCGCATTGAAGTATATATCCTGTGGGATATCCTGCCGATATATCTGGGATATCCTGCCGCATTGAAGTATATATCCTGTGGGATATCCTGCCGATATATCTGGGATATCCTGCCGCATTGAAGTATATATCCTGTGGGATATCCTGCCGATATATCTGGTCCATTACATTAGTCTGGAAGTAAGCTGCACTAATTTTACAGTTTCCAGGAACTCGACGATTCGTGAGCAGTCCACATGAGCAATATCCGGCAACCACCATGAAGCCCTTTGAAAACTTTTCCTTGCACCTTCGGACAAAATCGGACCTTGCCTTGCCCCTCTTTCGCGATAGTAAATTGCCCTGGATTTGTTGGTGTCATCGAGGTACACCCAAGCTTCATCCAAGGAGACAGCCCACTTCCATCGGTCACCTGCAAAATGGTTTTCATACAGTTTTCTGGCGTTGGTGAATCGTTCCTGCACGTGCCTGGCCGACAGTCTGTGACAGCGCGCTTTATGACGTCGCTCCAGCCCAAGATTGTCATGAATTATTCTGGATACTATATTGCCTGTGAAATACCTTTCCTTTGGGCTAGACTTCTGTGTGGGGGGAATTTTCTTTCAGCACTTCAGACCGGATTTCTCGCACCACCTGAGCTGGGCGTGTTGGCTGGGGCTTGTTTCTGGTCTGCTTCTCTGCTCATCCACGTTCATTAAATGGTCGCAATTTGTTCTTTTTGATCATTCGACCCACAGTAGCTTTGGATACCACAATACCATTTCGTTTGCATAATTCCACAATGCACGAAAGACTGAAGTTAGCGTCGGAAAGGCCAAACATATACCCTTCCCAAAAAGCTGTGATTTTGGAAGCCATGTTTCAGCACGAAATGTCCCAAATAACAGCCATAAGTGTATACAAAGCTAATCCCCATGAATAGTGGACGAGTCATGCAAATCACATTCCGTCAAGGTCATACGCGGCGTTTAAAGTCGTCTCATTTTATCTGAATCAACCCTCCGTAATCACATCGAAATTCTTGGAGAGAGAGAGAAAAAAAAAGAACATCTGCAGGAAGTGTTAATTCATTACTTTATCTAGTAGATAAGTGCTGCTGAAATTTATTGTATACTTCGAGAAGCTTATGGTGAAGAATTCTCCATCTCAAGATACTTATGAACACTTACTCAAAGCCTTTAAAAGTGATGATTTCGATGTGAAAGACAAAGAAAGTCCAGGTCAGACCAACAATTGCAAGCATTATTACATGAAAACGTGTCAAACTCTACTGACAACAAATATCGTAATTTACAGGCTATAATACGCGTATTATGCAAAATAAAAAAAATTAAGAAAATCTTAACTGCACATTATAAAAAATCGTGTACAATATTCAGCTTTCCACCCAGTAATCAATTTGAACAACGCTTTGATTGTCAACGATCTGCATGGGCCAGAAGACACGGCAAAGTAATTTTTGCTTCATGATAACGCACAGTCACACTTCAAAAACAGTTAAAGACACATTAAAATATCTTGCCTAGGAAATATTAGTATTCACCAGATGTTGCTCTTTCAGATTACCCACTTGTTCTGATCGATGGTGCACACATTTTCTTAACAGTACTTCAAAACATACGAAGAAACTGAAAAGTGGATCTCTGAACGCATACCTTCAAATTCACTGAGTGTCACACGGATTTTGACAATCTCACCCGATGGATCATGAAATTCTCCTGGCGAATAGCACTCTAGTAAAAGAACCCCTAATGATGAACCAGCGACTTCGTCATTTCCACAAGGAGACAAATTAGGAAAACTTCAACTTTATATAAATAAAAATTTAAATAAAAATGTTATATTTATCTTTTATCTTTAAATAAAAATATTTTATAATTTAAGCATTGTTGTTCTCTCATTATTTCACATACGATGCATCAAACTCCCTTGATTATTTTGACTAGTGTAAAATATGTAATTTAACATTAGGATGCCACAAGTATAATTATGTCCAAAAATCAAATTTAAGTGCACAATTTTTATAAACAATTAAATATGTTATCGATACATATATTTCACCCGACTAAATTTATTATCGCCCAGTTTTCCTCCAAAAATAGTTGGCAAAGATATGCAAATGGTTTGCCACTATACAAGAAAAGTTCTATTAGGACGGCATTCACAAATTACCTGAAAGATGGGGAAAATGTGTACTTAGCGACTGACATTTCAAGAAAGCACTTTTGATGTTACTCTTGAAATTATCATGTTTTCTTTGATTACAAAATCCGCATTATTAACTAGAACACCTGGGACTTGACTCAAACGGGTTTCATTTGAAAATGCCTCGTAATTATGGGTTGTCATCTGTAAAAGTGATTGGTCCGAAAAATAAATACATCTTTTGATGGCAAGTCTATGGCTTAGGAGTGACCTTACTTTCCTGGTCTTAAAAAATTTAATAATATTTATAACGTTAAAGTGTCATTTTGTTTGTTTATTAAACTGATAATGGGGGAGTATACAAACACAAGTTTCTTGCAGAATGTGAAACAAATAAGCTTAAACAGAAGTCACCAAATATTCAATTATAATTTACCTCGCTCAGTTTTGCATTAATTTAACTAATAAATTATTTATTAAATAAGCACCTGTTCAGTTGGCACTTACGCATCAAGTAACGAAGTAATTTCTAGAGACCGATCAATGTTTAGATTTGAAAAGTATTCGAAAAAGCGGTTTCGATTCTGAACAGCTTCAGCCATCACTAATGGTCTATTTGGACGTTTCCCCGGCGACCCCGACGTTTTGTTTTCTAATGATATATCCAGCTAAGAAAAAAAAAGGCATAAAAAAAACCCGCCACTTGATTAAATAATTTACATAAGGGTTGATCTAATATGAAATATTCAAGTGTGTCTTACGTTCGAGTTCCACGACACCACTGAAAAATAAAGACAGGATGGAATGCAATAAAGGACGATTGTTGTTTTGGTGAGCCGCACGAGTCGAAAAGTTTGACACACTACCACGAACTCGAGAGGAACACTTGCGAGTTTTTTTAAGCATTTCGCCAATAGATGGCAGAAGGCTTAAAACTCATTCTTCGACGTCCTTTCGCCTTGTCGCATCATCACATTCGCTTCCTTCCGTCCTTGCAACATGCCAACGTCATTACATACAAGATGGCAGATGATACTCCAAGTAAAAGTGATATTTCTGCAATATTTAAGCGTCTAAGATCACTGCCAGTAAATAAGGTAATTTTTTAAGGATCAGGAATGATATGTCGCTTCAAATATCATATAATAACGACTAACTCTGAATTAAAGCTAAATTTAAAAAAAAAAAATCCCTTCTTCATCCTAAATATGATAAGACTCGGAAGCTATTCAGATTTCCCATGATATATTATTATAACTTATCAAATAACTATTTGCTTTATGTATACATACTCCTAAACAAACTTTCTCGTATTTTTATTGCCTCATAATTTTTTTTAAAGGGAACACTTGTTTTAGGGGAATGAGTCTCGGGTTAATGATAACAAACTGATCCCTCTTACCTTCTTCGTTAACTCGGGTGTTTGATTTCAGGCATGCTTTGATTGCAATGCGAAAAATCCAACATGGGCCAGTGTAACATACGGAGTGTTTATATGTATCGACTGTTCGGCTATTCATCGATCCCTTGGTGTTCATTTGTCATTTGTTCGCTCCACCAATTTAGACACCAATTGGACATGGCCCCAACTTAGAGCAATGCAAGTCGGAGGTAACGCAAACGCAGTAAGTATTTTTCTTTTGCTGTCCGATTTGGTGCCGATTATAATGTTAATATTGTCATTAGCCATTAAAAAAGTTGTCTTACTAAAAAAAGTAAAGAAGTATGTTGTTTAATCATTACAACGATAAATAGGTCAGAGCCCAATAAACATATTATTTTGAATTATCAATTCCAAAGTACTCACGAAATTACCTCTAGCCAAAGTACTCACGATATTACCTCTAGGTGATTCAGTCAATTTCTGACCATTTCAATACTATGATTTATTGACCCATTGATGTTTACAAACTTAGCATTTCAGTATGATATTTTAGGCAGTTCGGAGTTTTTATTCCCGTGGGAAAGTCTTGATGATATGCTCAATGTGGCCACCACGAACGTTTTGAACTGCTCGCAGTTGAATGGTGAAGTTGTTCATAACTCTATCCAGGATTTCTGCATCCACAAGGGTGCAGCAGTCGACGATGCTTTGTCGCAGCTGGTCTAGGGTTCTTAGTGCTGTAGTGAACACAGTGTCTTTAAGGAACCCCCAGAGATAAAAATCACCCCCAAAGAAAGCCACCCCCGAATCGATCTGGAAACCTGTTTGAAATGACATGATTTCCGAATTTCTGATTGAGAAAGTCTAGCACTTCATTAGTGGTGTGAGGCCTAGCCCCATCCTGTTGAAACCATTGATGTCGAAGCGGTATACACCTCCTGGTGCGTCTCGACACTTATACTCCTTCCGGAACTTTCTTTGCACGGTTACAGGTGATTTTGTCTCGAAATACCATTCGACAACCTTGCATTTCTGCTCTGTTGATAAAGCGGGCGCCATTTTTCAACAATATGATTTTCATGCAGTGCCGTTGCAACAATACAAACTCCAACTATTTAGAAATTCGATATGGCACTCATATTCTTTCAATTGTTTATCCCGTCATTCGAGTGAAATGGTCAGAAATTAATTGTATAGCATTTGTTAAGCTGAATAATAATTCTTTGGTTAAGTATTGTTAAATTTATATGTTTTAATCAATAGTAGCGTACAAATGCTCTGTTTAGTGGGTATGCATTAAATGTCAATTAACATCAAAAAATAAAAAGTTAAATTTTCCCCCCCATTACAAAATAGGTTTTATTATTTTTAATGCATGAAAGTAAGTACAATAAGACCCCAACTTACGTCATTAATTGGTTCCAAATATATCCAAGAAGCTTATTTTGTAATCTTTATTTAAAAAAATTAGAGATGTTTGAACAGAAGTTTGACCTTTTTCAGTATTTAATTGTCTGTATACACGAGAACTGCATTCAGAGTTGGGATCATTCTCTTGAAAAATAGCCATAGCAGTGGTTAAAAGCATCAGAAAACATTGCTCGTATCAACTGACTAACACTTCCCTCATCTTCATCAGCAGACAATCTTTTCTGAAAACTTCCTCTATCATCACAAGATCTCCATTAGAATGATCATCTAAATGAGAAAGTAAAAGATTATCGACATCTTCAATGCATATGTCTAAGTTTAGGCATTCTCCCTGTGCCACAACATTTTCCACCACATCTGAAAATCCTTCAGAATCAACAACTAAATGAGGACACAGCTTACAATTCATGCATGCTTGAGATAACCTCATCCCATGAGTCCTTGATTTTCTTCACTGCATCCAATATTGTGTATCTTTCCCTCAGTATGGGTCCTCTTTCTGTGTCTACTGCTTTGATGGCCATAGCAATTCCTAAATTTGCTAGGACTCCTTGACCCTGTGATTTTTTTTATAATTTTTTTTTTTTTTTGGAAAAGGAAATAGTTTTTTTTTATGTGTGTGTGGGGGGAAGGGGGGGGCTGTGTGTGTGTGTAAGTATGTGTGTGCGCGAAGCGACGTAAGTTTTTCTTTTATTATACCATCATGTTTAAACACTCCTGACCAAAGCCAATCAACATGGACGTTATAAACATAAACCATTTACATAACATCGGTTTCTATACAACAAACCATATTTTAGCTGTGTAGAATAGGATACAAGAAATACCATACTGGCTGAACATAAAATTATATTTTTTCCAGTTTAAAATATGCTTATAAAAAAGATACTCATCTTATATACACAGCCTAACTGTTTTATTTATTTTTTTTTTCTTCTTGTAAATACCCTTCAAAACTGTAGGGTCTTCTTATAAGTGATTATCAAACATTAGAAGATCTGATACATGCTCAGAGAGTATTATTAATCCAAAGCACTCAGTTCTCCCAAACAATGCTGTATTCAGTTATAAATTAAGTCTGTGAGAAAATGTAAGCAGTAATTAAAAAAAATTCATTATAAAGAACACATCATAGAAGTCTTGCATTCTTAAATGTTAATTGAACTGAATCACGGATACAGAAGAAAAGAAAAATGAAACAAATTTACCTTGGAGAACAAGAAATGGAAGTAGTTCTCAAAAAGCTGTGAAAAAAACGCTGACATTTTGAGCACAGACTAGTGGTTGTTGAAGCACAAAAATAAAATTATTGCATTATTATTTTTCAAAAAAATCACTGAATATTGAATAATAATGATAATCAGCGCCAGGGGTCTCTTTCACCATTGGCCCCCCCAAAAAATCAAGGTGGCGATTTTTATTTAGAAGTGGCGAAATTCAGTGGCAAAAAAAAAAAAAAAAAAAAAAAAAATCACATTCACACCGTGATCTTTCCTAATCGCCATTCTCAACAGAGGCTATTCTTGAATTACTCCCCTGCTTCCTAGGCATCGGACCACTTCCATCAGCTCTGGACTACCTTCTACTCTGCTAGGAAAGCATTTGTTGCTCTTGCCAGACATTATAACCAGGCCGAATTGTTTCTAAAATGTGAAATGATGTATTGATTGGAAGTCACTGTTTGGGTAATTTTATATACAATAAATGTGATGTCATACATAACCTTTTCCTATTGATCAGATTTCATGCTTGGCATAAGAGTTAGGGGCCATCCATAAATTACGTCACACGTTAAGGGGGAGGGAGGGGGTCAACGAAGTGTGACAAGGGGGGGGGGGAGTCATAAGCTTCGTGACGTCACATGTATAAATTTAAAATATTAAAACTCTAAATTTCAACTCTAATGAAAAACTTTAAAATATACCAACTCTATCAATATAATAATACAAGGGTGAATCAGAAAGTAATTTACACTCTGAAACAGTAAAAACAGATGTAAGTAAAGATCTACTGTGGACCAAAAGGGAGAATTGGTGTGTGGAATCTAATTTTAACACCAAAAGGGAGAATTGCCAGAAACTGTGGACCAACAACGACTAAATAAAACCGGAGAAACCACAATTCCACAACGAGAATTTATCACAAGTCTATTATGGGCAGACGCAAAAACACATCAAAACCAGAGTTGGAGAACATTTAGCTAGCATCAGAAATGGGAGATTCGCTATTTCCAGATTTGCCGACCACATACTGAATCAGAAACACACTTTCGACAAGAAAGACTTCAAAATCTTACACAGCACAAGTAACCCAAGAATACTGAAATTTCTGGAATCCCTCGAAATAGCCAGTGAAAAAAAAGAGAAGTTACTAAACACAGATAATGATCCTGTAAACGTTTCAGACTAGCTACACCTCAAAAAACATTTAACAAGGAAGAAAGAATCTCAAGCAGCTGCTACAATAAACGACAGATTCTCTCAAAACTCTAAGCACTATAAACATAATTGTGACTCTATTAACGACTTGTAGCTACTATAAACGACCGTTATTATTATATTTTTGTTCTCTCAAAACTTTTGTCTCCAGATTAGTCATTATATAACTGTTTTACTTACATTGGTTAATTGGTATAATCCCTTGCTATATAAACCCAGTGTTAACCTGTTACTACATCAATTGTTCTATTTTCTTTCTGACAATCGTCAATCTTATTTTCTTTTTTGTATAATATCATTCTATTAATCTTTTTTGTTAAAGATCGCTTGGGTTGGTCAGGCTTCTTGACTACCTTAATGTATTTCATTTGGAATTTATTCTGGTACGATGAGCTTTGTGAAAGTGCTGCTTTCATCCCATCTGAACAAATGTACACTTCACTGTTCGATTTTCGATTGTCGATGTTACTACATCAATTGGAAAATGTGACGCCGGGCGCGGCCCCCCCCCCCCCCCCCCCCCCCCCCCACACCAGGAGCGACCACGTAATTAGTAGATTATAGTAAGGAGGACGGGGGGGTT
>JAHWFO010015474.1:11475360-11514022 GCA_023313115.1 Rhysida immarginata
AAATAAATAAATAAATAAATAAATAAATAAATAAATAAATAAATAAATAAATAAATAATTTGTATTTGCACAAATTTATCTCACATGTTTGTTTTGTTTGCTAAATGGAATGTAATATTTTGAAGTGCTTGGATAAGCTGCATTGTAAAGAATACGAGAGAAGGTCGATTCATTGTTCTTCACAAGTGCCAGTTGAGATTGAAACCTGATGTTTTGGCTAATTCAGGAGGGTGTAGTATTCACTGCTTTTGAGTCAACTTGGATTTTTGAACATGGTATACAGTGGTTGATTTTTGAACTAAGGTGTACACTGATAGTTGAGATACTCAAACAGATTCATCTTCTCCTTATAAATAACATAAGATACTTGAATTGTCTTATTTCTATTTTGCATGTATAACTTGCTTGAAGAAAATGTAATGTTTAACATTATCTATTAATATTAAATTGGATTTTCATTTTTGGTACTAGCAATATTTACTCTTAAAATTTTAGCAAAGAAATTTTTTAACATTTACACACAACTTTCATTAAATTAGTTGACTCATGTGGGCCAAATGTGGAAGCTGCACTGAGCACCTCACCCACCCATGCTCAGGAACAGTTAGGAAGTCGGAAACCCACAATAGGATCAAGAAAACCAGTAGCGGCTAAAAAAGGGGTAAGTCTTTTAAATTATGGAGGGTAGCAATACTTTAAATATCTATGTAATGAGAAGTTCAGTAATACAAGTTCTTGTTATAATGAACTTGTTAAAAACAAATATTTTATTAGATTAGGTTGGAAAGAAAGGCCAATGATGTAGTCTGATGGTATGGTATCTGAAATGGAAGGCCAATGATGTGCACAAGCTATAGAGATTGTATAGAACACCTGCATGACATCATCATGTACATTGCTTTAATCAGTATCCATTAGCCATCAGCATTGTTTTAATATAGATGAAAAATTGAATAAGAAATTCAACAACCTAGATTTGAACCAGGGACCATGACTCTAGGTTGTCGCATCTGCTACTGGGTTACCATGGACACTTATACAGATAAGCTGTCTCCCATGTGTCCTAAAAGATGCTAAAGGCCGGTTCTACCAACCTCTGATAAATCCTCAGATAGAATAAGTACTGGAATAAAGCTCTGATAAGTAAAAACGGTGTTCTTCTATCCTCAGATAAACACCAGAATAAACCACAGTTATCTTGATAAAGTTATATGATCCTCTAGAGGTCGGATAGCCACTTATTCCTCGTATAGTGAACCATTTTGCTCAAATTTAAAAGCGTAAATGGCGGTACTTCCTATCACGTCCACACTTTGAATTTATTACTGTATCATTTTTACTTAGTAAATAAATGATTCACCAAATTTTTAAAACCTGTTTATTAATAAATTCACGTGGGAAAAGTCACAAGAACACGTGTCGGCGAACAGCAGCTATGGCAGCCATGATTCTCCATCTGAATTGGCAAAGACCACTACCCAGAATCCATACCAAAGTAGATTGCACCTGATTGGCTAGATCTGAAAAGATGCTAGAAAAGACACGTAAAATTCTAGCCATGCCAGATCTTGAAAAGACTCCTGACAGATGCCTAACAGACACAGATGCTAATTGGAAAACAAGTGCGTTTTTCAAAAATGCCCAAAAAAGATGCAGACATCTAAGAAAACACCCAAGGGGATGCTAAATGGAAAACCAAATTAATGTGGTGTTGCTCTACAGAGTAGCAATTGGAAATTTTTCTCTTTAATAGTTTTCGAGTTAGCAAATGGATGACCTTAAATTTGGAGGTCAAAGTCAAATTTGAGTGCGGCAATGAATCCCCTCCCCACATTATCTATAAACCACACTCATCAAATCTCGCCTACCTGGCAGCTTTGAGATATCTGCCATGTTACCAGACTTTTTGGACACCCTGTATATCTGCAATTTATTTATTATAATGAGATTTTACTGTATTTATATCTTGTCCAAATCATTGTGTAACATAAAAGTTTGCAATTAATTAGCAGCCAGGCAGTGAAATCTGATGGTGGCATGTCCATTGGGGGAGAACATTGTACTTTAAGGAAAAAAAATCAAGAAAAAGATTGTGATTGCATGTTTTTTAAAAGAATCATCATCCAGATGTTCATTCATTATTTTATAACTGTTAAAAATTGTGAAAGAAATGGAAAATAAATAAAAAATTTTTCTTGCCTCAATCATGTAATTAGATTGGTGCCAAAAAGAGCGGTTTGGGTGCTCAGAAAGTTGCAACAAACTTCAATGAAATAGAACGGATAGCTCAACTTCGTGAGCAAGCAGCTGCTGAAGAAAAGCAACAGCAGACTCTCTCAAAAGAAGAAGAAATGAAAAAAATGTGAGATATTAATAAAATATCTTTTGATCCCTAAGATTTTCAATAATAATAATTGTTAAAGTAGCTGTAGATATAGTTATTTATTGTATGTTTATTCTCTTTAACATTTTACTGTAATGAAATGTACATGTTTTTTTTTTTTTATCATTTTTAACCCTGTCAAATACTCTACTAATGAGATGAAGATTATTATTATTATTAGGATAGAATTTTAAATAAATAAATAAAAATTATTATTATTATTTTGAGTTATTTGATGATGTTTGTAGGAACTTTGTGCTAATATAGAACTTCATAATTGGTGTGCTTTATGGTAAATAGTAATTTTAAATACAGTACGGACCCGGTCGAACGTGGTCCACTAGAGCGTGAAATCGGCTCCAACGCGGTTTTGGCTTGGCTCCACCCCATAAGAAATCATGGCTCTTGTCAACCATGTTCGCTCCGATTGATTTCAGTACTGGATCTTCGACTGACTTTTTTTTAAGTAAAGATAAATGCGGTCGCGAAATTGTGATTCCTGATGACTGCGTTCAACCAGGTCCGTACTGTATTTAGTCATACAAACGAAAAAGTCCAGAAACTATGGATAAAGGTTACCTAAAGAGAAGAAATAAAGAGCGAAAACACTATTCCACAGCATACCTCATATGTACATTTCACTGACTATGTCAGCTTCTTCAGTGAAACAGCTTCTTCATGTCAGCCAAGGGATAACTTTAAAATTGTTCACTCTTGCAGAGATCTTAAGCTGTTGCCATTCCTCGAATCTTTGGAAATAATCCAGAATAAACCGTCGACTAAACTACTCAATAATGACGATGGCCCAGTGCTGGTAATTGAGTGGTTGCCCATGGTTGATTTGATTTTATATTTTGATAGATTTATTTTTCTGGGAATTTTTTTCTCTTTGGGGTGGTTCATAAATTAATTTTTATATTGGCTAGTCACTCTTTACCCGGCATCGCACCTGATGTGGTTCGTTTATATTTTCTTGAATTTCTCTGATTTGTTAATTTATTTGACCGCTTCTTATATATTCGCTGTTCTCTTTGTATTTGATGGCTCTCGAGTTATTTGATTGGGCAAGATTCTCGCTGAAGAAGCCAACATCGTCCGTGAAATGTACATACGAGGTGTTATTAAACTCTTGTTGTGGATAGGGTTTTCACTCTTTTATTTCTTTTCTTTAGATTACTATTTAGTCTTTAGATTTATAAAAAATCTGAGAAGAAAGAAAGATTGTTTCACTGAATGTATTTCTTACTAATAAAAGATGGTTATATAGTGAAGGATGGCATTATATTTAATTACATACATGAGGATACGAGGGGCAGTCATAAAATTCATATAATTACATAGAAGGCATGATCGTCTAGCAAGCAAATTTGGTGGGGTCACCAATCCTTCTCCACACAGACTCCCTGCAGTATCACATGTAGAGAGCCTGTAATGTCACTCCCTGCAGTGTCACAATCGATATTTCAAGTAAATATAGAGCCTGTCGTCTGCTTGAAAAAAACACTCCTTAAAGTAGAAATGACCTAATCATCGCTGTTAAATTTGCCTCCTGCGAAGGGGCTTATTCAATTTCCTAAATAAGGCCAGGCAGGCACCCAGTGAGTTCTTTACCTCACAGAATGTGTGTAAGGTTCGTGCAATTGCCTACCGTCCGCAGACGCAAAAGGCCAGACTGATGGTGTACAAATGTCGTGAAAGTTTTCCGAAAGGCTTCATGGTGGTGGCAGGGTAATGCTCAAAAGGACGGGTGGAAAAATGCAAATTACTACCAGAGAACATTTTGAAACCTCTTTACACGGAGGAGAACCCGACATTGATGAACACAAGATAAGATGTCCAGCCACACTGCTTGCTCAACACAGAATTTCATGGCACAAATGGAAGAAGAGACCGGCATTTGTACAACATCCTTCTCTGCTATCCCTGTCAAATCACCTGATGCCTCCCCCATGGACTTTTGTGGCTTTGAGCTTCTCAAAAGGGATCTTGGAAGGCATCTCCCCAGAACCAACGCTGGACTTTGGAAAGAGTGCAAGGAGGTATGGAACAAAATTTCTCTCACTGTCCTGCAAAGAAGTCTGCTAGCATGGAAATTACACTGCCAGGCTGTTGCCAGGAATCAGGGGAAAAACATTAAATGTAGTCGGTGACGAAGAAGGGGTTTCATGTGAAGTGACAATCCAAAATCAGGAGAAATTACCGTAAGTTAAGGAGAAATGACCCCCTGTATATCTGTAAAGGAATAACTAGTGATGCCACCACCTCAGTTTTTATTTCAATGATACATTGGAAATTACAGAATTTTTTTTTTAAATCGACAGTGCAGACAATTAGTAAAAATTTCTTTAAGACAATTTATTCCCTTTATCAATTATGTTTTTATAGGGCGTCCATGCGATTAGCATACCAAGATTTAAGTATTAAACAACAGAAAGAAGAAGAGAAACTGAAGCAACACAATCCAGCAAAGGCTTCTCAGTTAGAAAGATTAGGAATGGGATTTGGCAATCGAAGGTAAAAAATACAGTATTTGCATTCTCAGTTGGTAAAAAGAAACATTTTTAGAAGAGTTAATAGATTACCGTATCTTAAATGAATGATCATAGAGTATGGTGTTAATACTTTTTCCTTTTGGATTTTCATGTACAGTTCGGAAATTTCCCACTCTGCCACTCTTAACATGCAGACCATAGAGCAAGAATCTCCCAACAAATCGTCATCCAGTTTTGGTCGATCTAAAGATCGAGACTATTTTGAGGATGAATACGAGTTCTGTTTTACACCCGGTCCGCCAAAGTATGGAGATAGTCCATTCTCACGTGAAGATAGAAATTCCTTTTATTCTTCCAAAAATGAAGATAAATACATGAGTGGACGAAATAGTTTATGGCTGCCTGAAAAATCTGAGAAGAAAAATGCATTCAATGATGAAATAATAATCAGCAAAGAACCTGATGACAGGTAACGGAGAAATTTTTTTGTATGTATTTATTTTTCTAATTGCTTCAGTGGTTCAGTATTTGACAATCTTATTTATGATTAGTATTATGGGTGGTAGGAGTCGTAAAACAGATTCTTCAGCATCTTATGCAACTTCAGATGAAGCCGTTAAAAAATTTGGTAACGCTAAAGCTATTTCGTCTGAGCAGTATTTTGGTGGAGCAAGAGATATTGACGTGAGTGTTGTTGTTGTTGTTATTAAGGTTTTTAAATTGTGGATTCATTTTTTTAATATTGATTTGTTTAATTGTATTTACAGTACGAGAGGAAGACTAATTTAGCTCGATTTGAAGGATCCAGCAGTATTTCCAGTGCAGAATATTTTGGGGATTCATCTCAGCGAATGTCCCCAGGATCTTCTTTCTCTGGACCAGATTTGGATGACATTAAGGAAGGTGTGAAGGCAGGCGTAACAAAGGTTGCCGGAAAATTATCTAGCCTTGCCAATGGTGTTATGACTTCATTGCAGGTAATAAAGCATATGATAACATTTCATGAAAAGGAAAAATAGTGGGGGAATAAACTATAAAAGACTTTGTCTGTGGCAAAGTAACAAAATTTTAGTGACTTTTTAAATGGTTATTTTGAATAAAGAATATTATAATACTATTTTGAAAGTGATCAAGACTAATTTTATTAGAATGCGTGGTTTCTGTTGTATATTGGAAAAATTCTTTTTTCTCAGTTTTTCAATAATAAATGATATCGTTTTGAGCTTCATTCATTTAGCAGCATTATGAATTCTTTAATTTGGTGGCTGTTAATTTGATATTTGGTTCCTTCAGTTTAATCAGTATTCCAGATGGACTTGTATACTTTAGAATTTTTTATGCTTGCACTCTGATTGGAACCATGTCCCAAGTGTTAACTGTTTGTTTTGAAGTTGCATATCTTTGTGCACACGAGTGCATTTCTTACTAGTTACATACGTTTCATCAGATTGTTTTTAAAAATGGTTTTAGCATCTCATCTCTTTATGCTTGGCTTTTTTTTTTTTTTTTGTCTTTGTGATTAAATTTATGTGAAACTGTTTACAATGTAATTTTTAGCTTAGTGTTTCTTATGATCAAAATATATGTGCTGCAAGAATCGTTTTGAAATCTGTCTTCTACTTTGAAGCTGCTACGACACTTTAATACATAACCCTAATTTTGAATAATAAAGTTTGAAACTTAATTAAATAACTTCAGATGCCTGTGCCTGTTATTTAAAGATGTTCAGGGAAAAGAAACAGCAATATAGAAAACAAATTTAGATGCGTATTTGCAGTAAAGATAGCGAAATTGTAAAGCTATACAGTGGGGGATCAGTTAACGAACAGTTCAGATTGCGAACAAATTGCATGACGAACACTTGCGAAAGATTTTTCATGTTCAGTTAACAAACACCTCCCAGAACAAACAATAGAAGAAACGATGCTGTGTGTAAGATTTGCAAAACTTGTATTTTTTTTGTCACCCTATGAATTGTAGGTATCTGCAACGAGACCTTGACAGTTGTATACAGGCTCATTCTACATCACACACGATTTGCACAATGTGCACATGGTATACCCACTGACTGTTCAGCATTGCTCGATCACTTTGTGAATGCTGTTCTTGATTGCTAGTACGTTTAGTTGTTGTGCATTTGGTGTGTGCACGACGAGTAGAGGCTGGGGTTGCTCAGTGTATTCAAGATGGTAGAGGAGCAATGAGGAAACCGAACCACACACAGAATCAAAACAGTGATGTAGATGGAGAAACCGGAGAGAAGCTTAATTCAGTTATTTGATTTTCTCCATAACACTGTCAAGCAAATCATTTTCACTTCTACTTTTGTCGACAGCATTTACAATGTGTTTATTTACAATTGTTTGCATGGTATTAACCACTGACATTATAGAAACTTTTCTGTTATGGTTCACCATTTGCAAAAAATGCAGATTTATCATGAACACTCTGCACTTCTTGAGGCTGCATAATCTCCACGAATCACACCTCATGATTCAGACTGAATCCTGACTCACTTTCACGATAGTTCGTTTCATGCACGATGGAGAATGCGCCTTACATAACCAGAAACATTAGATGAATAAGATCTGGGAACTTACTAAGTTCGTTAACTGATTACCCACTGTACTTCTGCATATAATCTTTCAGCCCAGAAAATCTTCAGTTGTTCTTATAACCTTTGTTCTTATAGAATGTGCATATAGTATTTATTTTATAAATAATAATCTACAGTTATTTAAACCTCTATAATAATACTACAATAAATGCATACAATCATACATGCATAAAAGTAAAATAAAAAGTAGTGCACCGTACCTTTATTGAAACTTTTAATGGTTCTGAGAAGTAGAGAAGAAGATGAAGTCCTACAGAAGGTAGATTATATTAAGAATGAACGATTTTGTGGGTAGCTGAAGCTACCATGCCAAAATCGTTCGTGATCTATAGCCCTGCATTTGAGTTTCCATTCCAAGAGGCTCCATCGAAAAAAACTCTTGCTGATTCTGGACCACACCTCCTTACCAGCTTTCCATAATCCTGTACTGCGTGTCGTTTTTTTCCCCAAGTCCCATTTCAAGACCCAAATCCGTACAAATATAGTAGGGATGCATCAGAGGATTTAACTAGGACATCCATGACAGGAATTCCACAAATTTTCGTTTCCTCTTCAAGCATCGACAAGTAGGTAGCTGTTGATGCTGATTTAAGACTTTTTTTTTCCAGCTGAAGATCTTTATGGTTTATTTTATGGACAGTTGCCTGAGACTTGCATATGCGTTTTGCAATTGACTGTTGGGTATAGGGTTTTCCTTTGTGACAAATTGCCTCATCTTCTGAAAACTTTTGGGGTACGCCGCCCTTGCCTAGAGGGTCTGGGTTCGTCCATTGATACATGAATTTTGGATTTTCATTAAATGCTTTACTTGCACCATCTTTGGAAACCACCAATCCACGTGTTTTGCACATGTTTATAATTGCAGAATACGAGTATTTGGCGTCAGAAAGAGCAGTTATGTAGCCTTTCCAAAACCTATCAATTTTTGGCCTTATTCTTTCCAATCATGCAACTGCATTGACCCCTACCTATCCCAACAGACGCCTGGTTACTGCTAGCCACGTGATCAGATGTTTTGCATATTCAAATTGATCAAAATCTACCCTCTATATTTTTTTCATTTAACTGATAAGGTCCTTTTTAGTTCTATTGCAACCATTAAGAGTTTGCCCTTAAATTGTCACTGCTGGTAATTTCTTTGACCCCCCCCCCCAAGAAAAAAACAACAAAAAACCAAAAACACATGAAATAAACTGCATCTGATTGTGAATAGAATCGTGTGAAAATTGACTGCATGCACGACCTAGCATGCGATTGTTTTCAATAAAGCAACCACGTCTATTTGTTTTCATTTAAATGGCCGTGTTTGTATGAGCAGACTTTCAAATTTTGTTTTGGGATTCCATCGAGATTTTCCTCACATTCTAGTTGTTTGAACATCAAAGCATTCAACTTTCGAGGGTCCACTGTATATTGCATTGACTTAATCAGGTTCAGACTCATCCTGGAACTTTATCTTTCATCATTCTGGGATGTTGTTGTAAAATTGGATAATAATTCCAGCAATTAAAAGTATATGAACAAAGCTTTACAGGCATACGATACTTCTACAAGACCTAACATGATTGTACCATCTCTTTTTAAAAGTATTTGCAGCTTTCATTTGAATGCTATTTGCATTTGCTTTTTATTTGCACCTTTTATTTATTATGGTGTTACTTTTATAAATAAATGATAACCATTTGGGCATAACCGTGAAAACCATCATTTTCAAATTTATATTTTCAATTTCTGTTTTTGGCAAAATTGTGCTAGACAGTATGTGCAAATAAAAAGTTTGAAATTTTAACCAAGCATAATCAGATTTTGAATATATCCTTCTCTAATAGGTCATTTATACAGTGTGCTACTTAATTTAGAGTACACCCATGATTTCACACTTATACAAAAGATATATGGCACCAATAAATACTAGCGTGTTTATTCATTGAAAAGTTCAAGAAAACTTGGAATTGCATGCTCATGAGTTAATTTCTAAAATATTGTTCATAAAATTCTATATTTACACAAAAACACTTGTTACCTATTTTAAGCATTGTGTGCGATGCTCGTATGTTAAAGGTGGCTTGGAGGATTTCTTTGCACATTTCAAATTTGGTGAGGATGCAGACTTTTCAAGCAGTTTTTCTTTAACTGGCAGTTGTAGGTCTGCACTAATCCTTTGCAGCAGAGTGTCCAGTGGTTGATGCTTCCAATCATATATGATGTTTATCACGCTCTGACAACTTCGGCTTACACTTCTTTGTTAATGCAGAACGTTATTGCAACACATCTGAACAATTTGTAGAGCAGTGAGATGATATTGGATGCAGACAAGGTTATTATCAACAGAACACAGCCTGAATTTCAATGGAACGTGTGCAATCTGTTTTTGAGGATTTAGGGTAATTTTGAAGGAAATTTGGCCACCTCGTTCACCGGACCTGTCTTTCCCAGATTATTTCCTGTGGGGCTATTTAAAAGGGCGGGTGTATGCCAACAATCCATACACTCTAGACGAGCTGAAAGCAAACATTTGCTCAGAAATCTGTGCCATTCTGGACGACATGATGTAACGTGTTTCCAAGAATATGTGCTGTCGCGTTTGTTTATGTAAGCAGGAGAATGAGGCCACTTTGAATATTTACTGTAGGCTCAATCAGTGTCGCAGTGATTAAAAAATATCCACTGCATATTTCATGGCGGTATGTTTAATGGTTTTGATATATGGCAGGTGAATAAAAAGTCCCAGAACGGTCTAATGTCTCTAAAAATACACGTCTTTTCAAAAAAAGAAAAAAATATGTCTCTCAAACCCTGAAAAGGTGGTGAGGACTAATTTTAACACTATTAAATACTGTAGCTTTCAAGAAATATTGGATGCTTTTTTGATTTGAAGTGGACTGCTCAAGATATTCGCACTAGTTTGACTTTTTTTGCACTTACAGCACCATCTATAAAAGATTTTTAAAAAATTTTTGGGTAAAATTAATGTAATTTTTTTTTCAGTAGAATCCGAATCTGCAAAGAAAATTGGGGGTATCCATTTAAAATTTCAAAGTTGGGCCCCCCCCCCCCCCCCCAGCCCATTCGAGGGGTGCAGGTGGCTAATTTTGGCACTATTTAAATAGCATTCAAAAAATATTTGAGACGTATGTTTTCGAGATATTTGACCATTCCGGGACTTTTTATTCACCTGATATGCAGGGTGAATACAAAAGTCTGAACCCCCTTTTATTTTTTGAACCGAAGCAGATATGTCAATTTTGATGAATCCAATGAATAGGAAGTTGTGGGTGGCCTATCCCATGGTGCACTTTTCATCATCCCAAATATGCAAAGATTTATTTCAAAATTTATCTCAAAAATTTAGGACACATTCAAAATTTATCTCAAAAACCGTAAGGGATAGAGAAAAAAACCCAATTGCAAACCTGTTCAGCATAAAAAAACAAACAAAACAAAAAAACCTTTTTTTTATGCTGAACAAGTTTCCAATTGGGTTTTTTTCTCTCTCCCTTACGGTTTTTGAGATAAATTTTGAATGTGTCCTAATTTGCATATTTGGGATGATGAAAAGTGCACCATGGGATAGGCCACCCACAACTTCCTATTCATTGGATTCATCAAAATTGACATATCTGCTTCGGTTCAAAAAATTAAAGGGGGGTTCAGACTTTTGTATTCACCCTGTATATACATGTTGTATTTATTGGTGCCTTATATTTTTTGTACAAGTGTGAAATCTTGGGGGCAAACTAAATTAGACAATGCACTGTAAAGAAATCTGTGAAACGTTGCTCTTTTAATTAAAAGTAGGCTAACTGTCAGGAGTCCATTTGTGTTCTCTCTTGTTTTGGACTTTTGTTTTCTTGAGCATCTGTTATACGTTCTCTTAACTAGCTGTATATTAAAATGGACTCCTTATTATCAGGGTTCATTTTAGGCGGGGTTTACGGGGCGCACCACCCTGTTTGCCCTTTCTATCTTGCTGCCCCGACACCTGAAAATGCGTCCGCAGAGAAAAATCTAAAAACCTTGTAAAGGGTTAAGGAATTTCAAAAAACTATTCAATTTTTTATAGAAAAAATCTTTTTTGAAAACCTAATGCCCTTTTTTGATAATGTCTTCCCCTTTTTAGCCCTTAGTACCCTGCCCTTTTTTAAGTCTAGTACCCTGCACTTTTTGCCCTGTATTACCATTAATACAATCATTTTATTATACAATGTACATGAAAGTTTTCTTTTTTTTTTTTCTTCTTGTATTCTTTTCTTCATCTATCTTGAATAGTTTATGCTTTTTCTTTAAACACCTTTTTATTATTTAATAAAAGAAAAGTAATTTTCTATTTTCATAATGATGATAGTGCACTTAATACTCGTAATTTAATATAGTCAACTCTGTTTTCCTTTATTTCATTTACAGCGTAAATGATGACAAAGCATCCATTTTGCACTTGATTGGAAATGACAGTTGAGTAAGCTTCTTTAACCCCCCAGTGTGTTTATGCCTATTAATCAAAGCTTGAGTGCTTGGAAACCTTCGCAAACTCCATTTTGTGCTTACTGTTTTGTTTTTTTTTTTTTTTTTATTTTTTTTTATTTTGCATGCAAAATCTAACATTGCTTAATTTGTGCTTAACTCAATAAAGCAGCCTACTAACATTTTGCACATATGGTTTCGCAGATGTATGCTTTCTTAAACAGTGGAAATAATGTGAATTATGAAAGGGATAGAAGTCCAAAGATCAAATAATTTTTCTTCTAAGGCACTGAAAACCATTTGGAAGTTTTTGAAACTTGGCATACAGCAAGTTCACATTTATAATGGGTTGTCTCAGTTGAGATAATAAGACTTGATTGGATAATGAAATAAAATGTTTGGTTTTTGGACTTTTTATTGTAGCTTTCCTTTAAAATTTTAGGATTAAGAATTATAGCCTTGATTGCTTTGCATAGGCTTTTGTTTTGGTAACATTATATTCAATATAAAGCCAAGTAAGTAATTCCAGTTCCTGTTAAACGTACATTTGGGGAAGGCCATGTGTTTACTTTTTTTGTAAATTGTACATAGCAATTATTATTTCTTTCTTTTCATAACGGGATGGCATCCCTTTGTAGAAATTAATATCAAAGATTACTTTTTTTTTCTTTTTCCCCTCCCTCTCCCTCCTTTGTCTCTTTTTAACTGTTGTTAACTTTTGTTGTTATTTAATGTGTTGTAAAGCTCTTGTTGCTGATCTTCCTGCTTCTGCTTATGGGAGTTGAATTTTGTTTTGTTTAATAAGTATCATTTTCTTGATGTATTTACTTAAGTATTTCTGTGTGTGTAAAATTTTGCAAAATAGTTTTGTATGTTGTCTAAATTGGTTAATTTCACTTAAAATGGTTGCAAAAAATAAATTATATATTTTAATGTAAGCAATTCCTTATGAAAATAGATGAAAATGGAAAGGAAAAAAACCCACGAGTCAAAACGGGAACCGGGAACAATTGACTCGCTGCCTAACCTAACCAATTGAGCGGCATGGGTACTGACATCGCCTACTGACATCCTTTTAGACTTAATTGTCACTAGATAGCCTTCATTGACAGAGCTGAGACTTCTTTCCCTTTTTATATGGTGAAACTACACAAATGTATAATAAATAAAAAAAATTATATCAGGTGGTGCAGAAAGTTTTGTCGTTTTTAGATACAAAACATATACTAACAGCTTTCGTTATGTAATATATTTTATTCATCATAGTAATCTTCATTGGATTATCAAATAAATATCTTCTCCTAATGTTCTAGCAACTCTTGATCTTTAGACTTAAAGAAGAGACCCAAATCCTCCTTGTTTTGAAACATTTTTTCTGCATGTGGTTGTCAAGTGATTAAAAAGGGGGTAGTCTGTTAGAGATGTCAGGGAAGTAGGGTGGGCAAAGCGAGATCCCCCCCCCCTCCTCGAGTCATTTCTGTGACATGCAGACTAACATTATTCTGCAGTAGCAGAGTGCCTTTCTTGTTAACCTGTGCTGGCTTCATTATAAGCAACTTAATGTGAACATATTGCAGCATCTTATAGTCAGGTATATCTGTACAGTTAAGTTTTGCCAGAATTAAGGAGCTCACTACATTATGTACCCTGTTTGCAATGGTCAAAAAACTGTGAGCATGTCTTTTGGGACGGAGATCTTGTTTAGGGACCTTCTTCAGTAGTTCATTTTTTGATAAAGAATGTCTGATGTTATTTCACATTATCCATTTGTTGTCGGAAATAATAATCCTTGCGTGGGATTTCCCGAAACTATGAAGATGACTTTGCACTGCAGATTCAAAAACACCAAGGTTATTAGCCAGTTCCTAATGGGTTTGGTGAGGACCACACGTAAATAGGGTTTCTAGTTCCTGGTTATCGGCCACCCCTGATCTCCCATCACGAGGTCATCTTCAATCGTCTTGTCTTGACTTCAGGACTTGGTAGCAAAAAATGGGCCTTGTGATGTGACAAGGCATCATTACCCAATGCTTGACTGAGATTTCTGGCTACCTTTATCCTTTTATGGCCTAATTTAAACTCGTAAGTACAGCTGCACAGATTTTTACTTCAATTGAGATCATTAGAATGTTATCTTAACAGAAAAAGCCTCAAGCAACGTAAGACAAACATCGGTAGTTTTGAATGTTTGTGCCACCTGATGTATTAAGTCTAAATACCCATACTGGAATATTCGACAGTTTAAAAATACAGCCAATCTCTTTAATATGACACCACTTAAAATGTAATCTTGCTTTATATGTATTTTCCCTTGGTCCTGTCCCCTTGAAAGCTATTTCTATGTAAATACAACCAGTTTAATGTTTTTTTCTCAAATCCTGGTTAATACGTGTGTGTTTTTTGTCTCAAAAATTATAAAATTCATTCCAAGAAAGTGAATTATTTGAAATAATTATAATAATATTTTTCATTAGTTATGCGGTTATCTAAGCACGCCATGCAATAATTCCATTAAATAAAACAATGAAACTCGTGTTATTATATAATTGTGAATTCTTGTTGGTTATCAGTGCATTTCGAAGCATTGATCAGAATTCACAAAACTACCTCAATTGCAGTATTCCCCCAAAATAGGGTTTCCGAAAAAGAACGACAATTTGTGATGTTCTAACTTTTGATTTGATTTTTATTACACTGAACAGACAGTATCGAATTTAGATTGGCAGTACTGATTAATAATACAGCATTGCGAAGTTTGATGTAAACACTGAGTCTGTGCAAGAAAAAAGCTCAGCGTACCTCTAGTTCGTCTAACTATAACGTGCTGGATGACCTTGAATGAGGAATGACCTCTACTATAATGCGAATAATTTTGGTGTAAAAAAAAAAGTACCTAAATTTATGGGACAGTAAATATATATTAATCCTGCAACGACTGATGGGGATCAGTTGCATTTTGTCCTGATGAACTGCAGACGAAATTACCATATACTATACATTAATTCACTTTTTATTTGAATTTCTCCTTGCCAAAAGCTAAAAAACGTAAAAAATAGAGCTTTTTCTGTAGATTTTTGGATATATTCTCGTGACAAGTCAAAAATGTGGATCGCATTAAGTTTTTGCTGGGGGTTTTTTTGGGGGGGGGGGGCTGAAAAAGTGGAATCTTGTTATACAATGGGGCGCATTATAGTAGAGGATTAACAGTAACACCATATTCAAATTCAGCCAATCACGTTAGTCCCTAGCCTCCAACTGCCACCACCCGTTTTCAACAAGTACTTAATTAGGTCAAAGCAGACAGAGGAAGAATCGAAGCCTAAATGGATCAAGATTTACCAGAAGTTGGGTGCCAAGATATAATAGACCGACTGTATGTTCAAAACTAATGGACATACAAGTGCCTAAATTGGAAGGATTAACAGGTTGTGTGCTTCCAGTAAATCTAACAAGCTTCGTGTAGATAGATGGCATAAGAGCAGAGTTGCAAACAAAAAGTCTCCCATGGTTCATGGAATTTAAGTCCCTTGTCACTTTTAACAAAAAAAAAGAAATGTTGAGATCTTTTGTTAAAGGACAACTATACACAAAAAAACTATTACAATTTTTTTTTACAGAATATCATTCTTTGATATTTTTAAATTTGGTCCATAATTTCAATATAAGAAACTGCTTTGAAAAGTGAAAAACTGCACTTTGCCCCTCCCTTCTGCTGGCCATTTTTTTCCGGAAGTGACTTAGTTCGAGTCAAAAAAGGTCAACGAAAAAGACAGGCCCGACACGGAAGTCACCTGTCCATAGTAAGAAAGGCCCTGACCAATCCAGCCTTCATTGTTTTCAACAAATGAAAAAAATGAAAATTACATCTTTTTCAGTCTACATTGTTATTCTACGTTAGACTATAACTACGTCATGGCCTCACCCAAATCCCACTCATTATTTTCATTTTTTCACACATTTAGAGTTCGAAATAAATTTTTTTAAATATGCCATGATGTCATTAATAGGTTAAACTTTCGATTTAAATAAAGTTGTATATGACTGCAGAGTTGTCCTTTAAAATATAACATCCTAGAGCCATCCAATAAAAAATCACAAAATGTCATTTTTTTGGGAGGGGACCCTGTATATAAATAAATGTATGAAATTTTGCATTACATACAACACTATTGGGATTTGCAGCAAATTGTATTTCATACCCAGATAATGCATATTAATAAAGTTTGACTGGAGAAGGAAACTTTATGGAATTGTAAAAAATTGTCCCAGTTCCATCTACCATGTATGGTTCTGTAGGCACACATTTGAAACAAGTTTGCTATTTAAATGATCACTTCCATTTTATGATGAAAACATTTAAAAATAAATCTTGAAAGAAACCTTGTTCTACTGAATCTTTGCTGCTCCCCCATCCATGTAAGACTTCATTAAATTTGAAAATTTATCTTTACAAGCAACATCATTTCCTCATAAGCTTCTGTGATCGAGAAATCTTCTTTTCCTATTAACTTTAGATAAACTTGAGACCTGCAAAATATTCGCCATTGGCACTATTGCTTGAGGGACTTTCTTTTTGCAACACTTTATATTTAAGATAATGTAATACAGTATACTTTTATTGGCTATAAATGAAAAGCAACCATAACCAAAGCTCATCTGGATTTAAATAACCTAAGTTAACCACTTGTATAGATTTTTTTTTTTTTAAATGTCTATTATAGCTAAGAATTATAGATTTAAAATATACATTTAATGTCTTTAAAAATATTTTCAGGAAAAATACGATTACTGAAAATGAGGGCCTGGATTGCATTCAAGTACAACCGTAGCAGTTGATGATTGATGTAAAGCAGATGTTTTTGTTTGTAATAATTTCTCCTTTTGAGCTAAAATTAATTAAAAACTTTTAATTTCTCTCCCCCATCCTTAAACTATTTTTATTTAATTTATATGCCACCACCTTAAAAAAAAATAAATACCACATTGAAGATTTAAACCCTTAAAATGGACCATGATGGAATAAATAATGTGAAATATAAGCCAATCGTGAAGTATTTGCTCATGGGAATAGGATTCTGTCTCTCTCTTTATGGCCATTTTCACCCGTGTATTTAAGACTTCATTTTAACTGATCAAGAATTTCCTTAGCATTCATTCCTCATTCTCTATTGGAATTTTACTCATGTAATTAAGAATGCTGTTTTTCTAGAGAAAAATAAGCAAAACTAATGGCTTTAAGTCAATAAATTACATTGCAAATGAATATTTTTCCTCTTAAATCTGTAGAACTTTGGAAGATTTTTGACAAAGGGCATTAAGAAGATGAATATGGTGCCAATTATTATTGGTGAAATTGGTCTTGTTAAGATTGTTATTAATGAAGGTTTTTAAATGTAAATATTGTATTGCAAGGTTGGGTTATATATTTGTTTACCTCTTTAATTATAGAAATGAGATTATGTAAGAAGTTGATTTTTTTTTTTTTCTTCCTTAAAATTTTTCATGTTGGTGGTAGAAATAAAAAGGTTTTCATTACAAGTTCATTGTCTTCATTTCAAATTAAAAAAAGACAACATGAATATTATTATACATATAAAAAATAATAAAGATAGGAATGCATTATATTAATTTGTAATAATCAGTGGGGCCGGTTATCTGGTACTCGCTTCCTGGGTGCTGCTTTTATGATATTGTCAACTCTTAATATCATTTCTGCAGCTTCGGCTGCACTAAGCAATACTTGACGCTTTACAAGGTAAGACTCTGTTATGCCTAGTTTCATCATATCGTCTATTTTCCCTTCCAACATATCTTGAAAAAGAGAGGAAAAAGATTAGCAAAATAATAATTATTACAGTACCGGTTGATATACAAAATCTAAATCTGACATACTGAGCCCATAAGTGCCTTTTCCATCATTATGTGCAGCTCGTAATTGAGAAATCAACTCTGCACTATCGTAACCAGCATTATCTGCAATTACTGTTGGCAACTAAAATAATAAAATAAATTATTATAGAGTGGATTTTGGAATTATAAGTGTTAATGTGTTTATTATATAAGAGCAGGAGTTGTGATAAAATAGATTAATTAAAAAATAAATAAAACTCCATTTAAATAACAGAAACAATTGGGTGACTTTTTTTCATTGTTTTATTTATTTTTTTAATTAATATATGTTAATATGTTTATATCAAGAAATATTTAAAAAATTCACCTGTCTCAGTGCCTTTGCAAATGACTCCATTGCTACAGCTTCTTTTCCTGGAGTTTTGGCTGCAAGTTGTGTTACAGCATTTGCCATCAACATTTCTGAACATCCTAAACAAAATTAAAATTTCATAATTTTAATGTTCATTATATTTTTTTAACAAATGCTTGAAAGATTTATTAAACAGTTTTATATTTAAAACAAAAAAAATTCTAATAATGGTAAATTTACCTCCACCAAAGACCGTCCTGGTCTCTTTGATGGTCTGTGTGAGAACACACAAGGCATCATGCAATGAACGTTCTGCTTCATCAAGAATCTGTTGTGTAGCTCCTCGTAAGACTATTGTGCACGCTTCTCCCATAGCAACTCCAGAGAATTTTAATAATTTATCCTCTCCTATCATCACTTCTTCTATTACTTCACAGTAACCTAACTTGACAAGTTCAGGGTTACCAAATGTTGAAACTATTTCTCCACCTGCGTAATGTAAACATAATGCATATATGGGAATAGAATTCATTTACGTACTGTAATTTTCAGTATATAATGTGTAGGAAAAACAAGTATAATTTAATATTCCCATAATAAAAGCAATAAAGACAAGATTAAAAAAATTTTTTTTTTGGAGGGGGGTTGGGAGGGTGCATATTGTATATTGAAAATTAAGGTAAATCCTACATTAGCATATTGGTCTTCAAACCTAAACAAGTTACTGTTATTTATTATATCGGCAAGAAATGGGGTATTAGTATAAGATTTGCATTTCTAACTATCTAGAGAAAGGGTTTTTTTTTTTGTTTTTTTTTTCCTCCAAAAGTAATAGAAAGTCAAAATGGATAAAGTTTACAACGAGAACCAGTATATAATAATTTATTAGTTATAATGAATAACTATAATAATAATAATATAATAATAACTAAGATTATTCTATACATTTCTACCTTTGTCCCAGTAAAATCAAAATGTGTATGCGTTAATTTTATCGTTTCACTGTGTCGCTCCAATCGTCTATAAGAAATAAACCCTTTCTCTTCAGATATTTGTTTTGTAAAAATCCATGAAATTACTATTTGAATGTTGTTACAAATACAGTAAAACGATTACTTTAGAATATGTTCATTTTGAAAATCTAATTTGTTGATACTGTTATTTCAATTTTTTCACAACTGAATTAATAAATAATAATGTAAAATAAATAAATATTGATACATGTATATAATAAATAAATATATTCCGGGTGTCCCAAAAATGACTGATGGATTTTGAAAATCAATAAAAAAAAAGACGGAATGCGATAGATATGTATCGTTCACAGGTGGCGCTGAAAACTATGAAAAAATAAAAACCGGTATGAAAATGTTGCAAGGGACCTGTTGCAAAAAACTAAACAATGACATTTTCAATGTAAACCCCATTTGAAAAAACCATTTTGGTAGAGCGGACTTGCACTCTCAACAGCACACGCTATCAGCTTGTTACAGATCGCCTGCAGCACATCTCGTTAGAAATGTTAACTAAATTTGAAATTTGGTGGGATAAAATTCGCTGATTTCCTAAGCATAAGGCTGCAAACAATACATATCTATCGCATTCAGTCTTTTTTTTTTATTGATTTTCGAAATCCATCAGTCATTTTTGGAACACCCGGTATATGCATGTATGTTGGTAGGGATTCTTAGAATAGTTTGTTTCTTTTTAAAAGCAGATTGAGACCAGCTTGAGATGCGCTCTTTGTTTTTAGTTCACAGATAGCGGGACCAGACTATAGTTATCCTTGATTGCTTTAAAAATTTTGAAGATTTATGCTTCTTTAAGTATAAATTAATAAATACTACCGATAATTTGAAACTGAAATTCTTTCAAATGACTGCAATGTCTGCTCGCCAAAATTGCCAGTGGCAATTGTTCAACTGGCAATTTGGCAATTGTTCAACTAATCTGACGAATAAACTATCATATTTGTCGAATATACTTGGCTAATTCTATTTACACTGAGTGGCCAAATTATTATGACCACCTGACAGTTTTAGGCAAATGAGCTATTCCCACAGCACTGCCACTAGAGGGCTAGATAGCTATAAAAAGGGAATGCAGGTGAGGAGAACCATCAGTTGCACTGTGTTTTTTGCGACGATATGGGCAAAAAACGTGATTTAACTGAGTTTGAACGCGGGATGATCGTCGGCGTGCGCAGTGTCGGAACCAGTATCAGCAAAACAGTTGAACTTATGAAGTGTTCAAGAGCAGCAGTTATTAATGTTTACAGAGTGGATTACCAAGCAAAAAACCGGCTCGCAACGTCAAGCGTGTGGTCGTCACAGGCTCCTCAATGCTCGAGCTGAAAGGAAATTGGCCAGAGTTGTCCAGGGCGACAGAAGAGCAACAGTGCGTCAAATAGCGGCAAATCTTAATCAAGGACAAACTGACCACCTCTGAATGAACTGTTCGCCGCTTATTACACCGTTTAGGCTATGGAAGCCGACGACCAGTTCGAAAGCCTCTACTGTCAGCCTTGAACAAGAGCAGACATCTCCAGTTCGCCAAGGAGCACAAAGATTGGACAGCAGATGACTGGAAAAGGGTCATGTGGTCCGATTAGTCACGATTTCAAATGCATCATGCAGATGGCAGGGTTAGAATATGGAGAATACAACACGAAAGCCACCCCACCTGCATCGCCACAACACTTCAAGCTGGTGGCAGCAGTATTATGGTTTGGGGGACGTTTTCTTGGCATTGTTTGGGTCCTTTGATTCCTCTGCACGGACGTGTGCACGCCCAAGATTATTTAAGTATTGTCGCAGATCAAGTACATCCCATTATGTTAATGGTGTACTCTGACGGGGATGAATACTTCCAGCAGGACAATGCTCCTTGTTATATAAGGCTGGCATCGTCCTCAGATGGTTCGAAGAACATGCCGGAGAGTTTACCTTGCTTCGATCGCTAGATCTCAATCCCATTGAGAATTTGTGGGATGAGATCGAACAGGCCATCAGACAGCGGGATCCAGCACCATCAAATCTGCAGGAATTGGAAGGTGCAGTTCTTCAGAGTTGGTCTCAAATTCCTCCTACAACCTACCAACATCTCATAGAATCCATGCCCCGAAGAATGCAAGCAGTAATAAGAGCGAAAGGTGGCCCAACACTGTATTAAGGGGGTGGTCATAATAATTTGGCCACTAAGTGTATATAGAAAATCGCATGTAATTGACCTTAACTCTTGTTTATTGCCAACCGACCCCACAGTTTACCTGAGGCAATAACCTACTTTCTTGTTAAGGCTCACTCATTCTTTCACTCTTATCTGTGAACCTTAACAAGAAAGTAGGTAAAAAGGTAAACTGAGATCAGTTGGCGATAACGGAGTTTAATCGGCCTGTATTAGACTTTGGGATCGCACACTGACAGCAATACAAGCGAGTGATACAATCATTTCAAATAGCATATGCCACCAAAATAAAATTACCAAATTTTTTAAATTTGACAAGTCGTCGGGGAAAAAAGAATGGCTCCGATATTAATCAGTTATCAGGACAAATGTTATAAAGCATGTGGCAAGACCCAGCACATAAAAACATGGTGGTTCCAGAAATAGGCCGATTGATATTCAAGTCTGAGAATCTTATTTTCTTGTAAAATGTGCATACCTTCCGGAAAAAATATTTTTACAATAGGAAAATGTTCAGTCATGCTTAAAGTTAATGATTTTTGAAAGTACGAAAATGGTAAATATCATAAAACAGTAATATTAGTGAAAATTTTATTTAACTTCATTTATTGCTTGCACAATTCGCTCATGTTATTAATAATAAAATCCATGTTTTTTGCTATACCAATATGCCATGCTTTATAATTTTAAATTTGGCTAAAATGCAAGATTCTGGCTTAAAAAAAAAAAAAAAGCTTTTGGCTAAAATATTGACGATAAAAATTGCAAGTACAAAGCGGCCACTGGACTGTTTTTTTTATTAATATCTAAATATTGTAAGGTCTGTCGGACCCCACCCACAGTGATCGTATCAGGAAAGTATACCCCCCCCCCCCCCCAACCCCGATATAAAATTATTTTACCTGTAACTAGTGCTAGCCTTTCAATACCATCAAAGTCTGCATGTTCAATTGCCATCACACCAGCATCTGCAAACAGCTGTTCTGGATAATTGTAAATCAGTTGCCTAAAGAGAAAATAATCACGCAGTGCATTTATATGATTTTATTAAGAAAACTTTGGGAATTTCCAAATTAACATGCATCCAAATATATAATGCGCAAATTTAATACCTATTGATAAAAACATTTATGCTGTGCTTCAGTATCATTTCCACTTTCTCTTTCATTTTCTCCTTCTCTGCCAGTTCCAATTCTGCAACTTTTGCAGTTGAATCAACTCGTACACGTGAGCCAAAGATTTTTATCTTATCTGTGTCCATGGGTGTATTGGCAATAAGAATTCGAGCCTTCTCTATACGCTTTGGCTGATTCACGCCAACTTTCTTGTCCAATAAAAATCCTAAACGGAAAAACAACAGCATTTCAAATTTTATCATCAGAGAAACCAGGATTAAAATGCTTAATGTAGGTATCATCTGGAAATTGAAACCCCCCCCTTTTTTTTCTTCTCCCTACCACTAATATCTGAGCAAAAAAACCTCATTTTCATTTAATATATTCTGTTAAAAGTTGCAATTTTTAATTTCCTCTAAACTTTTTACACATACGAAGCAGTTCCTCCCAAAAATGTACCTTAACGGGTCCAAATCAAAAGGTTTCACTGCCAATTTAACCTTTGTTACGACTAATACACCCTTATCATGGCACTACTTCCACCAAAACTTTATTGTTGGAATGATAAAGTCTGGAAGAAACTATTTCACAAGCATTTGTTATACCTAGCAATGTCAATTAGAATAATTCTACAAATTTAACTTGTCCATCCATATAGCTCTACTCTGATTCAATCAATCAAAGTGCAGCATTTGACCAATCACGTATGGACTGCACAACCATGGCAGCACAATTCATAGAGTAAGTATCCTATGCAATATACAAGGTGTGTTCTAAAAATAACATTAATTTATTTCTCTGAAAGTATGGAACATACAACTTTGCAACTCTGGCATCGCACTGCTACAACCATCAGTTCTACTTTGCATTCCAGATGCATTTCCCCTCTGTATCATTCTTTGTTCTGCTCACACAACCATTTTTTCACACAACTTTTTGTTGTCATCGTACTTTAATTGGATAGAGAACGTTTTTTCCCGACTCTCCAATTTCATCCCAACACTTTCTCCCACGGAAATGAGAAATTCAATATCCCAGTGAACTGCTTGTAATGGTTATCACTGGCATATGGCAGTCACTATTGTGCTGCCAGGTGGCAGCAGAGCTTGTTCAAATGTCAGCCTGTAGCATTGTTAATGTCATAGAAATAAATTTTGGTGCATTACTTTTTGAATGCTCCTTTTAGCAGTGTTGACATTAATCTCATACAAAAATGAGACTTGAATATTGCACTTGAGAAAAATTCCACACTTCTTTTGCAGAACTTATTCCTATTCTGTGAGGTTTGTGATTTGGTAGATTGAGTCCTTTTATTCTTCCATTTGCATACCATATAATTAATATTTGATTCATAAATACCCAGACTTACTGCGATGTCTTGTACAGAACATGTACTGTAACTTTCGGTATATAACACGTAGGGGGGGGGGGGACTTTAAAAAAATAAATCATTAGTACACATTATAAAACAAGTAATGATAATTTGAGGGTGTATGTGTGCGTGCATATTATATAACGAAAATTACTGTATCAATTCACGTGGTACCCTAATATTTTGGTTTGTAAATGAGATAATTTTGCTGTATGCGGCATTTTGCATTCCTACAAAGCAGTATCTGTTTGAAGCCAAGCAGGTGTTTTTATAGAAGATTCTGTAGCATCTTGGATAATTTCATTATCTGAATGTTAATTGCAAGAATTGCACATATTCAACTATATTTCACTTTCACTCCTTTTATTTTAAATTATAACGAGAAAATGGCTCATAAAAGCTGAAATAGCTCTTACTAGTAATTTTGTACATCAAGCAACCCAAATAGCACAATGCTAAACAGAAGAAAATTCCAGTTTAGATAAGAGGCAGCAAACATCATAAAAACGTGATTTCTCTCAAACATTCGGGAGAACATAGGCTTTGAACACTTGTCTGCATTTTCCTTTTCCAATGAATGATGAAAGCGTCTTCTCTTCTTATGGAATTAAGGTAATGAATAATAAAAACTGAAAAACAAAAGGAAAATATCTGCAATCTGGGATTGAACTGGAGAGCTCACCACTTCTATCAACTGGGTAGCAGCAGATTACCCTAATTTTTCGAATATAACGCGCACCCTATAAACCTACATGAATTGTACAAAAATTCGACTATAACGTGCACTCAAGTTTAACGCGCACCCTTTAAACCTACATGAATAGTAAAAAAATTAGACTATAACGCGCACTCAGGTATAACATGTATGATGTCATACATACTAGAAAATAAAATAAATTTACTGTAGTTATTATAATTGCCCTTTTGATTTGCCTAATTGTAAAAAAAATATGATACGAAATGCTTTTTCTAAAATAAAATTTTATAAATATTACTAATTAAAAAATCAAATAAAATACCTAATAACAATTAAAAACCAATAAAGTCTTCGTCTTCACTATTGGAATGAAATAGTTCAGGTGATTACGCTGCAACTTGCGATGGTGGTTCTTGAAATGGATGCTCTTGCATCGGGGCTGTTCTTATGCTGGCGACTCTACTTCTTCGATCGCTTCGTTTTCTGGAGGCAAAAGCTTTGCTTTCCGAAACCCATTCACAATCGTCTTTACACTAATCTTCTGCTATGCCTCCGTAAATAATGGGGATAAAGGGTTAATCTTGGAATCCTTCGAACACTTATGGCATGTATAATCATCATGGAAATTTTCATTCAAATCTGATCATTGGATCCAAAGATATTATCGATTATTAAAAACGCTTTTTCTCATCGCCGATGCAGCTTTAAAAATATGAATCCGAGTATAACGCGCAGGGCTTATTGTAACTGTTTTTGACTGCAAAATGGTGCGCGTTATATTCGAAAAATTAGGGTAGGTTTTAAACCTTTTCCTTCCTTTTATTCTCTTTTTTTTCTTTTAATTTGTAGTCTGACTATAACAAATCAGAATTCTGCCACAATAGATCACCTGAAAATGTAACTCCATCCAACTACATAATTTGTTGGAATTGTTTTTAGATGGATAGACAACTGGTCAACGTGATCACATGCATAGTTAAGAAAATGTATCAAAAACAAACTTTTCTTACCTTCATCTAAAAACGAATCTGTGAGACTTCCACCTAATTTTTTAATGATTTGGATGGCATCCAAGCTACCGGATCCCTAAAACAAAAATAATACGAGATAAAATTTGCACCTGGACAAAAACCAGATTTGCTTCATTTAAGTGTTACTGTCATACAATGAAACAACAAAATCCGCTACTACAGTACAGTATTTGGTACAATTCACATCAGATTGATAAAGGATACAAATTGTATGCACAGAATAAATAAGGAACTTGATGACAATATCAGAAACAAAATCTAAAATTAGTACACGATAGAAGCTTGCATATGTTTGCAGTCTCAGATTCATATGATCACCCACTACATGCAACTTGCTGTTCATCTTGCTGCTCGTCATTTTCTGCCCCTTCGTAGAATTATTTTAGCATTGATCTTCACACATTTGGGACAAACGAGATGCATGCACAGTGGGATTCAATGCTATGATTCGACAGAAAGCCTATGCCCCAGCCCTCTGAGCCTAACTATTGCCTGAGCTTGTTTTAGAAACTCGTTTTTATTATAAAGGAAATCGGGGAGAAATATTTTATTGTCATCTTGTGCATTCCATACATAGTAAGTGCATTGCAGTGCAGAAGTCATGAACCTTAACCACAATAAGCTTTGAAAAGTCTCGACCGTTTAACTTGCATCACATAGAATGATTATGCTTCAAATAATGTGTATACAAAATTGAAAAGGATGCTCGTTTTACACGATTTCACTTAAGGACATTTTCGCTTTACCAACGCTTGAAATCAAGCAAAAACATGGTGGTGATCCTCAGCTTAACGAAAAAAAATTTTTTTTTGCTAAAATCAAGTGAATTCAATTGTACAGTCATCAAAGGGAAATAATCTACACTTGAATTTTACTCCTTCAATATTAATTTATTTTTAATAATTTAATATTACATCTAGAGTTAACATTATTAAGATTATTAAATTTAAATAATTATAATTAAAAAAGCTATTAAAACAACAAATTAGCATGAAATGTAATAAGTATTAAACTCGTGTGGATTATTTCCTTTGGTTGACTGTACTAAAGAAATTAAATCCAATAAATGTAGTGGATTTTTGCAAATTTTGATGCAAGATCCGTTAAGTTGGCAACACTGAAAATGAAACTTGCACAGAACGAGAGTTTATGCAATTGTCGACAACACGTTTAGAACAAGGGTTTATGCACAACATGTGCACATTTTTTCCACACATTTTCTGTCTTCAGTAAAAGCTTCTTTAAAATGTTATCATAATGATTAGCAAACATGCAAACGAAAACAAAGAAAATGATGCAAATAAAAATCGAAGGAACACAATTTCACTGCAGACAAAAGTTGACATCATTAACAAGTATGAACAAGAAAAAACAAACGCCTTGAGTACTATCAAGCAGAATGCTAAAAAAAAAAAATTAAAAAAAAAGATTCAAGGCACAATGAAATTGAGTGCTCAATGCTTAACATTTTCGAAATCCTATTAAGGAACAAATGGAAAGGTTACTTGTCAATTGCAAAAAAAAAAATTCCAGTGTCATCACTGATCCAGTAGTATTTGGGTTTTTCAACATGTAAATCAATGGAAAAACGGTCCCTGCTTAAAGAGACCCCCCCCCCCTACTTAAAAACGGGATTTCAGGAAAGTAACCCTGACGTGAAACGAAGACTACCTCTACAGGGGTCTATCTAGGGCCAATTTGGTACCGTTTAAGGAATTGGAAAGGGTACCTTCACAAAATTATTTTGATCAGAAACTGTATCTTCATAATATTTTAACGATGTTTATCAACATATTACCTTCAGAAACTGGCATTTATCAACGTAAATAATGTCAATTCAAATAAATAAAAGAAGTTTTTTTAAATTTATATTTTTTTATTAAAAAAAACTGTGTTTTATATTTTTTATTAAAAGTTTTCACAAAAATCTAGATATTTTCACAAAAAATGGGTATGGATTTTGAAATTGTAGATAGACCCCTGCTGTGTTTTTTATTGGTTGACAAAATTTTGAAGGCATTCTGAACATGAAAACACAGATTTAAAAGTAAAGCTAACTCGGAGACTCGATTGTAGCAGATTCTGAAATCACTACTGGCACTGTCAAAGAAAATTGGTTAAAACTACTAGTTTTTCACCTTTGAATATCATTAAAAAAAAAAGTCAAAATTTCCAGCCTACTGTTAACGTGTTAAACAAGATATGTTTAAAGAGTGAGGTTTCAAAATTACATGCTTAATTAAAAATTAAATGCCAAGGGTTCCTCTAGCATTCAAATGAAGAGAATTTGAAGGCATGCTGAAATAATTCTAAATCACTTATTTTACTGTACAGTGTTTATCTTTCTTAAATCCAGTGCTTGTTTTTTTACATATCAAAAAAAAGAGCAATTTCTAGATTAAAATAGATAGTACAGTACTTACACTGACAGCGGAGCCCAATTTAACAGTGGGGCTGAAGAAATTCTGAAAAATGGAAAAAGTGTTAAAGCAAATAAAATAATCTTCAGAATTTCCAATAAAATGTCAACTTAGAAATTACAGAACAAAAATTACAGGGCGATTTAAAGTCACTTTATCCTTATTTTGAAAAATAAGAATGCATATATATGATGAAATTTTTGTGTAATGCTTAACCTATCCTCCTGCCATCTCTTTGCTTAGCTGAACTATTTCTATTTGGATAAATCACCCTATATCTGAGGTGGCTAATGAAAATATACAGTGATACCTCGCTTAACGAGCATAATTTGTCCTGAATCTTACTTGTTAAGCGAAACCATTTTCCCCATAAGAATCAATGTAAAATATGATAATGCATTCCATGCTGAAAAAATACTCAAAATACCGTATTTATTTATGTAATTAATTTATTATTTATAATACATAAATGCGTTTTTAAATAGGGGAAGAGGACGGGGAAGGTTATTGGGAAGAAGGAAGAGATTCTTCCAAAGAGAAACTCTTCTTCAAAGGAAGCGCCATCTAGAGTAACCAAGGTTAGCCGAGAAGCTGTCTTATGTTATCTCCTTCTCACTCGTTATGCAAGACGTCGCTCGTTAAGCGAAACAATTTGTTTTGCTCGTAATGTGAATCACTCGTTATGAGAGGTAGTCGTTTTGCGAGGTTCCACTGTCTAGTAAATTATATACAGGGGGACAATAAATTATGGCAACAGAAATGGACACGTCCAGGCGCGAATATATTAAAGCGCCACCAAATAATTTTTGATTCATTGCTATCACTGCATGTTCTTGGGTAAGTTGTCTGTGTTTCAACTTATTATAAGTTAATTGATGTGCGTTTTGAAATGTCAAGCAAACGCACTGCAATTTTGGAGCTGTTTCGCCAAGGAAGGCGTCAAAGTGAAATTGTTTGTTTGCTCAATGTTGGCAAAGCGGTCAAACGGTTCAAAGAGCTTGGCCACGAAGGCGATCATCCAGGAAGAGGAAAAAAGCATACCACTAACATGTCCAGGAACTGCAAAATCATCAAAAAGCGAGTCCAGCGAAATCGCTCGTGAGATCGGAATCAACCGCGAATCGGTGCGGAAAATGGCAACAGAGGTTGCCCTACAAGCTCCAAAAAATCCAGCTCCTCACAGACGAAAACAAGCGTGTACGGCTCAACAGTTTCCGCCAACTCGAGCATCGGGCCGCAGTGAGAAATGGAAGCTCATCCTCTTCACAGACGAGAAGCTCTTCACTGTGGAGCAGGCACACAATCACCAAAACGAGTGTTATCAGCAAAGGCACCCGGCACCTTTGCAGTCATCGAACGTCGCCAAAATCCGCAGTCCATGATTGGTTTGGGGCGGAATTTGCACCAGTGGCAAGACACCCCTCGTTTTCGTGGACCAAGGCGTCAAAATCCACCAACAAGCTTACCCTCGGCTTGGACCTTTCAACAAGACTCTGCACCAGCTCACAGAGCGAAAATGACGCAGGAGTGGCGCAAGAGCCATTTTCCGGATTTCATCACGTCTCAGCAGTGGCCGCCCTACTCGCCGGATCTCAATCAGATAGATTACAGCGTATGATCGATCTTGGAAACCAGGACCTGTGCTAAACTCCACAACAGTTTGGAATCGCTGAAGACGTCCCTGCACCAAGAATGGGATCGATTGCCGCCCGACGACTTGCGGCCCATTGCTGAAAATTTCAAGACACATTTGGGGCTTTGTATCACTGCCAAAGGAACCCACTTCGAAACCGAAAGAACATGTTATTACCAAGGGACCATGTTCTATTTATTAGTTGTCAATTGCTTTACTTTTCGTTTTTTGGATTAAAAAATTTGTACACAATGAGTTGCCATAATTTACTGTCACCCTGTAGAGAGCTAGGTACACCCCCCCCCCCCCCATCATCATCTCACGAACTGTTGTGGCTAAAATCTAATCAAGACCATGTTTAGTGCATTAAGAACATAAAATATAACTATTCTGCAATTCAGAGGTCAGTTGTGACATCTGAAAAGTATTGGTTTATGTAACATGCTTATCATTTAATCCAATTAACATAGCCCTGTTATGTATACAATAATGACAGTTTAATATTAAAAGTCTTATGAATTAATTACCTTTAATCTTAAAACAGCATCTACAGCCAATTTAGCAAAAAAGTCTTTGTGTTGAGATAAAATTTTAGAACTTAAGGTGGTTCGAGCAATATTCATAAGATCTTGATGAAATAAATCTGCATCGTTTCTACAAAATTAGAATAAACGGCATCATATATATTTATGTACTTACAAGGAAAACGTGGATACTGACAATGCATAAAGATTACAACCCTTTAGCAACAGCAAAACAAATTTTTTACAATAACTGTAAAAGGAAATCAAGAAATATAGCTGTATACATATTTCAAAATCAAGGCTTCCATCATTCAGCACAGATACAGTAACAGAAAAGACTCTTCCCCCCCCCCCCTTCTTTTTCTTTTCATTTTTGAGCTTATGTTGTTGTGGGCTGTGGAGTTGCAATCTTTATGTATTATCCTATCTACTTGTCTGGCATAATTTTTTTTCCTTTTACATAATGACAAACAAGTTTATTAAAATACCTAATTTGGTTTCAATTTAATATCCTTCCAAAACAAACTCAAACTATTTCAGAAATGTTTTCAAATTAAAGCCTAAATAAGGCCTAAAAATAACCCTAAATATTAAAAAAAAAAAAAAAAAAAAAATTAGTTGATTACCCATGATCTTTTGTAGAAGCAGTGAGTGCTCTTCTTGCTTCATCAGTTGCTTTACGCCACCCTGCAACAATGATTTGTGGGTGAATCTTCATTCCAACCAACTGTTCAGCCTCTTTAAGTAGTTCACTTGCAAAAACTGCTACAGATGTTGTGCCATCTCCCACTTCATCATCTTGAACTTTGGATATATCTATTATATATAAAAAAAAAACAAAAAGAAAAACAACCCAACAATATAATAACCATTACAGAGTTCAATAAAATTGGACTTTCATTAACAGTAAAATGTTTGTTCAATAGCTTGCAGAAAACAAATAATCTAATGATGAATATTTGTGTTCTTTCAGATTTAGGAAATTCCCATCTCCACCTTAAAAATTAGTACTTGCAATTGCTCAAAATATACTGCTTGAACTTGATGATTTCATGCTGATGAGTACTGTATTTTCTTAAATTTTGTGGCCACATGGAGAATCAAAGAAATAAAACAAATGAAACAACTAACCTACTAGTACTTTTGCTGCAGGGTTGTCCACTCCCACAGCTTTCAAAATCGTGGCACCATCGTTTGTAACTTCAACGGATCCAAAATTGCGTCCTTGGCCAACTAATATTTTGTCCTGTAACAAAAATATGAAAATGAATGGCTGATTTACATAAAGCAAATAAAATTTAACAACAAATAGTTGACAGCTAATAGCAATGTCCCGTCTATATCCCCTTCACCCTAACTTTGCTGGTGACAAAAATAAAACATGCTATGATGGGGGCAATATGGTGAGTTCTTCCCGAGACCTGAATGAATTTTTTGTGTCTTAATTGTCATTGCAACATGTAATATCGATTCATGTTCTTCAAATCAAGAGACAACTGAAACCCTGACATAATTTTAGGTTTTATTCCTATATACACTTATTTTATAAGATAAAGCAAGTATTTTATGCAAAGAAATATGTACAAAAAAAGATATTTCACTTTATTTTTTGCAATTAATTGTCGTCAGTTTTTTAACCGTTCAATAAATTTTGCTTAAAACTATATTTTAAAGGTAAATTCCAGTCAATTTGTTTAAAACGAAAGATGAGAGTCTCAATAATCACTTTTCAATTCAAACACAAAATATATAAAAACTATCATTCCCCCGTCTCCTTCCAGAGGATCCTGCATTTCTGATATTCTTTTCATCACTGACATTCATAGGTAACGATAAGTCCAAATGATTTTTGAAATTGTGACAAATACAAGACGTCAGACATTGCAACAAGTCTTATCGCTCGATTGTCAGGGAAAATAGAATAGGAATATGAAAACATTTGATATAACTGTCCTTTCATTTATTACGAGTTCCTTCCATCAGTTTTTTTTCTTCTCCTGTTTTGTCTTACATTTTCCCTCCCTCTCTTGTTTTTATAAAATTACTGCAATTTAAAATTTTTGTCACATTAAAAGATGTTAAGTTATTTTGTGATTGTCAGTTTCAGTGTTTTTAAAATCTACATTTTTATGCCCTGCATTGAGTGTGTATCTGAGATATTAATGCTTGTATATCCTTATAAACAGGGTTGATTAAGGCAGCACTTTCCTATCTTTTTTCAATATTTCGCAAAAATTCTTAAAATTTTTTCTTAAACCCGATACAAAAAAAAAAAATAAATATGTTTTATAGTAAAAGTTCATTATGAGAAGTGTGAAATCAAAATAAGATGTTCAATTTTTTATTAATTTTTTTTTTAATTACACTTCCTCGTACTCCCAGTTAGGAATGCTAAGTTAAGGGCTACACAGTCTCTGTAAGCCATCCAATTTTCTTGCAGATAGCTGCACCAGAAGCGGAGATATTCACCGAACATGAAGTTGAAAGACTCATTTTACTTTATGGTCATGAAGTAATTCTTGAAATATTAGAAATTAATACCATAAATAATATAATCATTCAGGTCTAATCTCTAATATTTCTTAAAGCTTTATATCCAATTCCAAAACGGGCTTCTATAGTTGGCTGAAATTAATTTTTGGTTTAAGTTTATTTTTGCTTAACAAAGATGTTCTTATAAATGCATAAAAGGAAAAGGTATATGCTCTTGAATATTAATTTTTAAAAATTCCAATCTTTCATTTTTGAATTTGTAAATTTTGACTCATAAATTTACATTTTAGTAATCATGACTGCTCCTCTCCCTACCAACCAGGTTTAAGAAGATACTTCCCAAATAAAACTCCTAACATCAAAAAATAAAACTACAGTAGACTTGTAATTATCTGGGTTAACTAGGACAGAGACTACCTCTGATACGAAAAAAACTTAGTACAGAGATCTGGTATTAATGGGTTACGAAACTTTACGATAACCAGCTGCATTAATGTAAAAACTGTATTTATTTAATACGTACATTACAAAACAGTACATGCCCTATTGCCCCGACAATAAGATGACCTACCAAAATATTATTGCAGGTGGGAAAAATATTTGCTTATAAGACGATCTAGCAAAATTTAGGTACCAGCATAATGAACAGAAAGGACACATCTCTAACAGTGTTTTCCCCATAAAATTTTATCAGGTGGGTGGAGAGATAAAATAACCGGGTAGACAAAAATTAAAAACAAATATTATGCAGCGCTGTGCAGTTTTTCGTATATTCAGCCGGGCGACACACCCATTCAAAAGAACCCTGCCTAAGCTCTCTACAAAAATTTCGCACCTCAACAAGGACTGATTTTTTTGTGAGGTAATTTGTAATTTCTAAAATTCTGCTATTTCACTTTGGTAGAGAGCTTAGGTATATTTTTCTCAATTTTGTTGGGCCCTCATGTTTTTATTTTTATTTTTTACAGTCTCTCCAAGCTTATGTACATTCTTATGTATGCTTAAAATTCAAACTTGCAATTTAAAAAATTGACCATATTCTTGTCACCATCACCATCATTAAAAGTCATCACCATCGTCCAAAAGAGAACAAATGGATGGTTAAATAAAATCTGCCAGTCTCTATAATTTTTTTTTCAAATAATTTATATTATCATCTCTTAATTTATTTTTAAGAAATTGCTTTTAAGAAAATGCACTAAAAAAAAACAAAAAACAAAAAAAAAATAACAAAAAAAAACCAAAAAACACTCTCACATGTTTGTATGCTCAGTTTCTTACAAACAATTTTTCATTTGATTGCTTTGATTAGATCTTTTAATGCATGGCTGCCAATGAAGCCAAATTTGCTACAACCTGTGACAAAGTTCGGTGAATGATGGCATATTGAGAGTGAATTGCTCGCTTACATGAAATAGCAGTTACTATCCTTCAAAGTAATCCCCGTCGATGGTAATGCACTTCTGGGAACGCCTGTACAAGTCCTGGAAACTCCTGGCGTAGTCGTTTTTAGGGATAGCCTTCAGTTGGGTCGTAACATTACGTTGGATGTCTGGTCACTTCGGGGGGGCGTCTTCTATGGTGTTCCGGCCTCCTCGGAACAGTTTAAACCACTCATAAACACACTTCAAAGTAATAGCACTTTCTTTGTAAACTGTTGTCATCATTTCATGAGTCTCTTTCGTTCGCTGATCCATTTTGGGTTTCGACCGTGCGTACTACGCCTTCTCTCTTCAATGTCCTGTTTAAACACTCGCAGCGCTGATTCTCTCAAATTTGTTTAAACATGTCTCGACTTGTCTGGGGCAGGATACGACGATGGTGCACTCTTACGACCGTTAGCAATTTGACGTCATTCACCGTACTTTATTGTCACAGGTTATATTATTTATTAAGTCAAAAATTATCACCAGATTTAACACAGATGTAAATTGCTTGTCTTTTAAAAGAAAGTTATTAAAGTAGCTTTAGTAAAGAATTTTTCTTATCTCTTGAAGTTTTCATCCGATCACATGGTTAAATAGGGCTGTGATCGATTTGATGTCATGAGTTGGCTATGGCTACTGGGATAGCAATGGCGGTGGAAGCACTTACTTTATGTTAATAAATTAAATAACTTTGAAACATAGTATTAAAAAATATTCATGTAAAAATAAAGGGTGTAATCATTTTCACATGTTTATTATTGAAAATTGCCAATCTTGTGCTCAGGCTTAAAACAGACAGGTTTTTAACAGCCACTCTTCTAAAAAAGAGTATTGGGAGGGGGTGCCAAATACATGATTACGATTATAAAACTATCCTTTTTTGCTTAAAAAAAAAAACAAAAAAAAAAACAACCCTCATCTATGTTCAGGGCAATGCGGTATGTACTTATTAACACTACGGTATGTAAGATAAACAAAAGATTTTAAATAAGCCTTTTTTTTTTTTTTTTTTAAAGATTGAACGCGATTCTACAATATTACATACCATTCCTTTAGGTCCTAGGGTACTCTTAACTAAATCACCAATAGCAATTGCCCCAACAAATGAAGACAATCTAGCAGTTTCAGCCTTTTCTTCTTCTGCTTCATTCTTTAATATCTGAACTGGATTCAAAGCGACAGCCTATTTAAGAAGAAAATAAATATATAATTAATTATGCAATATGTAAATGATTAATAAAAGTTTGGCTGTATATATATTAAATTACATAAAAATAAATTTTTCTGGTTATCTTTTACTCTCATACAAAAATAATTTTCTTGAAAGATATCAAAATCTGTTTTCACCATTGATAAATATTGATAATTATGAAAGATTGGCTTAGACAAGTTTGAATTTGGCATGGGGTCTAATGGCAGCCAATACATCAATCAACTCATATTGACAAATTCATGAATAAATACATTATTTTTTTTAATCATAACTTATTGCTAATGCTGGCTTGAAGCGTGAATACATTATGCTCATTTTGTTGGTACTAACTTAAGGGCATGCACCTATTATGATTGCTCTTTGCTTCAATAACAAATAGAAATATGTAGGAATTAAGTAAAGAAGGTTTACAAGTCAGGATAAATTACAAATGTATGATGGTTTTTATGATGGTAAGTGACCGTATAACCTTTTGGTACTCGATCATTAATTACATTATTTGATATACCTGTGATTCACACTTGCAAGTCAACCAATTAGAAGCCAGTCACAAATGACGGAACAATGCAGCTCTATGCTGAACGCTTTAATTTCCATAACAATATTCAAAATATATTGATTGCATTATGAGCAGTAAATTTAATAATGTGACAGTGGATGAGAGGACTTATGTAACAGGCTGAGATCTGCTTTTGATCCAAGCAAGAACGGTATTGCTTAAAAGTCAAATATGAGGCATATTCAGTAAGTTCCAGGCTTGTACTTCAGGATCGTAGCGAATTTCATAAAGGACACTTGTAAATATATGGTGAAGATGCTGTACACCATAAAAGTACTTACAAATACCACGGCGGTTATTCAGTTCAGAGTAAATTCAGTATGGCACTTCACTTAATTGGGTATGGCGCTTATTTCTCTCAATATTTAGAAAAATGAAGTGGTGAAGAAAATAATTCACAAAAATTTAATGTACACCTGTTTATAGGGAGTGCAAGTGACTACGTCACAGCTGACGTCATTTGCGCGATGAACGGGCCGAGAGCCTAGGAAATGGGATCGCTGGTTCCAAACATTGGAACCACGCAATATACGTACTAGTAACGTTGAAACGGGCGGCCAGTAAAAATGACATCTCTTAAATTATTAAGATAATTTGTGTAATTTATATTATTAAGACATTTTATACCATTATTTAATTTATACATTAATATTAGAACGCTTTTTAATCATTTTTAATCACTTAACAAAAGAATGCCATCGTTCGCGGATCTTTCTTTCTTTGGGAAAACGATAGATGTCTAAATCGCTGTTTTGGCTCCTTCTTGAGCTGTGAGGAACTAAACAATTTCACATCTTAAATGTGTTATAAACAGTGGGCTTATACAAAACGATTTTATTCCATCCCTACGTTGGAACCATGTTAAATCCCGAAGCGAGAAGAGTTGTTTGGAACCAAATCGGGTCACGTGACTGAAGAATTCCAAGGACTGACGTCACACATGCACTCCCTATTGAACAAATGATACAAACATGAATCATTTACAATTCTTTATCAAAATCTGAATTTCCATCACTTTCGTCAATCACAAATTCACGATATTTTATGCATTCAAATCGACTGAAATCAACTTGGTAGCGGCATCGACAATTTTGAAATCTCTTGGGCACTGTGGTTAATTGAGCACTGCACTTATTACCTTCAGTGTAGAATTGGTGCGGCGGTAAATAGAATACAGTGCGGCATGAATGCCGCTAGAGAGTGGTATGATGAGAAATTAAGCAAGGGAACACACAGTCCAGTATCGCTGCAGAGGTTGATGCGAGTGTCGAAACTGTTCGCGCCATTATCACGGAAGTAGTACCGTGAAATGATGAGACAGCATGGGCATATCATGATGATGAGGCTTCCTTGTCAAAAATTGTCACAAGGACGAGAGTCCAAGCACCAAAGTCTGCAATGAAAACACACAGGATCTCCTGAAAAATCAGTCAATTCGCACTAGTGGACGCAGATTTCATATGAATGGGGAAATGCCAGAGGCGGTTTGGAACTGGTTCAAACAACAACCCAAGGCCTTCTATGAGAAGGGGATTTCATGTCTGGTATCACAGTGGAATAATTGTTTGAACCAGCACGGTCAATGTTTTTGAAATAAATTCATCTGTTTTGTCCCCATTACATTCGGTTCGTTACTTATTGACTACACCTCATAGAATAGACTTCCTGCATTGTTTTAAACAATGGAAAAGAACTGCAGATGTGTGAAAATAGAGATGGGAACCATATCAAGATCACAAAGGTTTTTAAAAAATTATTTCAGCACGGTTATATCGTAATCAAAATCCAGTTATTTAACAGCCCCACCCCATGTGTTATGTATTCATCGTTCCTGATTATGCTGTTTAAATCCCAATTTTAAGCTATCGTAATAATCAATTAACTTTACTTAAAGCATCGCTTACATTTCGAAGCTTATTTAAATGAAATTATTAATTCATTCTGAGTTAATGCTCGTGTGCCAAATTTATAAGTGGCCAAGAGGACTGCGCGAGTCGATCGGTTTCACTAAAATGATAGCAGAAGGACTCGAAAGAGGTTTAGGTTTTATTTGAAACAGATCGGCTTCGAAGTCCTTTTGCTTAAAAAGGTGAGATGAATAAGCATTCATGTTAATAAGCATTTTACTTGTTTAAAAATTAATAACCTTTTCTTTTTAATGAATTTATATAAATGACTTTGGATTTCTACACTTAATAATAGTGAACTTACAGCCATGATGTTTGATTTCAATGAAATAACAAATTTTTAGAGATAATAACACAATTCAGAAATATCTAAGAGAAATACAGAATCTTCGAGAAAACAATGTGCTCCTTCCTTTTAAGTCCCTGTTCGACAGCTTTTGTGCGCTTCGATGAGCGCATGGGCTTTCGACGGAAACGGAAATTCGTCACTTGAAACTAGGATAACGAGATTCGAGCACGTATGAAATTATGAAAAATGAAGTGTTAATAGAAAAAGCGTAGATTAAAATAAATTAATGAAATATTTGGTCAAGTCTTCAGTTTTTCTCCCTTTCAAAATCTCATGGCTGCTAATATTTATGTATTACGAAGAAATTCACTGAAGTAATTACCATGATATCATGAAATACCATAGAAGCAAGAACGGATGAAGGAGTGACGGGGGGGGGGGGGCACCCCTTCATTCGTTCTTACTTTTATTATTAAATATCATTTACATGATATTTAATTTAATTCTTCTTATTTTTTTTTTTTGCATCTTATTCATGTAGCTATATATTAATGTATTTTATGAAGAAAATTTAGGAAATAAATTTAAATACAATAAAATTTAAAATCCCATCCAACGCTGAACTTAGGGGGGGGGGGGGG
>JAHWFO010015474.1:11514582-11541715 GCA_023313115.1 Rhysida immarginata
AATAATAATAATAATAATAATAATAATAATAATAATAATAATAATAATAATAACCCTCGTGTGGTCCTACATCCACGTCGTGCGAGGGGGGCAACATCTTAGAGGGATGGCCCTGGTTAACAGGTCTGATTTACTCTACCCTTAGATTAATCTTGAGGGTCCAGATGACCCAGTAGGGCTGATGAGCTGATTACATCAACCAAGGGCCTGCTGATGATGGAGATGGCTAACAGGACCACCCATTTATTGGTGATCAATATGATTAGTGCTAGTGCATTATCTGATACCGGCTCGGACGTCACCCGGGTTACCAAGGTCCGCGCTCGTGGGTTAGGCAGAGGCTCACGTTCGAAAAATATGCCACAATCTCCCAGGGCCACTGGTGGAGAAAGCAGCACCAACCCCTGTTCGGCTACTGCAATGCCACAACCTGTCCCTAGTGTTTCAAGAGCTTCTTTGCCCTCGACCACTAAGGCAGGCAAGCCACGCCAACGCATGAAATGGACCAATGACATAAACTGTTTTATCATGCGAGCCTACTACGCAGTCACTAAATTGGAAACTGACACAACAGCTTACAGACAACGCTTATATAACATTTTCAAAGAGACATATCCTCACATCACAGTCACTGAACAACGCATTGCAGATCAGCGTCGCACAATTGTTATGAAAAATTTAATACCCTTACCCACGCTACAGAAAATAAAGCAAGAAGTTGCACAACAGCTACAAGAACACAAGCCATCTACACAAACTGACACTCAACACACAGAATCAAACACTAACATTGACATCACTAATGAACTTGTAGAACACACACTCAACAATGAACTTCACCATGATATTCACCCACAACACAACATGAATACCAAACTTATTGAAACATTAAATGACACCCTACAAAGATACCTTACAGTTTACACAGGAACAGATCCCACACAAAGACCAGCTATACCTAAAATAAACATAAACAGCAAAACAGGGGAAATTTTATCTTACATGAACACACATATCTTACCACAGTACATTGAAGAAAATCTGTCTTTAGAATACATACACCTACTTATTTACACTGGGGCTCTTACAGTTATATCCACACTGGGTAGGAAACCAATCCATAATAACACACAAAATTCATATACCCAACAGAAACCTAAATGGCAAAAGCGGATTGAGTCTGAGATTGACGAAATCCGCAAGCAGTTAGGTAGACTTACGCAGTACACTAAAAACAACACTTCATCAAAGCAGAACAAACGCCTCAGACAGTTATTTAAGAAGATTAAAACACACACCAGACATGAGCAGCACAATCAACACATTACAGAATATATGGACACATTAAAACAAAAGTTAGCTGCAAAAACACAACGCCTGAAGAGATACAAAACATGCACTCAGCGCAAACAGCAGAACAAGTTATTCGCAAACAATGAGAAGACATTCTATAAGCAGTTAAACAAAGATTATACACAGACAAAAAACACTGGTCTGCCAACACAAACAGCCCTCCAACATTATTGGTCGTCTCTTTGGTCTGTCTCAGTTGAACATAATAGGGAAGCTAGCTGGATCAGGGAAGAGGAGCAATTAGCATCCACACTATCAAACATGCCTTATACTGACATAACAGCAGATGAACTCTCACAAGTCATTAAACGTACTCACAATTGGAAGGCTCCAGGTGTAGATAGGATTCAGAACTTTTGGTATAAGCGCTTCACCTGTTTGCATCTGGCCCTTGCAAAACAGATTTCCAACACTTTGCAAACACCACAGACATTGCCACATTTCCTCACACAAGGAATTACATACATGGTACCAAAGTCACATAACACTACAGATCCCACACAATATAGACCTATCACATGCTTGCCTACACTTTACAAAATAATAACTGCCTGTATCGCAAACAAAATTTATACACACATAGACACAAACAACATTCTCACTGAGCAACAAAAGGGATGCCGTAGAAACCACATGGGTTGTAAGGAGCAACTCCTGATAGACAGTGTGGTCCTACGGCAAACTCACAATAAACATCGACACCTCCATGCAGCCTACATTGATTACAAAAAGGCCTTTGATAGTGTTCCACACTCATGGCTTTTATATACACTACGATTATATAAAATAAACCCTACACTTATCACTTTTTTAGAAAGTACAATGCTGCATTGGAGAACTACACTACACCTCACACTCAACAGTGAAACCATCACGACTGACAAAATACAGATAAACCGGGGCATCTTCCAGGGTGACTCACTGAGCCCACTCTGGTTTTGTCTTGCACTAAATGCACTTTCCAACAGACTGAATAGCACAACTTATGGCTACACAATTAAACATAATAAAAGCTGCCACTACACGCTCTCACACTTACTCTACATGGACGACATGAAAATCTATGCCTCCACACAAACACAATTGCACCAATTACTTGACATTACACAAACCTTTTCAAAAGACATACACATGCAGTTTGGGTTGGACAAATGCAAAACCATTCACATTGAAAATGGAGTACTCAGGGAAGGGGGCTTCACATTAGATGAACCAGATCACATTGCTGCTATGGAAAATGACGAATTTTACAAATATCTAGGATTTAAGCAAGCCAAGCTTCTGGAGCACAAACACATGAAGAATACACTCACTAAACAATATCTTCATAGGCTAGAGACAATACTTAAAACGCACTTAAATTCCAGAAATTTAATCAAGGCCATCAATGCTTATGCCACGCCAATACTCTCCTACTCCTTTGGAGTCATACAGTGGACACACACAGATCTTGAGGGACTTGAAAGGAAACAACGTAAACTGCTTACAAAGCACAGAAAGCACCATCCACACGCAGCTATTGAAAGACTCACCCTGCCTCGTTCAGAGGGAGGCAGAGGTCTTATTGACATAACAGATCTACACCAGAAACAGACTCAGTCACTCAGAGAATTCTTTCACTCTAAACAACACACATCACCATTACACAAAGCAGTCTGCATGGCTGATACAAAATACACACCTCTGAATCTGAACAGCATGCAGAACACCCATAACATTCCTACAACATGCACTAAACTTCAATCATGGCTCGGAAAGCAACTTCACGGTAGACATCCTTCTGACCTCAACCAGCCACACGTCGATAAAAAAGCGTCGAACTTTTGGTTGAGTGAAGGGAGTCTCTTTGGGGAAACTGAAGGAACCATGATTGCCATACAAGACCAGATTATTAACACTAAAAGCTACAGAAAACATATTATCAAAGAATCGACTGACGGGTCTTGCAGGAAATGCCATATCGCAGAGGAAACCATCCAACACGTCATATCCAGTTGCAAAATACTCACGCAGACAGATTATTTGCACAGACATAACCAGGTAGCCAACATCATACATCAACATCTAGCTAAAATACACAAGCTAAGGGACATTCACACTCCTTACTATAAATATATCCCCGACACTGTCTTAGAGAACACCACACATAAACTATATTTTGACAGAGCTATAATCACTGACAAAACTATCCCTCATAACAGACCAGACATTACACTAGTAGATAAGCAAAACAAAGTGACTTACATAATTGATATTTCCATCCCCAATACACACAATTTACAAAAGACATACACTGACAAAATCACTAAATATACGGATCTTGCACACGAAATAAAACGCCTTTGGGGAGTTAACAGAGTACACATTGTTCCTATCATTCTTTCCGCCACTGGGATTATTCCACACTCGCTACACAAAAGCCTATCAACACTAAATTTAAACCCACACTTATACAAAACCTTACAGAAAGCCACAATTCTAAACACATGTCACATAGTAAGGAAATTCCTACACTCAAACATCAATACTCCCACGAGTGGATAACTTTCCCTCCCTCGCATTTGAGTCCCTTGGGCTTTGGCCCTCTTTTGGGTCTGCCTCTGGGATTGGCTTCCGGACTTGATCCGAGTTTGGTTTCTCCAAACAATGATAATAATAATTTAATTGAATTTAATACTATTTTCTGTTCATGAATGTTTCTATTTACAAATGTCATTTGGGATTTTTATTTAATAAAAGACTTCTTCTGTATACAACTTTGAGATTTTTATTTCTTTTAGAAAAAATGAATCTTTAAAAAAAAGAAGTTCATATTTATTATTATTTTTTTTTTGGATTATTAGTTTAAATACAAGTTTTTATACACGTATATATTTCTAGTTGTATCACATTCCACGCATAAATTGGAATGGTACATTTGCACTTTGTCATGAAAAGAGAAAAAAAATGATTTTTTTTTTTCTGTTTGGGGAGGGGTGGTTTAAACATCTTAATTCCAATAATAAATAAATCAAGAATATTCTGTGAAGGTTTATTACACATCATATCTTTCTTCGCCTTTTTTAGCTCTCTCCTCCCTTTCTGTGGCCAATGGTGGTCATATTTGAACCCACCCTTAAAAATTACGTGGTCAAAGAAATTAGTTACCCTTTCCCCAACGAAGGTATTCTATGTATTCTATCTCGTTGGGTTTGTCGCTTATAAAGAAAAAATATTCTGGGTCATCACAGCCAAACAATACTTTCATAAAGAAAAAATATTCTTTTAAAGAGGTTCCGTACATGTCGAATTTATTGACTTTTGTTCGCTGGAACATTAGAAATGAATTAGAACATGAATACTATAAGAATTTCTATGTTTTTATAATAACACTAGCTCATTCCCGTTTAGAAAAATAAATTCCTTGTTTATTTGAATTTACCCACCATCCACCCGCAATACGTTTGCATATTCAAATTTTGACAATAATTGAAAATAATGAACTGGCGAACTCGGATCTAATTTTATTTTAATTATATAATTAATATCTAGTCCCAGCTGGGTCTATGTAATTTTTTATATTGTATGTGTGTGTGTGTATGTAAAAAATATACAAAATTTAAAGATTTATCAATATATAAAAAGGATTAAATTTGATGTTTATTTCAGCGAAAATTTAAGAAGTCCTTTCCTAGTTGAATGCTCTGTCGAATATTGACAGATTATTTTAAATTATTATTTATAATTATTCATGATATGGACACGACATAAGCGAAAACTTATATACAAAACTTTTATACATTTATATATCTGCAATACATCATTTAACAAATTTTAAAAAATTAACAAAATGTTATAAAAATACGTTAAGTTGGGAACACATAGATCCCAACTGAAAATTAAAAAATAAATATTAAAATTAAAAATTTATTCATTTTTATTGAAATTAAAAAAAAAAACGGCTTCAGTGAAAACATATATATACCTTTAAATATACATTTATATACACATTTATATACCTGAAACACATCTTTAATAAAAATTTATAAACAATAAAATATATAAAAATTTACATTTCATTGAGAGAAAACAATGAGATTTCATACCAAATCTCCATAGTGGTGTTGGCTGGCCTGCATGCTTTGATCAGTGAGATCAGGTTTTAGTTGCACCCAAAGGAAACGCATGCGCACAAACGGTCTCCATTGGGGTCCGTTCTTTCAGACACGCGCCAGTCACTATATGGCCCTCGTTCTGGCCATTAGTCACCAGACACCCCATTACTCGGGATGGATGAAAGTTAAACCGGACCCTTTCATCCATCCCTGCCATTACCAATAAGTTAAACCGGACCCTACATGACATCCGTATCCGCAAACTTCGAGGAAGACTTTCCACCAATTTGCGATACGTGTTGGCGGGAATCTTGCTCCATTCATCCTTCAAATTGGCAAACAGCCCAATGGTGTTCTTTGGCGGCATGGCCTGGCTCTCAACCGGCGCTCCAGTTCATCCCAAAGGTGTTCAGTGGGGTTGAGGTCTGCACTTTGGGCTGGCCAGTCAAGTTTCCCCACACCCATTTCTTCAAACCTGGTGTTAATAATTTGCTGCATTCGGAAAACCTTCTGCGACCACTGTCATCAATCGGTCTTTTTCGCACACTGTATGAATGGTTTCAAGCTGTATGTCTTCCCTGCTTTTGCACAACCGAGATTTAGATGTTCGTGAATATCGTAGAAGAGTTGCCGTTTAATCTATCTGTTCCATTCTTAATCCAGTTCTTCAAGACTTTTCCGCTAGGTTATATGTAGCTTAAACAGAAACTTAGAAGACATTCTACTACATCTACGTACATATAGTTCGTTTGCTACCCATGTGATCTTATATTAACATGGAAATACCACTGCTTCGAAGTAAAATGTTCCAGTTAACTTAATAAGTCGGTGTATAGGAGCTAATGAATCTTCACATTGTTTCAATCGTTTTCAGTAACGCAGTGGCTACGTACAGCGCAACCTTGTACGCCTTCCGTTCAATGCACAGGAAGTGGCAAGCTGTACCGCCATCTACCGACAGAATCAAAACAGTATTGTATGGATTCCGACATTAGAGGGCGTGTTTTGGCTAGCTGTTGTTATAGCAACCACACAATTGGCATGTCACGGTCGTGGGGATTTCAGATTTTCTTTTTTTCTGCTTTCTGGATGATTAGCCATTATCGAAAGGAACCATGCCTTAAAGGTAAGCCAGCATTTTTTGAGCGTTCTAGTGTTGGGTTAGGTTAACTGAGGTTAACTTAGGTTTAACCATAAAATGAGATCCCGTAACTTTCTGGCAGCCATTTCTGTGACCACTAAAATATACGGATCATTAGCCTCCTGTAACCGGCCGAGGGGAAACCAACTGCCCCCTTTGTTTTTTGTTATTTTTTTTGCTGGTCCCATGATAAACGTGAAATCGGGGTTTTACCATATTTTCTTTCCTTAATCGATAAATTCTTTTGAAAACTAGCATATATTATGGACAATATAAAAAATCTATCCCATATTAGCTGCTTGAAGCTAAGATAAAATTGTTTAAAACGTTGCATTTTTCCACTAAGCGATGGGAATCTGCCATATTGCTTGTTTCGAAATTAGAGAAAGTTTGGAATCTGAAACTGTTGGTAGATGGCGGTATAGCTAGCCACTTCCTTTGTATTGAAAGGAAGGCGTACAAGGTTGCACTGTACGTAGCCACTGCCTTTCAGTAAATATAGCAAAAATAATTTAAAGAATTTAAATATTTAAAGCACCCTGGATCAATTATAAGTTATAATATTGGTTATTGTATTCCATTAACGTGAATTCACATAGCATGTTTCTTTTCACTGGCTACAGTAACCGAGTAAATCGAGAGACTGTATATAAGAGAAATATCAGGGTTTTTTTCCTTTTTCAATATCAGTATGTGATTGATCTTTATAGCTGACAGATGAAGCAAAGGCATTTTTCATTTTCCTCGCAATAAGGCAAAAAATATGAAAGAACCGCATTATCTGTCCATTCTCTTGCTATTTTATTGCATTCCGCGCGTTTTATATTTATAGCTGCTACGAATTCTGCAAAGCTGCTCTTTGAAATTCTCATTCCCTAAAATGAACTGAGCTCGCAGGTCATTGCAAAAGTAATTTAAGGCTAACCCTTAGAGCAAAAATGGAGAGTTTTATGATTAAAAAAACAAACTTTAATTTGTGGGCATTGTATTTCCATTATTATATTTCCTGTGAAGTGCTTTACTGGTCTATTCGTTATTCCTGTCAAAACATTTCATTTCAAAATCAATCCCAGGTTTGTATTTGCTTTTATGTTATCTTATGTTTTGTTTATGAAATAGGAGCTTTGATCTTAAGAATAAGAAGTGCACGAAATTTTAAAATTTACTTTCTGAAATAACATTAAATAAAATTTTGTTGAAATTAAATAAAATTTTGTAGAAAGCAAATCTGTGAAAGAACTCTTCTATTTCAGCCTCCGATCGTCGCCATATTTTTTTATTTTTTTTTTTTTTTAGTGATCTGGCCTTGATGATTATAGACGACGTTGCAGAGACAGCCACAGCCCCCTCATAGATAAAAAATAAAGCCCTTTATTTTTTCTCTATGAGCTCCCTTTACTATCTAACAAGGTTTAATAGAAGAGACCTTGACTAGAGCGGGGCTCGCTATGGACATAGCCTACAAGGATAACCACAGCCATAGCCTTCAAGGATAACTAAAGGGTGTCCCATTGAACTGATATTTTGAATTTGCCGCCATTTTTTTCGTGGTACAACCAAGATAGAGATTTTTATATGTTGTCATTATTAAACATTGAGGTTAAATTATGCAAAAATACACAATCGACCAGTGCGTACAAATTGTAAAAATTCACTTCAAAAATGGTGAAAATTTTGCGAAAACTGTCAGCTCATTTTGGGACACCCTTTATTATGCACTTTTACTTAACTCACAACTTCTGTCTGTTTCGTTCAAATCTTTCAATCAAGTGTAACCCTGTTCCCATTATTCAAATGACCTAAATTTGGCACAAAAATTCATTGCCGGTGATATGAGGGGCATTCAAATTTGACCGGGACTTTATTTTTTATAATATCAGGAAACTACAAACACAAACACAAACACAAACACACACACACACACACACACACACACACCAAAACATCAGTCATTTCTCAAAGTACTCTCCTTGCTTCTCTACACATTTTTCCAGCGTTCTGGGAGCATCTGGTTACCGGTTTGGTAGAAATCTTCAAGCTGATGTCGAACCACGTCAGGACAGCCTTTTTCACTTCCTCATTGGAGCCTAACCTCTGTCCTCCCAAGAACTCTTTCAATGGTCCAAAAATGTGATAGTCGCACGGGGAGAGATCCGGACTGTATAGAGGATGTGGTAAGATGTCCTATTTGAGCTCTGTCAGTGAGTCCAGAGTCAGTTTGGCCGTGTGTGATCTGACATTGTCTTGCAGATAACAAACATCATCCACCTTGTTTTTTAGGCGGCTTTGGTTAGCCTTGGTTGACTACGTAGCCTACGAAAAAGACAGGCCCCGGCGCGGAAAAGTCACCTGACCACGGTAGGCTGATCAACAATCTAACCTTCATTGTTTTCAACAAACGAAAAAATACTGATTCTTAGGAGTCCTGGTCGCTTTTTCCTTAGTGCCAGCTTCAGAGACGTCCTCAAAATGTTACAGTAGTAGGGTGCATTTATGGATCGACGTTTTTCCAGAACATCGACATGAATGATACCCTTAATGTCCCAGAATACAATCGCCGTCACTTTCGTTGCCGACCGTGACATCTTGATTTCTTGGGTCGTGGTGAGTCAGTGTGTCGCCACTCCATGTTTGCACGCTTGCTTTCAGGAGTATGGTGATGAATCCATGTGTCGTCGATGGTCACAACACGCCCTAGGAAGCTGTCACCTTCCCTATCAGATTTCCACCTGGGTGGTTTTGTGATCCTCGGAGAGTTCCTTAGGGACCCATCTGGCACAGATCTTGTTGAATTTCAGCTTATCGTGGATGATGGTCTCCACATTGCTGATGTTCAGTATAGGGAGTGCAAGTGTGACGTCAGTCCTTGGAATTCTTCAGTCACGTGACTCGATTTGGTTCCAAACAAGTCTTCTCGCTTCGGGATTTAACATGGTTCCAACGTAGGGATGGAATAAAATCGCTTTGTATAAGCCTAGTGTTTATAACACATTTAAGATGTGAATTTGTTTAGTTCCTCACTGCTCAAGAAGGAGCCAAAACAGCGATTTAGACATCTATCGTTTTCCCAAAGAAAAAAAGATCCGCGAACGATGGCATTCTTTTGCTAAGTGATTAAAAAGCGTTCTAATATTAATGTATAAATTATATAATGGGATTAAATGTCTTAATAATAGTATCAATTACACAAATTAACATAATAATTTAAGAGATGTCATTTTTGCTGGCCGCCCGTTTCAACGTTACTAGTACGTATATTGCGTGGTTCCAATGTTTGGAACCAGCGATCCCATTTTCTAGGCTCTCGGCCCGTTCATCGCGCAAATGACGTCAGCTGTGACGTAGTCACTTGCACTCCCTATAGAAGCCAATTCTCGGACATGAGTCTGCCTGTTATCCCTTATCAGCTCATTTGTTCGTGAGATGATGCCATCATTGACAGCAGTTGCTGGCCTTGCCTTATGAGGTTCATTGCCGGAGGATTTTTGTCCTCCTTCAAACTTTTGGCACCAAGCAAAGACGGATGATCGAGACAAACATGACTCGATGAACTGTCTTTGAAGTGTCTGATGAATTTCAGATGATTTCACATCTTCGTTGTGGAGAAACTTGATATTTATTCGTTGGTCGACACATCGCTGTCCGCCATTTTGTTTAGACAAACACTCGATTGTCATGGCAACCGGATGAGTGGTGTTGCATTTGCATGACGATAGTTGCCATCCCGACAATGAAAGTTTAGATTTTTACTACAATGAAATTTATATTAAATAAAGTCCAGATCAAATTTGAATGCCCCTCGTAATAAAAGGTGTCCCAAAATGAGCTGACAGTTTTCGTTAAATTTTTGAAGTGAATTTTTACAAAATTTCTACGCGTTGTTCGATTGTGTAGTTTTGCATAATTTAACCCTCAATGTTTAATAATGACAGCATATAAAAATCTCTACTCGGTTGTACCACGAAAAAAGGCGGCAAATTCAAAATGTCAGTTCATTTTGCGACACGATACAGCCTGCCCACTAGTCTAATCGGAGTGGCTCTAAATTAAAATAATTGACACAAGGTGGCGATAAAGGCACACACATGATTTAAAGCTCCTAATCTAACTTAGAGCTTTAACCATGATTAAGGTACCTAGATAAGTGTGGAGAACTTATCCAGGCACCCTAACCATAATAGAAACATACCATTTTGAACAATTTGTGTTTCCAAATGAAACAAATTAAAAAAAACCAAAAAACATACATTATCTAGAAAAATTCTCAAGTTACCAAGACGAACTTACAATATTGTGTAAAATGTCTTTATCTCTCATTTTTCTTTATATAAAAAATGATTTTTTGAATGAAGTGTCTACTTTTGTTTTCAAATGTGTTAAAAATGCAGCCTAATTTATTAAACAAGTAATAAAATAATCAATAAAAAATACGCCAAGGCACGGTTTAGGGACTCTCTATGTATTCATTTTGTTAATGAAAAACAAACTTTTCTGTTGTTGAGGGGGGGGGGGGGGGGCCACCCCAATAAAACTAAAAACATTTTTCAGAGCCAAATGATTTATTTATCAGAGTCCGTACATGTCGAATTTATTGACATTTCTTCATTTTTAGAAAAAAAAAATTAATAGCTTTAAAAGGCTTGGTTTCATAAAAAAATAATGTCAATGAACATTTTAAGGGATTCTCTGTTAGTCTATTAATTTCATTAGTTCTGCTATTTGCCGTTTTGGAAGAGTTAACTACACAAAATTGATCACATACTCACACAACACAGAACTTTTTTTTCTTTCAAAATTTTAACTTATATTCTCGGCTCATGAGTTTTTAATTCGATTTAAGAGATAAAAGCTTTTTTTTGAGATGGGGAAACAAACGCATAGGCCACTACTCATATTATTAATCGGCCAAAAGGGGGTTCATATAAGCATTTCAATAGTTTCTTATAATCAGCGACCTTCATTGTAAATAATTGTAAAGGAGATTTATTCTTTTATTTATTTATTTTACCTTCATTGTAAAATTTATTTAATTATTTTATTTTAGCTTATTGAACGATTTTTTAAAATTAAATTAAATTACTGTATACATTTTTAAATTAAATTAAGAATGACTGAGGAGGGAAGAGGGAGGCTGAGGGGGCTGCAGCCGTTCCCGATCACCTTGCCAACTATAATTCTGTTGCTTTCCCCCCCCCCCCCTCTCATCCCTTCCCTTCCGAAATAAATTCCTGCGTACGACCAACACCACCGTAAAGAGTAAGAAGTAGGTAACATAAAAGCTTCTGGATCGTCGAGCCGTGGGTTCGAGTTCCGCCTTGGGGCATGGATATTTGTGTTTGTCTTTCTTTCAATAAGGATTTTTCAGCCAAAACAGTATTGACCCTATTAGTTCTTATTTTCTCACCTAATAACTTTTTTTCAAGGTGTTGCTCTAGCGCAATAAGAAAGAGGACAAACGCCATTGAATATACGAATCTATAGAGAAGGTCCTTTCATGTTAACCCGACCGATGGTCCCCAGTAAAACACCTCTACTTCCCACGGAATGTTATGGAGCAATGAGCCACGTTATATCCTTTTCCAGTTAGACGGCCGAACCTATGTGTGACTAGGCACATTTACAGTAGGCACATCTACTGTAATGAGTTTTCAAGTTCGGCAGCGATAATGTAATGGACTTGTTTGTTTCTCATTATTTCCTCTTGATTCTCTGTTTGTCGTTAGTGGAATCGTAAGCAGTCAATGCTATCTGCTTATCTTGGATGATTAAACGCTGCCTATAGAACTTTAATGTCCACGATCAACTGATGCTATTCTGTGCCACAATGTGCCTCCGCCATGAGTCTATCTATTTCATGATCGAAGGTGTAAAACCATTGCATTTTGCCACCATCTGTTATTTACCGCTGCTATTATAATTATAGTACGATCTACCTTTCCGCTTGACTTGTCCGCTTAAAATTTCCAATTTCAATTGTTAGACATTGTTGCAAAATGAATCAATTCAAATTGAAATATTGGACACTCCCAGTCCACTTTTTTTTTTGAACAGGCTATAATAGAATGAAAACAGGGGTCCATAAACTTGATGAACGTGGAGAAAACATTACACTCTCTACATTAAAAAAACACACAAAAAAACCATTAAAAAACATAATTGTTACTTTTACTCGTACATTGTTGTCTACTTTTGGAGTTTTTAATAATATTAAAATTTTCATTTAGACAGCAGAATTTTATTAAACATCATCCGTTGTTTTATTAAGCATTTAGTGACCATTGACCGCTAAACCAATGAAAATTGGAACTAGTTGTGATTTCTTCATTGCCCAAAAAAAATTTTGCTTTTTTAACTATGGTCTTTATGGATATGTATCCCACTTTTAAAAAACAATGGCCGAAAGATATGTCGTTATGGTATTGTTTGGACTTCAAATTCATGAATTCTGGTCATTGGCCCTGGTTTTATAGCAACGAAGGTGCATTTTAAACAGTCTAATTTAATAAAAGCAGATTGTTTAGTTTGACTTAACTCCAAAATGAGCACCAAACTTTAAATGAAAAAATTTAATTACACAAACAAAACAACGCAGTCAATTCCAGCTATTTGGATTAAGTACTTTAAAACCACAATCATGATGATTGGTGCAGAAAACTCAATGCAAATTGAAGGTATTATTAAAAATTAAATAGCATCCCTATATAAAAATTAAATAATACTATATCGTTTATTAAAAATATAAATTCGTCAAAGTAATACTGTCTTTTAACCTATTGAAAGAAAGATATACATATTAAATTAAAAAATTTTTTAATGTAAAGAAACAAAAAATATTTCTTGAAAGGAAATTAAAAACTTTCATTAAAACAATTAAACAAGAAGGAATATAAATTGTAGGCATGGATGAGATTTAGCTGGATATTGATTGGAGAATCGATAATGCGCATAACGAGTTCCAAAAAACTTATCTTGTAAATGTCTTCAGCCAATTAGCTGGAAACTGCTGCACATTTTGTTGAGTTTAATTCATATGCTGGATTCCAGTACGAGTTAGGCTATTTCAATAGACTTTTTTTTCTCAGCTTTGCAAAGGGAATAATTCGAAAGTAAAATAGCGAAAGGATATAATAAATTAAACCAATGTAATCATGGAATCTTAAATGTAGAATATTGCACTAATTGATAAGCACGCATTTATTAATAGTATAAATGCAAAGGGTGTTTAATTAATTAATTAAAAATGAATTAATCGTTGATAAGATTAACATTTTTTTATGTAAATAGAAATAGTGACTGTCAATCTATATATAATAATAATAAACCGGCTACATAGTAATGAGGTTGATAAAATTGTAGAATTTTAGATGCATTAAAAATTTGGTGGTCAAGGACATTATGATATTTTTTTATTTAGTAGAATCTATAGATTCCCTTCATAATAAGTAGGTCAATCTGTTAATCTAACAAATTTAGCCTAATAAATTGGCAATAACGAACTTTAAATTACGTTAGCTCTTCAGAAAAAAAAATTTTAATTGCTTTTGCTAAAGAAATTTTGTTAAACTCGCTTAAGATTAAAGTAGAGTGAAGTGAATTAGTTGTTTTTCATCTGCACAACGTTAATGAGCTTTTGGAATAAAAAATGTAACGAAACAGAATAAATGATTTTTTTTTTTATATATTTAACGCAATTACTCTAATTTAATACTATAAAGTAATTGGTTAAAAATTAAAAATTAATTTCTGACTCTTAAAAAGAATTACGTAAAGAATAAAATTTAATTTATTAAAGTGTTGCACTTTAAGAATTCATAGGGAAATTCAATATTCCACCTTCAGAGAAGCATTATCACCGGAGGAGACCTGAGGCTAATCGCGTTGTACATAGAAATCAAACAAGCTGGACATGATTGATTACTACAGGATAAATATTAGGAGAAAAATTCTCTCCTTAAAAGGGCTTTAGAGGATAACTTGACGTAGGCTGCAAAAGCGCTTAGTAAACACAAAAGTAAAATGATAAATAAATACGATGCTTTCCCTGAGTATTTTATTCATTCACTTCACTTCAGATAATGAACAAGTTATTTGTTTATTTTCTGAATACGATAATTACGCAGTTTATTTTTAATTACAAACGCTTTAAACGGTTTCATGTCAATAATCCATGAATTCTGATGTCATTCATGTCATTTATGAATTGAGCAGTTCAAAGCAATTTGAATGCTTTTTCCAATTCTAAAAAAAAAGTAATGCCTATGAAATAAATTTTTATTTTTCTGAACAGATTCAAAAATCTCATTTATACAACTTTCCAGTTTATGTGGGCGAGATAGAAATTTCGCCCCCACACTTTCCTATAGAGTAGAAATAGGGCCTGTAATCTCTAGCGAGAAACGCTGTTGATGTGTTGCCAGGCGACAACCGAATGAACATTACCCGTATTACATGGATCGTCACTTTGCTAAACACTTTCCTGTTCAACAGTAGTCAAGGAGAAAAAAGGAGAATAAAAATTAATTTTCCCCTCGTGATAAGGGACAACTTTTCTATTCTACTATAGAACTTCTTAAACTATTAAAAATGCGTGAACAGATTTATAGCGAGGTTGAGCTTTCTCTAACTGATTAATTCAAAGCTGGAAACGGAAATTAAAAGTTATCGTTGGGTTAAAAATAAATTTTAAAAAATTATGTTTTAAGGAAAACAAAATTCTAACACCTCATTCCCTAAAGGGACAAGAAATCGTGAGGATAAATTATTTTTTGAGCTGACGGAGGAATAGGAGGAGTTCATTTATAATTCTAATCTCACACTAGAATTTCTCCAAGGAAAGCAGAAAAACAAATCTTCCCCGCCTTCAACTTGGGATTTAATCCGCTGTTTATGGGTTATTTTTATAAATGCCTCTCACATTAACGGATTCCAGATGAATTATTCCGCATTAATCATTTCTTAATCTTGAAGTAAAAGCATTGCAAGAATTAATTTTCATATTTTTAAAAATAAAAACGAGTCATGAATCTTTCATAAGCATTGAATTTCATAAGCTAAAAAAACCGAAAGGCCCGAATGCAAGGAGGTATTTTTAATGCAATCGAAGTTGATATTGAAAAAAAATAGATTGCCGGAGGTACACCGCCCATTATATTATTTTGAAATTGAAATGTATTTTTGGGCTACGAATTAAGAAAATCCTTTCAAAAATAAGAAGAGATGAAGGTAATTTGAAAAATCTTGAGGGCATGCTATAATGAACTTTTTAAAAGTAAATACTAAATAAAACCTATGCTAACCCAAGCCTACTTTTGGTGTAATTAATTATTGCTTTCATCGCATTTATATTACTTAAGAAAGAATAACGTAAGAATATTCTCTGGTTATATAGAATTGAATTAATATTAATATTTATTTTTTTTAAATTAATAAAAGCAATTTTTTAATCAAATAATTTGAACACCTCCTTGTCTTTGACTGAACCTGACATCTCGAGTCCAAAGGGATAGGATTATTCAGAATAAACGCACTACAGAGTGTATCACCACCATAAGTGAACTAATAGCCAACTTCTAAAACACAAATCTGACAGAGTACTTTCAGTGGAAGAATTATTGTACTTTTATGTGAGGGGTTATTATTTTGTATTCCACTTCCAAACAAACGGATATGGAAGTCAACTTTGAAATGTGCAATGGAAACCCCTATTATAATAGTATTTTCAGATTGTACACAACGTTTGAGAAATGTTTTACTCTTGGTGTTTTTTCAATTGATCCAACCGTTTTGGAGATAAAGGCACCCAAAGTGTGATGTATTTAGATTTAAAGAAAAGGCAAAAACATAAATTTTTCATCATTTTAAACGAAAACAATGTGGTATTTTTAGAGGGAAGATTGTAGGGCCACATTTCTTTGATGGACCTCTTAATGGAAGGCAGTATGCCAACTTCATCACGAACACCCTTCCCTTGCTTTTGGAAGACGTACCTCTTCAAGACCAACTACGAATGTGGTTTCAGCAGGACGGTGCGCCATCACACAATTCCCACATGTCTTCGATCGCCATTACGAACGCTTTTTATGATAGATTCCCATCCCTCTCGATCCCCTGATCTAACTCCTATAGACTTTTTTCTTATTGCACCAAAAGAAGCTTGTGTTAGCCATACATTTATTTATTATTTAGTTTTTATTTTTGAAAAGTTTATTATATCACGTCCTCAAGATTATTCAAATTACCTTCATCTCTTCTTATTTTTGAAAGGATTTCCTTAATTCGTAGCCCAAAAATACATTTCAATTTCGAAATAACATAATGGGCGGTATACCTCCGGCAATTTATTTTTTCCGATATCAATTTGGATTGGATTAAAAATACCTTCTTGCATTCGGACCTTTCGGTTTTTTTTTAGCTTATGAAATTCAGTGCTTATGAAAGATTCATGACCCGTTTAAAGGTTTGCATGCCATAAAAAACTCATACATGCAAAATTTTTAATACCGAGAGATTACGGTTTCCTTTTTTAATAACATGCAAGTATCATAATTTCTCATTTTTTAGAAGAATTTTTACAGAAACCGTTTTAGTTGCCACATGTTGCTTTATGTTGATGACTACCATTTCATCTAATTTTATCTTAATATAGGGGTTGAGTGAAAAATCATAGCAGTGATGTATAACGGAAAGAATACCTTATATACCCAAGAATAAAAACCTGATTGCTCCTCAATAAATCACTGGCCGCATGAATAACTTAATACCATACTTGTGGACGACGGTGTATACCATCAGCAGATTCGTCTCTATTTCACTGATAGCTGCAACAGTCCCATAATCACTTGCACCAATTTTATTGGCATAGTCCATAGTTTACTACAATCAAATAAAAATCACAAGAGCTGTATCTTCTCCTGCGAGATAAGCGGGTTTTCCGATCTTTCACGCTTTTCTCCACGTACAATCTCAATCCTTCTTCTTGTTCGGTCTTTCTTTTCCGGAGATCTGTGGAGATGGCCTATTAAGATGTAGGTAGAGGAAGTCAAATTGGTATCAACGTGGAGGCAAGATTAGGAGAATTCTTCAGTCTAGCAGGCCTGAGTCTAGGTAACAGTTTTGTTTAGAATAAAAATCCTTGACACAGGATATAACGAAACGCCAGTGCGGTCTCGTGAGCAGAAGGATGAATGAGTAGCATAAGGGAATGTTTCGGATTTGAAACAAGTGTCGGTATATGCTTCTGCAGTGGGTGAGATTGAGGCAGTCAAAAAAAATATAGCCCATATCTCCGAAGTGGACTCCGACTAAGCTCAACATATTAAGGTATTGTTTGGTGTTAGAACGTAGGCGAGATGTTAGCATCAGGTCTTGTTTCGAGAAAAATGGAGGAGGGGAGAAGGATAATGCAAGAAATTTGAATTTGTGGGCTGTTGTGTTTGCATTGCGCCATTCCGCCCTCCATAATTCCTTAGTTTTATTGTTATGAATGATTTTAAGCTTGCTAGAGAAGTGGGGAGTACGAGATGTTACGGATATTCTGCCTCAATCTTTATACAGATCGATTGTTCACTTTCATACAAGCTTTAACACACATACATTATTTGCAGGGGCGTCTCTAGCTTACTTGCTCCTGGGATGCAAAATCTCATATCCCCCCCCCCTCTAGCTTGTGAATTAGGTGGTTAGGGGAGGTTGCTTACCAAAATTTTGTTTATGGCTTCTTTTAAATAAAATTGTTATGTAAACAAGGATTAGCTGCTGCCCATAGACCCGGCCGCTCGGATGCGGTACACCCCTTGAATCCCCGCTGGTTACTTGCGCTTTACGCTTTCTCTTTATTTCTACACAAAACGAACGCCGTGAATTTCAAATTCTTTGGTATATGTGGTATATTAGATTTTGTTATTAACAGAGAGCGCTGCGATCATCTTTACTGAAAATATGCATATTGTTGTTATTTTTCATCTGCCCCTTAATACTATCCTGAAAGACTGGAAAAAGTTTTTACTTCTATCCTGAAACAATTTTTAGCCTTAAAATTAATACCTCCTCCATTTTAACTCTCACAAGCAGATCTTTGCTTGCTAGACAGATGAATTATATCATGCTTTCATGTTTTATTTTCAGATTCGCCAAGACATGACTGACGTATGTATTGTGTTAAATTATCTATCTGGAATTTAAATTTGAACCATTAATACCTGAAATTGTGTTAATTGGACTCTAGTCCTTGAATATTTAAAAAAAATCAATGCATAATAAAATTTGAGAATAATAACGATTATTCACTCGTAGCATTTGCACATAAAATTTATTAGAAGTAGCGCCAGGAATATTTAGAACACGAAAAGGAAAGTATGATATAGAGGGTGTCCCTGGAAGAAAAAGTCAATATTTCGTGTGAGTATATAATGAGTTATTTGTAAGCCAAAAAATTTATATAAACATGTAGTCTTTTAATAATGGATTCTGCCCTTGTCCTATATTATACAAACCTAACTCACTTACAATAACTTATCCTACCTCTTCCCTATAATGAAAGGACGACGTTTTGATTCCACTGAAGATATTCAAGTGGAATCCCAACTGCTCTTGAACACCCTACAGCCTTCAGACTTCCAGGAGTTCTTCTAAAAATGGGAAAATCGCTGGGATCGTTGAAAACGTGCCGGAGGTGACAGCGGAAATTAGGGTGTAAGGTACGTTTTCTGCTTTTTACAAGAAAATTCTCGGAAATTTTGGGAAGCACCTCGTATACCCGCACAAAATATTAACCTTTCTTCCTGGGATACTCTACATAGTATTTCATGGTTATCTTGGCCGAGAACGCTAACCATCTTGTTCGAATCCCGCTGAGGGCATGGGTGTTGTGTTTGTCCCTTTACATACAGTCTTGGAAGATCAAGCAAAGCTTCAGTAGGCTGATCCCCTGTTAGGTTAAATTTCAAAGAGACCTGATGATTATTTAATATCCTCGATACCGAAAAAGTAAAAGAGGAATAGAAAAGATAGACTGTTTAAGAACTCTTTGCGTGATATGATCAGCATACTTAAACTTCGCAAGATGTGTCAAATCTATTTTAAGTCTCTATAACGACGTACTGTATGTATCGAAATTCCGCTTGAGATTGGGGAATTTCAAAACAGATTTCTTCCAGTACGAGAGTCTGATTTAGCTTCTAAAAATTTGTACAAAAATTGTCGCATGAGATGCAATCCAATGTTGTCACACTTTTGAATAAAAAGTAAGTGTATTTCAGTAGATGGTGAGACGAATACCAAAAAGAGAAGGAAAGCGAATTACTGCTGGGAGAATAGAAATATCAATTTCCAGGGATCCGAAAAAGATTCTGCATTCAAAAGCTCAGCCCATTTTCTAAAGCAACAAAAATAAAAAAAAAAGAAACCAATTTATTCAAAAGGTTTATTATGTTGGATTGTTTCATAATTATTGGCCGATACCTAAATTAAGACAGAAATTATAAGAAAAACCTGCATCAGTGCCGATGTTTTCGTATGACCAGCCACGGTTTGCAAATATCTGGCAGCTACGGGTTAAAAGTCTGGATAGCTGGATTTCACATAAATTCACAATATCATGTTTCCAAGCAAGCATTGCCCTCTGAAGACATGAGGTTAGCGCCCCCTTTCTGCATCGATTCCTTACAGTTGATGAAAAATGGATGCTTTTTTGACAACAGAAAGCGAACAGCGCAACGGTTCCATAAAGGGAAATACTGAAACAAATGTCCAAATTGCATGACAGAGCACGACCACACTTATCTCTTGGAAGCGTGCAGAAAACCAATATTTTGGGCTACGCGATCCGTCCTCTCCCTGCCTATTCAACAGATTTGGCCCCATCAGATTTTCACATGTTACATCAGTTGCACCAGAGGCGAAATATTTATGGTTCAATTTCCAATAATAGCTTACATTTTTGGCGTGTTTTTGCATTACGATAGAACTTCGGTGAAAACTCATATTGGTATCAAGCTGATTATTTTGCTATCCACATAGCGAGATTCATAAAGGGATTATTAAAGAAGGCCGGCTTGTTAGATGAATTGGAACGCTGATTTCGAGACGCGCTTAAAGAGGTTATATCAATGAGATGATAGACGTTCTCCTGGAAGAATGGAAGGCAATTTCTACAGCAATCCAAGAGAAAATATAGGAGCAGTGAAAAGCGGACCATTTCCATTAGAGTAAAAGTATAGGGCAAGGAGTGGTTAGGGATAAGCAGCTGATCATATACTTTTGATCAGCTGGTGTAGAATACGACGTAGACGTATATGGGAATATGATCCACAGAGCATGCTAAACGTAGAGGATGTAGAGTTCTCACATTATAAGGTGAAATGGAAGAATTCACTTTATCGCGGTCACTAGGTAGAGATGTCATAGAGACAGTATACTTTATACCCTCATGCGCGATCTGTGAGCTGCTTTTTTTTCACTCAAGCCTGCTTGCAACCGCTCGTTGCAGCCTATTGTTGAATTGCCAAGATTTAAGAAAATTAGAGCATTTTTAAAAAAAATTTTCCTTACCTATCCCTACCTACTGTGCGCGATAAAGTGAACTCTTCCATTTCTCCTTACAGTGTGAGAACTCTAGACAAGATCCATTCTGGCAGCGAAACATCGACTGCATAACCCCAATGCTATGCAGCGTTTTCTAATATGACTTGGATTAGCGATGGGTCTATCTTCTTTTAGCCTAGTTTAATTTAGTTTTGTGTTCTATTTACACATTATCAATGAACAAGTGCCGATAACTATATTTAACTGCCATTTATTTTTGCGATCTCATCTTCTTCCCGGAGAAAAGAAAAATTGAAGTGCTTCGTGATGCAGCTATTGTTTCGCCGTATTCTTTGCTTCGTCTTATCTGATGCTTAAGCCAAATAGTTATTTCTAGAAAAGGAAAATGGCAATACAAGAAAATTTCAACAGAAAAACAGCGTTTTCTATGAAAAACGTCTCGCCTGTCTAAACTTTTCCCGATCATTTCTACACAAAATTGAGCCCTTACATTTCATTTTCAATCTCGCAGATTACATATTCTCTTTGTGGTGTCTTTTTCGTTCTAATCTTCCTTAACCATGAAATTGCAGGAACTGAAGTGATCTTTCGAGCTGCCACGTTTTATTATTGTTTTTCCGAAATGGTGTCACTTTGAATACATAATCATTGTCCTTGTTTTAAATTGAATTTTGCATCAACTTAATGTGATTTAATGTAAGTTGTTTAAAATCAATAACGTAATTACACTTTACTATTTTTTTTGTTCTCGTTAGTAAAATTCTTAACGAGAAGATTTCTTTTTATTTTCTTAAAAAATTACAGGGAATTTTTAATTAAATACAACAAAACATATATTCTATTGTGAAATATAGATTAATACATAAAATAGCGCATTATACTAAAGCATCAAGATAATAAACATATTTATTTCCATTTATATATTGATTTCATTTTGCGAATTTTATCTCTTTTTAGATTGGAAATCTGGAATCTTATTTCAATATTAACGACTGAAATCTAATTGTGTGCTATCGATGGATTATTGTAACAGGACTTATTGATTTTCTGTTTATAATTAGCAATGACAATTTAAAAAAAATATTAATTAATCGTATATTGTACAGGTTAAGTTTATAAGAGATGATGGGAAATATGCCAAATGACATTAAATGAAAGGCAGATTGGATTGTTTAAAGTTGCAAGAACTTTTTTCTCCCTTCCAGATCGTTGAACGTAATCAGTGTTGACCGGGAAAAATATATTTTATCAACTCTAATAAATAACCTAAGGTAATTTAAATCTGACTAATAAAGGTAGAGATATAAATCCTTATTAAATGGTTAATTAGAACTGCACTGACTAATGATTTATTGACATGTTAATTAAAAGAAATGTCGATAATCAAGTCGGAATAAAACTCCGAATGTCGATAAAAGAGAGGCCAACTGCTGTTTTGATGATAATAAAACTAGATTGAAATGATACTATGCAGTATTAACGTCTTTTAATAAAAAAATTGATATTTTTTTCATGTTTGTTTTTGCAATATCGTACTTGAGTGTACATAAGTTATAAAAATTATTTTATTGTGACAACTACTGTCAGTTAAATAGGTAAATTAGAGATTAAGAAACATTTATGAATTTCATTTTCAAAATTAATTGTAACATTATCCTGTTACTTAATTAACAGCAATAGTTAAGTACATGTTTGAAACTTTTATATTTTTGTTAGCATATAATAAAGTACCATGCCTTATGACAGAATCAAGCATAGGGCCTGAGTTTTCCACAAAAGTAACTAATCTCATCTGGTTATAATTTTATACCGTAACGTTTATAATGGCACGTTTGAGTTCCTCTTATTTGACAACTTTCTAATTTCATCTTGGTTAATTATTAATTATAATAATGCAATGCTTAAATAAAACTCAAAAACTAATATAGACAAAACAATCCAGAGACGTTGTTTACTTCAAACTGGAGCCGAAACTTCTTTACTGCAAAATGTCCTGGGTTATATTAACGCAATAGTAACGTAACTTTGCTAAGACAGTACATTTAGTGGAAGAGTACGAATTTATCTTATGTAGCAGGTGATGTTTTTATAATTTTTATTACGTATATCCATTGGTCAGAGAATCAACTATAGCCTTGGAATTGGTTAAGAATGAATATGGAGAAATTGATATAAAATTTTCTGTTTTGAAAATTAATGAAATATTCAAGTCAGAAAAGATTTACTTACTTATTTTTCAAACCCGCTTTTCCCTTAGGGTGGCCGGGGTTCCAGCGCTCGCAATCTTCTGTCATCAAGAGGATGTCCTCAATGGTAACGCCCAAGCGACTCGGACGCAGATTCTCCATGTAGTCTAGCCACCTGGTCCTAAGCCGACCCCCTTGTTCTCTTACCCACTAGGTTGGAAAATAGCAACTGCCTAGGAAGACCAGTTTGTGGCATCCGTATCACGTGGCCATACCAAAGCAGCTAAGACGTCTCAATGCGGAGAAGTAGCGGCTCAACACCTAAAGACTCTCTTATTGTGGTGCTGTGACTCTCTCATGACCATAGGTGAGAATGGCGAAAAAGACAGATTTGAAATCAGAAAAGATTCGTACTGTTAACTTTTTCCCCTCTCTTCAGGGAAAATTTCAAAATCTTCAAGAATAAAGGAGGAGTGAAATGATTTGATACGAGAGAATCAATTTTATAAATGTCAACTTTTATTACCAATTATGATAAGATTGTTCGTTTCACCAAATAGTTCAAATTGATTGGTGCAAAAAAAAAAAAAATAAAACAACCCCCCCCCCCAAACTCTTCTTCACGAAGGCTGTACTCAATATATCCCTGCATGTTGCCGCCATTTTGAGTAACAGCACCCCTAGTGAGTAAGTGGCATGTGGCGAGATTTTCCGTTTGCTAGATAGAACTCTGAGGGATAATCATATTTCTAAATTTTCTGTCATTTTTTTGGGATATACTGCCTTAACGAAGCATTTTTTTTTCCTTTTATAAAAGTCATTTTGGCTTATTCTATAACGAATTGCTAGAAATGCTAGTAAGACACAGTAAACTTTCTTTGGACGTGTCAAAAGGGAATTACGGCTTGTATAAGGCTTGCAATGAAGGATTGTGCCAGTGGTTCATCGATTTTTACAGATCCACAAGTTCATCAAGCAGCGTAAAACTTTTTCAAATTTTTTCCAGAGAGGTTTGTCCATCTCTTCTTTTTGATTTTTATCATTTTATATTGAAATTTCATACTTTAATTATTATTAGGAAAATATACACGTAGAGATGCAGTAGTTTTCTCCAATGAACTGTCGATAGAATCACCCTTGGAACTTAAATACATATATATACATTTTTTAATTAAAAAGATGGAGATTAATAATAAGATGGGTTGTTTACCGTCAAATTTTGACGGATTCATCTAGTTTTTTTTTAATAATTTTTCATGAACTGTCAAATCCTTTATTGCTTGTCTTGAATCATTAGTTAGAAACATTTCTTTCAAATGTTCCTCACTCCCACTAACCCACCTACCCACACTCAACCCTCACCCACCCACACACACACAGGTAGCGGACAGAACAAAGACTCTGTTCATGAATTATGTAGAATCCCAAACGTCCGCTACAAAATTCCTCCTCAGAGGCAGAGAAAAGAAACGAAAATTCCATTAAAAACAGACACCGGCCATCCAAATGGCCATATCAATAAATCAGGTAAATGGTACTACTGAAGTCATTTACAATTTAAAGCAATTCACTGGAGGGCAACGGGTATAATCAGAAGATTTTATAAGTTCCCATTCATAAGACAAGAAAGATAATTTCTATTATAATTATTTACTTTTTGAAATTTGTATCAATTTTAGATTGCCTAAGCTTTATTATTAGGCAGATTTTGGTCGATTTCAGAGCTTAGCAGAGAAGGTCAGTTTCTGAGCAGAAAGGATGAGCAAAATCGATCGATAAGGTCGAATGGTTTTCTTTTATTAAACCGAAGAAAAGGTTCAGGTGCACCAATCGTTTCTGTTTCTGCTCTTTGGTTTTAAATGCTTATCCGTGGGCATTGAGCAAACACATTTAGATTGAAATAGCTCACACCCTCCAAGAAACTAAATCTTTATTTATTTTTTAAAGAGAAGTTTATGATCTAAATTTCCGTTGTCTAAAAAATTAGCAAGTCTCTTCGTTAATTTCATAAAAAAGTGGAATCTTCTTTGAATTTCATAAAAATAACAATACGGAAGGGAAAAAAAAACAAAAACCGTTGGCTCAATGAAAGTAATAAGGGGGGATATGTGGTGGTGGAGGTGTTAACGAGAGCGGGCTTCTTTGCGCAACACGGAAACTCTTCGAGAAAACGTCATCATTTTAGGCACCAATTATTTGAGGGAAACGTCAAAGGAGAGGATGCTAATGATGAAGAATGAGAATAAGATGAGGGGGTGGAAATGGGAAGCAACAGAATACTTTCAGCGTGGGATGGGAAAAGCATCTTATTTACAGACGAGATGATGTTACGGAACATAAAAAAGAAATAAATTACATTTTGAAGAAATAAATTATATTTTTATTCAAAATTGTAATCAGCAAATTTTTTTTTCTACACAAGATAGATTTCAAGTTTCTTAAATATCAGTTGCTCAACATAGTTGTTAATTATAATAGAATAGAGCGTATTTTACAATATTTTATTGTAAAAACAACTTTTATTAAAATACAAAAATAAAAAACTCACTTATTTTAAGCATTTTATAACAAGGATTTCTTAATATCATTTCTCGTTTTAAAATGCTCGCTTGAATTTAAACATAAAAACAGTTGTTATACTGTACTATAAGGCTGCGATTATAAATTAACCTTCGCCCACTATGTTGAAGGTTATAAGGTAAATAACTCATTGAAGTTCTATTCGAATATAACTTCAGTTTTTTATGCTGATTAAAATGATGATTGATTGAAAGAAATGCACGACTGAAACGAGAGAAAGCGCTTTCCTTGAAATATGGTTATCAAACCAGATTTCGGCGATAAATTTCGCTCTCTTTCAGCGGAATCTGATAAAGTAGTGAACAGGAAGGCGAGTAGGGGCTGAATTCATTCCAGACAGAAAATCGCCAATACAGACGAACAGTTTCTGCATCCGTATTCACTATACGACTTTAATATCTGAAGATGATAAAATTTTTATTTAGAAAATAATCACTTCGACTTTTTATTTTTTATTTCTTAGTACACGGTCAACTTCCGGGATATTGATGATTATCTGGATTATCTTTACTTGGTTATCGATTATCTCTATTTCCGAGAAGAAGTCTTTTTACTTCCAATATTGTAAAGAGTGTTTTTTGAAGCAACGCGGTGTTGATGTGTGCACGGAGCTTCTGCGGCTTTGCATTGTTTACGAAAATGAAGTTAAAGCTCAAAGGGTGTCGGACAAGAAGCGCAGAAGGTCCTCTACAGCTTCACGGAAAGACTTCAAGAAAGTGTTCCAAGACTGGCAAACGCGCATAAACCGTTCTATACACCCTGTTTGGGAACCTTCGGATACAACCTCGTAGTTTAGGCGTGCATAAAAATTTTTTTTATCCTAGGGGTGCCTAAATGTATAAAGATATACCTATCTCTTTGGTAGAAAGAATGTCCTTGAACATTCTTCTTTAAATGCACTTAACTGAATAATAAACTACATTTATGCGGATATTGTCTTTAATATCTAAAAACACCTTTAATACACCTTGTGTTGTGATCATCTACTGACATGCCATCTCTACCCCCCCCCCCGTGCTTCGGAAGGCACGTAAAGCCGTCGGTCCCGGCTGCTGCTACCATTTTACAGCAGTCGTTAAATGCGGAAGGCAAAGGGAAACCACCGTATTATTCTCTTCCCTAGTATTTAACCAACATGCAAATGGCACATATTGTATTGGTCGCTAGCACCCGGATCGGGTAGAGGCACGAGAGAGAGAGAGAGAGAGAGAGAGAGAGAGAGAGAGAGAGAGAGAGAG
>JAHWFO010015474.1:11541725-11591299 GCA_023313115.1 Rhysida immarginata
GAGAGAGAGAGAGAGAGAGAGAGAGAGAGAGAGAGAGAGAGAGAGAGGTGACTGTCAGTTAATTTATTGGAAGTCCCTGACTCGCTTTCTAAGCGAAGCTGGCTTCCTGTAGGTTCTTCTGGAACCTGGGTCCGGCGAAAAATTTCCTACGAGATGGAATAAGCGCCTAAGAAATCGTAGGAATTCTTCCTGGCCTAAACTAGAAATAGAAACAGACTGTCAGTTTGGGAAAAACACTTTATTCCTGCAAATGTGCTATAAAAAATTGGCACATAGTTATAGCACATGTGCTTATAGTTTTTCCCGCGTCTCTGCGAAATGATTCCAAGATTCCGAATCAATTTTGTATATAGCGCTTTTCTAAAGGAGAATAGCGAATTGATCCCCAGATTCGCTCTAAAAATTCTCAAATTCTTTTAACGTGGCTATAATTGAATAATGAGATAATAAACGGACAAAGATTATGGCGCCATGTATTTGAACTCGTATAGTATGCTCATTATGTAAAACTAAAACACGGGCGTAAACAGAGATGGAGAGAGGCAAAGGGCTCCTCCCTCCAAAACATTGTTGAAATGTCAACCATGATGACTTCGACTTCCCCGAACTCCGACTCCTTCACTGATCCCGGCTCCGGCTGAAAGAAATGCTGTGATAAAGTGACCATTGCTTTGGACCATAATCTGCCATGAAGGCTTCAAGTACTTAACTTTATTAAATTTATTAACTTATGGAAATTTTAATCGAATCGACGGTAAATTACAAATATAACATAATAATTAAAATCCTAAACCACAATCCTAAACACATGTCACATAGTAAGGAAATTCCTACACCCAAACATTAATACTCCTACTAGCCCCTTGAGGCTTGGCCCCCTCTTGTGTCCGCCTCTAGGACTTAGCTTCCGGAGTTGATCCGAGTTTGATTTCCTAATAATAATAACATTTACATAAGATTATATATCCCGTTACTAGGGACATAACCTCAATCCGTTGAAATAATACAGGTGTTTATAAAATAAAGTGAGAAAGCATTATCGTTTTCCCGATGAGACTGACATATGTTCGTGAATAAACGCGTGTCTCGCGAGAGACGTCATGACAAAACATTTATTGAATCGTTAGTTCTTTTGTGGAAATATTATTCGGGCACAATCGTTGACATTTTAGATCCGTCTATAGTTAATTGTATCATGGTTATGTCTGATTGTTCGATCCTACTAGTACACCACCTACGTTCCAGTTTTTTTTTCAGAAATAGAAACGGAATTCATCCCTAAAGGAATCGAGCCTAATAAACCGAGTAACCGAATAAATGCATGGAAGAGTAAATCTGCAGCAGCTCAGCTCAACCGAATCGAATTTTACTGAATGTCTCAGCCTGTATTTTGAGATATACAGAACTGTATTACATATACGCTCTATTTTTTATGCTATATCGGAGTTTCTATGTTCTATGACGTTATTCGATCTTAGCCGAAAATTTTAAATATAATTCATGACCGAAAATGGTATGATTACAAAAATAAAACTAGATGAGAATGAACAAGTTATCATTACCAAAACGAATTTAAAAAACTCTATATCGCCGTAACGATTGGTCCAATTTTAAAAAATTTCAAAATTTATATCTATTATAGAGTCTACTATGTATTAAGTTACATAAATAAGTTACATCGGAATCGGATGGCCTATATAGAGACACTGAATATCGATTATCGATAATTATGAATTTTCGATAGTATTTATTGATTTTAGGTGTACCATAAACTACTTTGGTTCCATTTTGCTGTGACTCACCAGTTTCGAGATATGCCATATTTCGGAAATTTAAATTTTGGCCGATATCTCGGAACTATTGGCCCCATATTCGCATTCATTTCTTATATCATATGTCCCCTACCTTAAGTGCGGACAGATGGAAATATAGAATATAAAATTAATTTAGTCGATGTTTAGTAAGTTAATTGCAGAGATCAGAATTTAAAAGATGTGTAATGTTTGTTATAATGTAGAAATAAAATGAAAGCGAGTAAATGAGAGCGAGTAAAGAAAAAAAATTGACAACAAATAAAGTGAAACAATCATTTTCTTGTGTAATTTACGAATTTTAAGTTTGCAATTTTTTATATTTTATTTTATTTTATATTTTAAATTCCTTTTTATTTTGTTATTCAGCAATTAAGTTAATATTCAGTCATCATTCGCAATTCTACTATCAACCATGAAATCACTATAGCCTTTCATTGGTTTAATTATGACAGATTCTCCTTTTAAACACTGTTATTGAATAAAAGAATGTAGTTATGATTATCCTTGAAGTAATGTAATTTTATTAAAAATGAAGACTTGCTTTCGGAATGAAAATATTGTAGAACTTGGAGTTGATGAAGAGCCAGTTTAACTTGTAGAAAATGAAGAAATAGTAGAGAATGAAAATTTGAATAGGTTGAAGAATTTGAAATTATTTGATGTTCATGAGTGAAGATCTCGGTTGTTGAAAATTATTTGATATGTTGAACTTGAATAATTTATTTTTTGTTGAAAAGATGATTTGAAAACGATGATGATTAAAGATGTGTTTAGAAAATTTGATTATCCAGTATCTAGAATTATTATCCAATTCTTACTATTATATTATTATTATTATTATTATTATTATTATTATTATTATTATTATTCAAGGATAATCTTAACTACATTTGGTGAAATCAATTTAATTTATTTTTGAATTAATAATCTACTTTATTCTTTATTGTTTAAAAGGAGAATTTGACATAATTAAATTAACATATTATATGACTCCTATTTTTAAATAGTCTTTCATTATTAATGAGAACATTATTAATTTCATTAACTAAACTCCAATTATCGCAGAATTAATTACATTTATTTCATACCAGTGCTCAAGAATAATTTCAAAAGCTGCGTTTTAAAGAAACTTAAAGATTATTAATTTTATACAAAAACGATCTATGTCTTAAATGTGACATCTAGTTTTCTTGTTAAACTTACACAGGATTTGGTTCAAAGATTCTTTAGTTTTTATTTATGCTTTCACCACATATTTGTTAGGTTTTAAAATTATAGTAACTCCCATCTTAAACCGAATAAAGTAGTTGTTATTTTGAAAATTTCTTTTTCCTCCGTATTTGCCATTTGCTCCAATATTTATGCCTCTTACTTCTTGTCTTGTATATTATAAAGATAGGAGAAAAGGTTTCCCCGGTTATTATGGCGTTATCCACAGTTATTTCCCGGTTCTCAAAGTTAGATAATCTTCAAAATAAATAGCAACAAAATGTAAAGTGAAAATGTTGTTTGAGCTCCTGTAAATAGCAACAAAATGTTGTTTGGTGCGTCAATCCACCTTTACTGCAGTTGACGATCTGCATGAGTTCTGCAAGTCAGGATGGACTGAACTATGGAAAAACAAGAGCTGGGTTTGTACCACGACAACGCATCAAGTCACTCGTCTCTGTTATTGGCCAATTTTCGGCCGCTAAAGAAGTGGCCGTTCTTGTCAACCCTCTATACTCTCCAGACTTGCCCCCAGTAGTCTTTTTCTTCTCTCCAAATTTGAAAACCACCTTAAAATGTAGATGAGATTAAATAGAATTCGCAGAATCACCTATGCGATATCCAAAAAAACGAATTCCAGAGAGCATTCTAACAGTGACAAAAACGATGGGAGTGTTGCATTGCAAGCAAGGGGGCTACTTTGAACCAGATAAACGTGTATAATGTTGTAATTCAGGTAATAAAGTTATAATGTCAAAAGTCCGGTCTTTTCTTTTTTGAACAGACCTTGTACGTGTTAGTCACACGGTGACCATCTTTCAGCAGAATAACAATAAAAAAGGCTGACAGAAGTTGGCCCAATCAGTGTTTACGTCTTTGAGGCTGTGGACTGGCCATTAGAGAAACTGTGGAAATTAAAAAGACGTGAATAATTAAGTGGGCTATAATGCGGTTTCATTATTAAAGCAAAGTTATATTTTTTTCGATTTCATTTGTTTCAAATCCGTGTCGTGAAAAAATTGCTGTCTATCCGACTGAGCCATTTCTTGCAGTGTCGATGAAAGCATCCATGTTGGCTAACAGCTTCCCTCCAAGTTCATTCTTCACTAAACTGAACAGATGGAAGTCCGACAGATCCAAATCATGATGTATGGGGAAAACTGTCTACTTAAGTTTTGCCAAACTCTCCATCACTGACGGGCCTAATGGAGCGCCTAACTAACATCAACTATGAACTCCATTTTCTAGTCTGTGCACTCCATTGTTAATCTGCTACATTTGCCTAAGAGTCGATTTTTGCCCCTCTTTTGAAACTTGGAATATACGAGGAAGCGATGCTGGAGATGACCATAGCCTATATAACATATACTCCAAGTGTCATCAAAATCCGATCAGTAGAACGGGATCTAGAGGGGTCTGAATAGCATAACTTAAATTATAACCACTCTTTAACAATCGTCCAACATAACAAAAGCTAATGTAACAGTATGGGCGGAAGTAAAAAATAAGATACATTATTTTCGGAGCCCTTGTTTTTTTCTTCGAATCAAAGAGTCGTGTCGATGTGCAAAAACCCATTCATATTATTCAACATTTAAATTACTCATAAACTTTTAAGTTGTTTTGGTAATGATAGCTTACAAAATAATGAATGTGAACTGGAGATAAATATCCAAACATCAGATAATGATATTATTTGAAAAAATGGAAGGAAAAATTTTGCGATCTGGATTCAAACCACTAATAGCAAGATGGAAAGCCCAATGGTAGGTTAGGTTAGGTTAAGTTAGGTTAGATCTTGACTACTTGGTGGTCTTTAAGACACTTGGTGACAGCATGGTTGTACAGTGTCTGCGATAGCCCAATTGGTAGAGACGTCGAGCGATTTACATGTGGTTCCTGGTTCGAATCCAGATCGCAGAATTTTTCTTTACAATTTTTTTAAATAATATCATTAACGATAGCTTGCTCATTTGTCATCTGGTTTTTCTCATGGATTTAACTGCCAAAACTATCAAGAATTGAATGAATACGAAAACTTTCGAAAAAAGAAATAACACTTATAGGTGCTGATGATATTCACGGGTCTGTAGTGGAAAATGCGATTTAAAATATGTATTCCTAATGAGATAATGATTTTGCAATTAAAAACTGCAAACGTCATCGGGCTCAGGACCCATCGTTAAGAACTAAGTTGTTATGACGATGATGCTAATAAAATTGAAATTCATCTAAACATGCAAAGTAAAACTCGTTCTGCCAATTTTTCCAATTAGCATAGAGTTCATGGAGATTTCAAATTTGGACCGCAAAATGAATAATCCCATTCGTATTAATGGTCTCACTAAATGGAACCTGTCTTGCACAATTTGACACTAAATTAAATGACATTGATGTTTTAATAACCGTAATACGTCACTAAACGAACTTATAAATTTATTCGTTATTTAATATTTTTGATTTTTTTTCTTCCTCTTTTCTCCTTTACCTAATCAGACGGCGATGTCATTCGTAATGTGTTTTCACCGACCGCAATTATGCCATCGACTGACAACTGCGGTCTGCTCTTCCTCCGTTGCCCTCCCGAGATCTCGCGAATAGACTCGCCCGCCTCCTTTCTCCACGCACCGCATGTGTTTCTCCTCTCGTTTTCGATGCCAAGCAGCTCCGCAGTGGCCACGACTGTCGCTGTCGAGTGTGCGCGTTTCATAGAGGAATCCCGCCCGCTCTCGCCTGCGATCTCACCTGCTCAGCCTGTCCACATCCACACGTGCGCAACACCCACGATTGAGCTTTGTGTCGGAGGAACGCGTCTCAACTGTTGCTCACGTGGATTAGCAGTCGCCGGAAGACGAACGGGCAGCCAAATGACTTGCGACGATTAGTAGACGGGGTTTTTTAAAAAAATTTATTTTGTTTTTTAACTTTTATTTCTTCGGAGATTTTCTTTCCATCGTGTGCGCAAATGATACCGAAGGAGATAAAAGCGGGGAAAGGAGAAGGAAGCAAAACATTGTGGTTTCTTTTGTGATTTTTGTCAACGCTTAAAAAGAAAAAGAAAGCGTAACAAGTGTAACGATGAAACGCATCTTTCTACTATTTTATAAACATAGAATCCTTCCAAACGAGTCTTTGATTGTAAACTTGTTTCTCCGTTCAATATAACGCACTGTCGCTTCAACCCGAGTGAGAAGAATTTTTTTTTTATTTTGGCGATTTCGCTCAGAGCGCGAGTTCTCGCGGTGAAATTTACTTCCACTCGGAAAATTCAAATTCTTTTTTCTTTTCTTTTTTTTTTTTTTTTTTTTATTTGCACGAGGGAGCAAGAAGGCGAATCGACTTTTTTCCTCCCCGCATGTGATGAAACTATACTGCGAGAGCTTCGAGTGACTTTTGCGGGCGTTTTTCCTCACTTTACCGATTTATTCCTTATAAATATCGCTCCGGGTGAAAAAAAAGTAGAATTTTGCCTTCTGTAGGAACTTGAGCGACGGACTTCCAAAAAATATCACCGAAGAGAGAATAAAATAAAAAAATAAATAAATAAAAGGAGAAAACACCTGTAAATAAAAGGATACAATTGGCGGAACATCGATGTGATGAGGAGCAGCACGACAGGCAAGTTATTTTTTTTTCTTTTGGTTTCCTTCTTCCTCCCCCCTACAATCGCAATTACTCTTGTACAAGACTATAAAACCATTCAATGTACGTTTACTCGAAAGTATGTCGTATGCTTTTCTCTAATGAATACACAAACAAACAAACATGTAGTTAAGTTAATTTACGGGACAGCGCATTTTCAATTGGAAGGGATGATGAAGCCTTGTAAATAGTGTCAAACGGAAATTAGAATGATTACGGGGATTGGATAATGGTTAAATTAACAAAGAAGGCCAACGAGCCCTTCTTGGTGGTTTTATTTTAAGAATTCAAGTCAAGAGATGGTTGTAGAAACGACAGGAAAGAGTTTCTCTTTTTTAATGTTTTACGGGGGGGCTCCAAAGCAAATGAAAGAAAGTAGGCCATTCAAACTAAACGAAAAAAGAATAATGTAGGCGCTTATGGGAATGCTCGAGTGAACCGTTTTCCGTAATTATTGGCAAGGAATCGAACATCACTAACTTCAGTAGGTGTCCGTTTTCTGCAAGAGTTTCGTTCATTAAGGAGGCTGTAATTAAATTTACATATTTGAAGAAGGGGAATTCAGAAAATCGGTAGATAGTTGAGTAGGAATAAATAATAATAGTCAGATCTGTTTTCAATATAAACAAGTCTTCTTAGAGAATGTATAGCAAATTAATGCAATGCTTGAAAAATTAATCTGGATACGACGAGGAGCTTGAAAAGCTTATCGTATTCTAGGTGAATCGCTAATAGCAAAATTTTTGAGTAGTATCCAACGAATAGTTAGTCCTTAATTATTAAACATGCAAGTTCGGAATAAACGGGATAAAACCTTTTTACAGACGAAACCAAAACCAGTTCTTTCTAATGCATCTCTAATTCTTTATCTATCTTTAACCACGTTATGTTTGCTAATTGACATAACGATCCGACAGAAAACGAATTTTTCTCTTTTACCGTGTTTAACTTTTAAATGATGATTTAATTTTCTAAGTGCTACTTAAATAACTCATATTCTAAGAATCATATTTTAAGTTTAAACACGATTATGTATGAATCAAATTCATTTCGCTGCAATGACTGCACTCTTTGCTGCTCTTAATTTTTGATTTTTTGGTCTTAATTTTGTGTCTTCTTACAAAGGACGTTTATATTACATTAACCTTTTTCTCGAATTAATTTTGAATTCTTTAACAAAAAATGTATATACTTTTTGTTAAAGCTCTCGGAATCTTAATTTAATTTTAATTTTTGAATTTTAATTTAATTTTAATTTTTGAATTTTAATTTAATTTAAATTTAATTTACTAATTTCGCACTATTGTTGAATACATTTGAATATGTGAATTAATTCAAACTTCCTCGATTTAGCGCTATCGTGCATAGAATTAAGAGCAAGCATTTATATAAAAAAATGATCAAAATATATAATGAATAGAAATTGAAATCAAACAAATCTTACATGAAAGTGTTTGCGTTTTAATAAGACAAAGAAAGCCTTTGCTAAAAATAAAACTTTCAGCATTCCTTTTAGAAGACGAATTGAATCAATCCTTGCGACATTTGATGTAATGAAGTTTAGTAAAGTGTTGGCAATCAATATAAAGAGGCAAGCGGATCTGACATGAAAGCATTTTCTTGGCCATCTATTTTAATTAAAATAAATACATCATCGTTTTTTTTTAATGTATATTTCCTTAAAACGGATAGAATATCAAGTTTGAGATGTTCCTAAGACTGCATTTGATCTAATTTAAAAAATATTCTTATTACGGTTTTCGCGCTTTGTTCTTTGATCGCCACAATTTTCATCTCCAATTGCTCATCTAGAAAATTAATAACTCGACTACTTTTGCTCATGTTAAATGTTTATTTTAGACGGAAATGTGCTATCAGGGGTCTGGACCTATTAATCAAATGAAGTTAAATGCCATGCCCCGAGACTTTATGCCTTCGCATTTGCGAAAATTTATCGAATTAGATTTAACTTTGGAGATATCGTATATAATATTTACAATATATATAACTTGAGCAATAGAAATGTAATAGTAGATATTAACAGCAAGTAAATAATGGACAATCAAAATATAGATTAAAATACAAAATTCCTAGAAAAAGGCCAATTCCGACTCTGAACAAAAAAATTATCAAAAAATAAGTTCTTTAAATAAAATAAGCTATCATTTCCCAAGCATTTCCCTCGTACTGTAAAATGAAAAAAAAATGTAAAAGATTACAGTAGCTCTAAAATGATTTGGGATGGAAATATAAAAGTACAATCCTATTATTCCTTCAAACAGCACCCTTATTCCTTCACAGTACTATTCGCTATCATAACTATCACCTCTCTAGAGTGTTTACTTATAAAAAACCCTTCTGAAAATGTAAGAATATCAATAACATTAAACAGAATAAAGAAATCAACAGATCTCGTTAGCCTTTCCTTCGCGTAAGTTTGCTTCCGCTTCTAACGTAGATAGCACAAATGCAACAACAAACATGCATTCGAAAAGTCGATAAAACTAGTGCTTAATTAATTAAAAAATTTTCGCAGAATATATCTACAATAACTCTGAGTATTAATTTTTAGCTCCTTTTTTTTTTTTTATTTATTTATTTGGAATGTCAAATTTTGGAGAAGGTGAATTCATTTTGAACATGAACATTTTGCCGTGCCTTCATGTAATATAAAAATGCTAAAATCATTTTATAAGGCTTTTATAGATTTTCTGTTTGATTATGATATAATCTTACATTAATATTTAGTCATCTAGACCGTCTGTTTGTTTTGTCTTTGCAATCCGTGGATATGGCGGTCCTCGTATGATACTCTTGTTTTGAGATAATGTTCTTAGCTAATCAGTTTTAAAGAAAAATTAATTTTCAATTAATATGTGGTAATAAACTTTAAAATTGTTTAAAGTGAATAATTCCAAAATTTCAATAATAAAAATTAAAATAAACACGAGCGAGCATCGACAATCGTGGAATTGAAATATAGCATAATCGACACCTGATATCATCATGTAACTTCTCATAGTTACCATGAGGAAGTTGCACAGAAAGACATGTCGCTTGTCAGTGTGAAACCTGAAAAAGGAAAATAATCAACAGCTGACATTCACATAAAATTCAAAATATTTTTCATAAGGGAACTTTCAAAGATGAGGGAACAGACATCCGTGATTCACCACCGACGGCAATAGAAAGGTAGAAAACGATGAATTCACCTCACCAGAGAGGCATTGGGAAAGGAAAGAGATCATTCTTTCTATTTGTTGTTCGTCGCAAGGGGATCTTCAAAATCTTCTGGAACGATATGAAAATGTATGAGAAGGATTAGGAAATTTGAATATGTCTCCTCGCCCAAGAATACCTTTGATTTTCTCTCAATTTTTTCAGTCCTTGTGAAAGAAATAAATGCCCAATCAACGAAGTTACTACAAAATACCCCAAGAGAAAAGGCAAATCGTGATTTAATCTATTATACGATACAAAAATTATTCGTATGTTGTTATCTTTGTTAATCTAAATAAAAATTTAATGTTTATAATCATAATTGAAATTTTATGTTGATTGAGTTAACTCAACCAGCATTATCTCCATTTGATTTCGAAGGTCGACGAAGTTTTTGCTGTTCGAAGTCTTAGTAACTGTATGGAAAATTTATGAAAGTATGTGTTAAACTATTTTATTTTCTGGATATTTTTTCAACACAGCTTAAAAACTTCATTCATTTCACATTTTCAAATTCTGATCTTAGTTTGTTATCGGTTTTGTAAGGATTAAACCTTTAATGTGGAGGCATTTCGAACAATAACAAAAGCTGCTTTAGGAGCTTTCGTAAGAAATGGTGAAAAAAATAAGCGATAAACCTTTATTAATTGCGAGTAAAAAAAATCATTTGTTTCAATTAGAGCGGCTTTTCTTCCTTATATCCGTAATGATTTTTACGAAAAGGTGCCAGATATATGTGAAAAGCTGTGAGCATTTTTTATTATTATTTTATTCTAGTGAAAAGCTATGTGCTATATATTTACCAAGTTCTCTTTACGGCACTGAGTAATTCATTGATAAATTTCTAATTTAAAACCACTTCGTTTGCGCCTACAATAAACCTTCATCAAAATAAGGAAAAGTCAAGCGGATGCCAGATATACGTATAGCATTTAGGTTGCCTTTTTATTTTTAATACCAACCAAAGTATAAGCTTAAAAGCTGTGGGATTTTACCCCATATAAAGATATTTTATGTCAGCATTATACTTCACATTATTAAATCAGTGTTGAAAATGTGTCCAAGACAACAAAATGCTGCATAAAATGTGAACATTTTCTTTACTTTAAAAAAAGCTTTTTTTTTTAAATATTTCTTCACCAGTGCACAAGAAATAGCTCAAAATGTCCATTGGGCCTTGAAAATGAAATAAACACAAACTGATAAGGAAATACGAACTTTTCTTTTATTACAAATATAACTGACACGGCTGTAATCTGTTTATTGGAAATCAGTGTTAACTTGCATTTCAAAAATCTTAAATTTCATGGGAAACTGCTTTATAAAGGAATTTCTAGTTTATAAGTAGTCAAAGCCTACTTAATCTAATTAAAGAGAGCATTAAACATATCGAAACTGATTACATGTATGGAATGTTGCAAACGCTCTAGGAATACTGTAGTCATGGTGGATTTCGAGTCCCACAAAATTTCAAACGAAACACGATTTTAACACTGTATTAAGGAGCATCTCAAATAGTTTGGGAAATTCGGAGACGACGTGCGATGCGCAACTAATCGCGTAACGATAACGCACAGCATCATGCCTGTCAGTCGGTCAAGATGGAAGGTTCAAAGGAAGGCTCAGTGAGTTCTTTGGCTTGCAAAATACGAATCAATTACACGTGCTCGTCGTGAATATCGTAGAGTGTTCAATGAAGAATTACCACATGGAAATAGCTTTCAATGTTGGGATCGGCAGCATATAGTAACTGGCAGCTTGTTGGGCTTGAAACGTTCTAGAAGGCCATCGCTTCGTGACGAGACTGTTGAAGCTGTACATGTAAACTGTATGAGGTAGTCTTTCATTTCGCAGGGATTTGATTTGTTTACTGTATGCAGTTACATTACATAGTTTTGAAACCCCATCTTCAATATAGATGTACTTACACCTTTAATTTTGATACCCTACTTTTACGGATACACTGTTATAAAAGATGGCGCCGTCTCTTATACTCCACAAGAGATAGGGCAGGGAGTCGGAATTTGATAAGGGTGAATTCTGGGATGCCACCTTAGTGGGCTGTCCAGCAGAGACATCGCTGCAAAGTGAAACCGGCCGAAATCACTTGTGGCATTGTCCTGCGCAGAAGTGGAAGCCAGAGAGATACTGCAGGAATGCTGAACGTTCCGGGCGACTGAAAATTCTGACCAACAGAAATCGCAAAACCCTAAAAGATGAAATTCTCAAAAACCGATGGCCATCATCGGACAAAAATTTCAGCCACAATAAAGGTGTCTCTTTCCATTGGAGCATTACGTACAGAGGCCCATCACCTTGAATATTCAGGTAGCGCAGAAGCCTCATATAACGACAACCAATAACTCTAAAGACTCAAGTGGAGTTTAGCCCATTCCAACTGGACACAATTGGAGCAGTGAAAATCAGTTCTGGACACATGTCGAGTGCCGTGTTAAAGCTCAGATTGTTTCGATCGAATGGACCACTATGAGTGTAGCGGCATCAAGGAAACGCTTTCTGCCAGAATGCATAGTGCCTACCAGGAAATTTGGTAGTGATGACATTATAGTGTGAGAGGGTTTCACGTGCTATGGTGGTGGTTGTTCGTGGTAACATGAACTAAGTCATACAGCAATATTCTGGACAAGGTAGGGTCTCGGGAGCAGGTCAAAATTCCATTATCCATCAATGAGTTTTTGTAAGAGGAATGACAGATAATTCATGGACATCCTCCAGAATTTTGTTCCGAGCAGAGGTTAGCTGTTTTTATAGGGGCAATCAGTGGAGTCAACAGCTTTTGACAGTTCAAAACTCCCAAACAAACATTGTTGGTAGATAGCGTATGTATGTATATAGTGATTGTGAAGCAAAATCTGTTCTGCGAAATGAAGTATGTTTGTGGTATATTTTTATAATATACTCCTGAAAATAAGCTACCTTTCAAACATTCTATAAGTTCCGCAATATAAAATTACCTTTTCTTTCTTAAATATTCACTGGCATGAGCACGGAAAAACTGGATATTTTCGTGGGGCGAATTATCTCTTTGGAAAAAACATTTAAGCTATACTTAGATGCATGATGAATAATTAAATTATGAAAAATAGAGGTTGGTGTTATGTGAAGTTACCAGGGGGGGGGGGGGATATTTTTTTTGTTTAAGATGGGAAGAAAACAGTAAATAAAAACAATTAATTCCTAAAAAAAAATATTTTTTGTGGGCTTCTCTTAAGCAGCGATTTGATACAAGGTTAGTCAAGATTATTTAATACTTTATTCACAAAACTATGTGCAAGATGATTTACAGGACGGTCTCAACCAATTTGTCATCGTGTTCAATAGATAAAAGCAGAGAGCACAGTAAAGCCCGGACACACATTTCGCAGGGTAGAAAATCTATACAAAAGATGGTGTCGCCGTATTCTGTCTTTGACGTCATTCATACATGAAATTTTCTGCTTTATACGCGTTCCTTAATAATCCGTTAGTATTAACACAATTTTGACTAACCTTCTCATTTACAGGTAAGCGAATTAATGACATGATCTCATGAGACCCTGTATTAATATCCATCACACGGTAATGATTTACAATACAGGAAGTTACCGAATATTTTAACGAGATGAGAGTGGTGAACGTGAAATGTTGCATGTTTGACAGGCATTTCTATCATTACAAATAATTAAATCCCTTTCATGAATTGCAAAACTGGGGTATTTTCTAATATGATCGCCTTTTCGCAGTGATTATACTAAATTTTTTTCAATCCGATTACAAACTGAGGAAATTTCAATTTCATTATCAGGCAATACTTGAAAGGTTTAAGTGAAAATTTTCCCTCAAGTATACAGAGCGATGATGACCTTTCCCATATCCTAAAAATTCTGCATTAAACATGACTATCGATCTCGATTTCCCAATGTTTAAGGGCAAACACTCTGTCATATCATCGACAAGAACAAAATATTTACATGTTAAAGGATCAGATCCATTAGCTGATTTGGATATTTCTGGTGTAGCTATTCTTGGCTGAAGGTCCTGTTCATCGAGCAAAAATTTTCATACTTTGGTTATTTGGCGTTCTTGTTTTTGTTTAAAAAATATGAAGCTTTGAAAAAAAATTAACGAAGATCGAGAAGCATTATGGCAGATCTATGCAAATGTTCTGACAACATCCTCTCGCTACTTTGTTTTATTAGAAGCATTTTTTTGAGAAAATCAATAGATGTTACCAAGATATTACATTCTTTTTATAATTTTTTGATGGCATTTAAGGTGCACTTGCTTTTCATTAAAAATTTCCCCATTACATGCCTGCATCTTTGTAAGTGAAGGTGAATAGCAGCAGATGTTTTCAGAAGCTTATTTCCTTGAACCATAAATTAAAAGCTCAGTTTCCCTTTTATTCTTTCAAAACCTTTTTAATCGTTCTTTTTAAAATCTTCATATTAGAATGCTTATTTATGCCATCAGATTTCAACATTCCTATGTTGCGTTGAAGTATTACCGGTAATTTATTTAAGCTGTATGGGAAGACTACCGGAAACTTAACGGGATATTGGAAGTAGAAACTGAATTTGAAAATTTTAAAACATGAATTATTTATTTTATGACTTAAGATGGATGGGTTTCAAATTAACGTTTATGTTTCGTACAGGTGAAACGCTATTGCTTGTGTTGTTTGGAAGCGCACGTGGCAACTTCTTTGCGTCCCTGGGATCCCTTTTCTTATTTCCTAACGATTCTTCTCACGTTGACAGCGACAAGTTCCTTCGGCGAAGGGGTTCGAGGTGGGTGGGAGGGGTAAGGAGTGAATTGCAATCGTTCCCAATCACGAAGACACGGCCGTGTTGTTATTAAATTGCTATTCAGATGCAGGTGATGCCATGAATACCGCGTGGCATGGCGTAGGCATCTCCATATTGAGAGGAAAAACCCCCACTTTTGTTTCTTCCACGGCCTTTTGTTTTCTTCGGCATGAATTACTGTCGTGAACACAAAAGGGGAAAAAATCAAATTTTTTTAGATCAATTTTATTTCTGTGTCAGAATTTCTTTCCCTCTAAAAAGAAAATTCCTTATTACCCACTCGCATCCACACCTGTCATTTATAAAATTCTGAAGTTCAATGAAACGCGAACCCATAAAGCACTCCAACGTTTTGAATTCGATACTTAATCTTCATTAACATAAATGGTAACTTTTAACATTATTTGTAGTCAATATTTCACTTTCTCTGCTGTACTTGAAATTGTTGGCAAACTTGGCAAAATTGCTTCTTATTGGCAAAGAACAATTGCATATAAAGACTCTCTTACATATAAGAATATGTAAGACTCTCTAATGTTCATTTATGGAAATATTTTTAGTTTTCCTTTATTATATATGTAATATTGCAATATTTAGTATTCTCTCTCTCTCTTATGTGTGTGTGTGTGTATGGATGTGCGTGTGCAAACGAGTAAACAATTGATTGCAATTGTTTTTTGTGAAATAATTTATGAAATAATCATTGATTGCTTGAAGGAAAGGGGAAAGCATATTTAAATGATGAATAGTAATATTTAATGTGGAAAAATAAAAATAAATTTTTTATGAGAAGCCGTGCTCTAGAGTATTCCATGAATTCGCTGATGAAACGTTAGCCGTAGAGCACTGCATTAAATAATTTTTTTTTCAGTTTTCATAACGAAATATAAGTGAAACGAGTCTAAGTAAAACTACTTAAATGATTTTTTCCACAATATTTTTTATTTTTTTGATATACCGTCGAGTATAGATTAAGTTGAAAATATAAAATGAATTCAGTTAGCTGGATATGTAAGAAATACGAACATACAGGGTGATAATAAAGTCACAATACATTTTGATGAAAAATCCATTTTATTGCAGCAATTCCAGCATGCATCAACCAGATATCATACCAGGACACATTCTTAGCACGTACATTTCAGCGTCCCCCTTGCACATCCCGGCACAGCTCCTAGCGTTCCACCGTGGCCCGGAAAACATTGCGCAACATAGCCGGTGTAATATCCTGGAGCCACAGTGGGAGATGATGGCATTTTGGATACCGTTGTGTTCCAACAGGATGGGGCACCACCCCATTTTGCCAATGTCGTTCGGGACTACCTGAATCGCGCATTCCCAGGCAGATAGATTGGTCGGGGCTCGCCAAGACTGTGAGCTTCACAGTCCCTAGATTTGACCCCCATGAATTTCTTTGCGTGGGGTTTTATCAAGTCCAAAGTGTACCAGATCAAGATCACCCACCATTGCACAGCTGAAACAACCGACTACAGCCGCGGTGGAGGACATTACACCGGCTATGCTGCGCAATGTTCTTGGAACTGTGCCGGGATGTGCAAGGAGGACACACTGAAATGTTCTAAGAATGTGTCCTGGTATGATATCTGGTTGATGCATACTGGAATTGCTGCAATAAAACGGATTTTTTACCAAAATGCATCGTGACTTTATAATCACCCTGTATTTCTCGATTTAGTTCAAAGCAAAAGTATTTTCGCAGGTAAAATTGCCGACAAATTTATAAATGAATTTTTTTTAAATTATAACTTTCAGATAGCTCTACAGAGGGTTGTTATATGTCTATGATGACGAGAATGCAATTATTATAGGTCTACTGGAACCCATGATGGCTATTTCTTCTAGCAAACGCTTGACATCTTAGTTTTCCCACCTATAAGAGGCTTCTACGGAGAACAGCGGGGTCTATTCTGTTCCACTCCTCTTGACCGGCAAAAATCTATGGGAGAGGCATTGGGCGACTTGACAGATGTCTGAAAAGGGATAACCTTATTCCCAGTTTCCTGTTCGATTCGAGCACAATATTGGACAGTCGATTTAGAGTGTGGCTGGATGCTTTGTCCTGGTGGATGTACACGTCTTCACCCTAGAACCATATAACGTGGGATATCGTGTTCCTAGACTTTTTCCTGACAGTAGATCCCACCTTTTTGATGGCCCGTCATCTATTGTATAGCTTTACTCAGCAATCACCATGAATCACCATGAATCACCTGTCGGAAAACTTTATGCATTGACGCACTCATTCAGCTTGAGTCGTATGGATAAAATTTGCCCGTGTCTTGCCATCTCTCGATAAATAGACCCAAGCCTCATCCAAGGGGACTATGTTCTTCCATTTGTCGCCTGGCAAATAGTGTTCATGCAGTTTTCCGTTGTTGGTTCGCTTCTCTGCAATGTGTCTTGGCAACATTGCATGAAGTCGGGCCTTATGGTGGCGTTCTGATATCAAATCTTGACGAAAAATTCGGTTTACCGATACAACAGAGATTCCAATCTTGCTTGCAATGGCCTGTTGTCACGGCGGATTTTCCGTAAGGACTAGCCTCTTAATGTGGGAAGAACAGTTCAGTAGCGCTTATTGCTTGGAGGCATTTGACTTCTGCGTTTGATAACTTTTGTTATACCATTCTTGGAAATAATGAAACGTTTTTCCTTATTATTCTGGAATAAGAGTAATCAGTATCGGAAAGGGCTATGGCATACCTTTTGAGGACATTGTGGCAGCAATCTTGAAAATGAAGAACGGAATCGAACGAAATAAGTTCGATTGTTACCGAACTCACGTGTAAAATTTCACGAGCCTCGTGCATCTCAAACCTACGCTACAACGTTTTAACAATCGTCACCATAAACCTGAAACAATCTTTAGTATTTGTTTCCTTTCTTTGAAATGGTAGAACGATTGTTGCTTTAGCGTTTGCCTATCAACTGTTTGTTGCGCACGGTATCGTGGAGGAAAAATTCATGTACATTCATTGTATTAAATTTCACGTTTGTCTTGTTAAATTTTTATTTTTTTCTATAACGTTTTGATTCTTTTTAATTTTTCCACATAATGTATACATCAGCGTAATGGTTTTTTGAATGAAATAAACTAACTAGATTTTAGATTATTAGGTTTTTAATTCATCTTGAAAACACAATTGGGCATCAATTGGAACACTGATAACAAATTATAAAAAGAATGTAATAACAAATATGTGTGAACAACATTGAAAATTGAATCTAACCAAAAATTATTTCCTTTAATTTCTATAATTCACGGAAACCACAACCTCTTATCCACAAAAATTTTTTTATTCGGCGAATACGTATTTCGATCTCTTTAAGATCATTATTTAATTTCTATATCCATTAATTTATTCTTGCATCTTTTTTATTCTTTTTGCTTCTATTTATTTTCACCGCTGAGGCGCAGGTTTTCCATTTATCAAGTCTGTCGAGTTGTGTTTCAGGTTTGATTCCCGTCGTAAATTTATCCTGGATATGTGGAAAGAATGAATTTACGTTAAAGCTCCAAATGATCCAGAAGCCGACCAGTCCGAAACTCTAATAAGCTAATAACTGTGCATCGCATCTTCGTTGATATTCTTTTTAATTGGAGCTACCGATTATAAAAATAGTTATATACCCATTATACCGGAGAAGTAATAGAATCGGAGTGACATTATATGGATTTTATCGCTTTGAACGCTTTCAACACTCTGCCTTTTCATTTCCTTGAAAATTGTCTCGTTGAAAAATTTATTCTTGAAGAATACAAGCCGAGATATAAACTTCAATAAAATTGAATATAAATTTCAAGAACATTGCTTATAATTCGTATTCACGTATCAGTATAGCGAAATATTTTATTCTAAAGCTGTTTCTTCTTAAATGTTTGTTTAACTGACTGTCTACTTTCATTTTCTGTGATGTTAGGTAGCGCTTGTGTGCATTAAGATTTCTTCATATTTTTCGAATACGCTATTTCTAAAGCTTTCTTTCTTTAGAATCAAACAGATACCATTATTTGGCGTCAGTAAAATGGAATAAAGATTTTTCCTAAAGAAACTATGCTGAACACACGTCTGTTTTATATAAAGTAAAAATTTTCGAGTCCTTCTCCTTCCCCCCCCCCCCCCCCCATGTCCATATCCCATGAGAAAATTTTAACTCAATACCGAGACTAAATTCTTAGTAACTTTGAAAGAATAAAATTCATAATTATAAAAATATTGCTTCGAAAAAGGGCAAAAAAATTTCTTGATAAATGTCTAAAGGTTTTCGCATAAATTTTAGTCGCCATGGCCACTTGGCTGGATGGATTTGTGCCACCCTGTGGTCTAAAAGCCGCCAGATCCTTTGATGGCGGTGTTTGTTGCCCTTTGACGTCATGACGACGCTATCAGACTCGAACAGCTGCTGAATTAAGTAAAATAACTATAAAAAATTTACTTATCGCAGTGAAATGCAAATATCCGCTAAAATATTTATTTGAATAAAGATGAAGTAGGCTCCGTAAATTGAAGAATATATTTTTTTAAAAAATTACGTGATTTGGTTTTTGGTCTTTACCTTCAAATTTCAGAGAGTTGGCATGAAAACTCGAAATATCTCATTTCCTTTAATTTGAGTCATATATTCATTATTGGCTCTCTTAAAATATTCTTCCTCCTTAAAATAATTAAATTATGACTTGGATTAGTTTGCTAAAATTTCAATATTCTTAGCATTTAAAACGGAAAGAAGCCCTGAAATAATTTAAAAGGAGCAGATTTTAACCGCAAGCAGGGTATGATAGGTGAAAAAGTTTCGACATTTTCTTACTAGAAATGTAATATATGTATTTTATTTAATATATATGTATTGTAAATAATATACACACACCGGACAAAGAATTAGAAACCTTCGTTCAATATGGTATTGACCCTCCTTTGGCTGTAATTACAGAACATACGCGATTTGGCATGGACTCTACAAGGTGTTGCAGTGCAGGTAAGGTAATCGCAGACCATGCATTCGTCAGAGAGACCTTCAGGTCCTGCAGAATAGACGGAAGCGGATGCCTTCGACGAATGTCTCTTTCCAACATGTCCCAAACATTCTCGATCGGATTCAAATCTGGACTTTGCGCTGGCCACGGCAGATGTTGCAACTGGGTGTCATGTTCAGAAAACCACTCCTGAAAAATTCTTGCTCGATGGACTACTGTCACCATTTAGGTACAAATGCACCATTGCAGGATGGACTTGATCTGCAACAATGTTCAGATAGTCTTTGGCTTTCACCCGACTGTCAAGGAATACCAGGGGGCTCTTGCCATACCAACAAAACATGGCCCATACCATGACACCTCCTACTGCAGCTTGAACTGTGTTCACAACACATGAGGGGTCCATCGCTTCATGGGGTTGCCGCCAAATTCTCTGCCGGCCATCGGTGCAAAACAATGTGTAACGTGACTCGTCCGACCACATCACCTTTTTCCAGTCGTCTATTGTCCAGTCACACCGTTCTTTACACCACTGCAGGCGAACTTTCCGGTTTGTTGCTGACACCAGGGGCTTCCTCACTGGCATGCGACTTCCCATTCCTATTCAACTCTCGGCGCATTGTTCTGGAAGAGATGGGTTGCGATGATCCTTCATTGAAGTCTGCCGTCAGTTACTCCACAGTAAACCGGTTTTGCCGCACAATCCGTCTCAGACGACATCGGTCCCTGTCTGTGTTGATTGTTTTTGATCCACAATTCTGCCGTTTCGACAACTCTTGTGGATTCCGTTTCCACGCATTGAACACCTTGGAGACCTGACCTTTTGAGATACCGGTCAGTTGTACTGTTCTGGAAATCGTAGCTCCAGCTAGACGGGCTCCCATAATAACTCCTTTTTGGAATTCAGATAGGGCTGTTTTCCCCATTTTGCTCAACTTGAGCAGCTGCAGCTTGTTCCTACCCTGTACCTGCAGCTTGGAATGAGCATGTACCTCACATGATTGCATTCATTTGCATATCAAAATCGTTTCTGACCTGTGACCCCGCTTTACATATCAGTACAGTCATTCATCACGGGTTTCTAATTCATTGGCCAGTGTGTGCATAAGGCCTGCGAACCAGCATTGGTCAATCGAAGACATTCACTCCGGCCCCATGACAACACCCTAGCACACATTTCCAATCGGACTAAGGCAAAACTAAGGCAAAACCCAACTAAGGCCAAACCGTGGTCTCTCTCGGTGGTCCCGACTAAGGCCAAACCCAAGGCCGTAGCCAGAATTTGTGTTGGGGGGGATTCACTGGGACACTGGGAGACAGCTATACCAGCAAAGGTGGAGGCGGAGGGCTAGATACTTCTAATCCCTGGTTGGAATCAAGGTCACGGAATTTTTCTTTTCATTTTTCATCTAAATTTAATATTGCCTGTTATTTTTTATAGATTACTTAGTTTGCCAAAGTGACGAATTAAGAAAGAAGACGCGTCATGGTTACATATCAATTGCATCAACATAAATCTTATCAATTTTACATTATGTAAATATGTTTGCACATTACTTATTTACGCTTTTTTCTATATTGATATTGATTTTCTGTTAACATTTTAGCAAAGTTAAACACAACACATCGCATCTGTTTGATATTTCTATCAATCATTGAAAACTCATAAATCTAGAAAATTGCAGACAAAATATTTGACCAAACAGTTCTTGAATGCGACAGATACTTGCCATTTTATTGAAATTATTTGTCATTAAGTAAATTGATTTTCTGATATTGGCAAATGAACCGAGTTAATTGTCAAATGATTCGATAAAATGTCATTGCGTTGGTTAGTTGATTCTCACGTTTAATATCTGGTTACCCAATACAGAAATACACCATTTTAATTATTGAATCAATGTCTATCATCATCAAGATCTTCAAGTTCAGCTAGAATTTCCTTCTTTCTTAATATGAATTATACGGTTTGTATTTTTAAAAAGTGAGAAGGAGTTTCATTGTATGTCACAAGAGAAGCGACCCGTCTGTAGAGTCTGTGTCAAATACCAGCTTAATGTAAAAAAAAAAAAGTTTAGTGAAAACCAGTTATCTTTTGTAGGCTGATTAAAGAAATGCCCATGCCAGCCATTAAATTAGAAATTTAGATACAAATTAATGCAACGATCACTCATAGGGTAATAATGCAAATTACGTAATGACGAGCATAACTACCTACGTAACTATTTAAAAGGCGTGCATAGCAGTAATCGATTGTACTCATCTTGAAAACCAAAAATCACTGAAAAGGAATTCACTGAGTGCTCAGTTTGCTAAAGCCGCACTTCAATTACTGCTGATTTGACGGAATTTCAAAAGTGTATTTCTAGAGTATTCAGTGCATCAAAAAATAATCCGCATGGCTGGTCTAAGAGAAATAATGGGGAGGAATCTACAGTATAGAATTTCTCTAAGAAGACACCAGATGGTGGATTGTACTAGGGAGCCTAAGGCAGCCATTTTTAATGTTAACCTATGGGGAAAATTGTAGTTTTAATTGAATTCCTTTAATAACAAGAGAAAAAATTCACTTTTTAAAGATTTATAAAAATTCAATACCAAATGAAGATTGTTAAAAAAAATTATTTATATGCCAGATGGATTTTCTTAGGAAAATTCGAATAAATAATATTGCTTATTTTTGAACATATTTTGCTCGGCTACATAATTCAATAATTCCATATACGAATATTTAGCCTGTCATTTTTTAATTTTAGAAAGCAGTAGCTATTACAAATTGTTAAATTTGCACTTCTGTTAAAAATAAGAACTTGTGAAAACGTGACGTCTATCAATAAAGGTGAGAATTTTAAAATTTTAACATCACCATTTTTATTTATTCAGAAGAAAAATTTAATAACTACAAATTTATTCTAATTTATCATTTTTTAAAGTTTTATCAGTGTATTTTTTAAATTTTATTAAATTTTTTAAAATTCAAAAAATACGTTGATAAAACTTTATGAAATGATAAACCAATGCTATTACTCAATAAAAATTTTTATTCATTCAATAAAAAATTTTATTACCCAAATTTGCTTTCATAAATGGGCAGCGGAGCTATCATCGCAATATTCGTTAAGTATTTATGAACGTCAAAAAGAATGAATTTTTAGTTAAGGAAAATGATGTTCTAAAATAAGCAATATGGATTTTTTTCATTAACTAATATTGAACACTTTTTTTTTTCTTTTCCAGTCTATATATTTTTATAAAAAAATGTAAATTTTTATAAGTTTTACGGATTTTATAAGTTAAAATTATATATTTTTTTTTATATTTTACTTTCCTTATTCATATCTTTTATTTATAACATACCCAATATGAGCTTCGTCTCTTGGATAATTTTCTTTTCTTGGCCCTTGGGACATAAGGCGATATTTTGACAAACTTTGTATTTACTTCGTATAATTTATTTTTAAATTACTTAAAATCATAAATCATATTTCTTAGGCGAATTTTCCTAAGAAAATATATCTGGCATGTAAACAGATTTTTTTTAACAATTCTCATTTGACATTGAATTTCAATAAATCTTTAAAAAACGAATTTTTCCCCATCGTAATTAAAAACAAATTCAATTAAATCTGTTTTCACCATAGGGTAACATTAAAAATGGCTGGCTTAGGATCCCTAGTACAATCCGCCATCTGGTGTCTTCTGATGTCTAAATTTTTCCCCATTGCGTCCAAAAACAATATGCGATGACAGATCGACATCATCAGAAAAGACATGTGAAAAGCAACTAGTGGCTGGCCGTTCTGCAACAATATCAAACCTCGCTGTGCGCCGGGATTTGCAAAGAATCTGTATAAGTGGCAAAAAGGAGAGAAGATGATTATGGGTATATTCAAATTGATATAGCTTCTTGTTATATCGTTGAATAATTATTATAACTCTAGAATAAAGAATTTGCAAATAATGTACAAAAGAAGACTATCAGTTGAAGTTTTTTTTTTGGTGTTTTACGCTTTCCTTATTAACAGAAGAGAACTCACTTTAAGAAATATTTAAGTCGCTATTTCACTGAAGGCGTAAACGCTCTAGGATTTGAAAACAAACTGCTTCATCTTCATTTGGACTTCTTAAAGCCTTCTTTTTCGTTCTCTCATGTGCAAACACTTCAATTGTATTAACTCGGTCGGGTTATTTGGTTTCTTCTTCATAAATCAGGAGAAATGGAATCTGAAGAAAAGACGTAATGGAGTTAAAACGGTTCTAGTTAACTGGTTGGCCTCTTTTCACGAGGGCCTTAATTACAATGAAAAGGGTTTAATGAAAGGTTTTCATCTCTTAATGGTTGTAATTAATAAGCTTCTGACAAACCAGACAGGAAGTTATCGGTAATCTTGCTTGTACAGTGAGAATATCTTTGATAAGGGGGTTAAAAATCCAAGCGTGGTAAAAGAGAGCAGTACTACCCACACAACGACTCGTGCTGATCGGCTGTTTATCGAAGGGTGGAGGGGGATCCTCTCAGAAGGCGCCAACTGCAACACGTTCTCAAGCCCTTCCCTCCTCCTTTCATTAAGTAAAGATTTCTTTTATCTCGGGTAGAAAATATTTCACGCTGATTAGAAATTTATGACATTAATTAAAACTTTCCCCGTATGGCATTAGGGGAGGCAATAACGGAGGGCCCTTGTCCAAAGCTTACGAGTTTTCTTAGAAGCGACTTATTAAAACGTCAGCCGGGATAATCGGATCTGCCGTGGCGGAAGAAAAGGTAATTACGAAATCATCATTATATAGGAGACGGGAATAAATGATAAAACAGGCCGTCCCTAACTGATTATTGCAGTCTTAATAGTTGTTTCTTCCTCTTAAAAATATACATATATTTTCATTTATCGTTATTTGCATTTCTTTAATATGGCTTGGTATAATTCTTACTCTTCACCGCTATATTTGAGCTTTCTTTTAAACTTGTAATTTCTTTGAAATTCTAAAGAAATGTACAATAAATAAAATTACAAAATCCATGTATTATTGATCAAAATGCAAAAATGCTCCAGTTTCCATTGTTACATATTAAACGACCGATTTTTTATAGTACTGTAAACGTGTATAATTTTGTTTTCAATTTTATTTCAATCTGCTTATTTTTTTCCAAAACGTTACGAGCTTTCTGGAAATATCCGATCTATTTATATTGCACATTTTGCCTTGCGTGGTTGGTCATGAGATATACATTGTTGGTCCGTGCATATTGTTGGTGAATTCCATGTTGACACCATTGTTGATACAACACGATGGGCCTATCGTTGCACAAACTTTGCCTTCGTTACTGGAGCCAACGCAATGTTCGAAGGCTAATTTCATAGGCTCATGGATTAAAGAATTTTCTCGCGAAAATCTTTGAAAAAAAAAAAGTGATAATCCCATTGGCGATAAATCCGGTAAATGTGGAGGATGAGACAGAGTTTCGTATTCTAATGCAATGTGTTTCTATATCACTAAACATAAAATTTAGGTGAGCATCATCGTGAAACAGGATAGATCCTATCCGATTGGTAGAGTCAACCAAAGGAAATAATCCGCACGAGTTTAATACTTAATATTATATTTCATGCTAATGTGTTGTTTTAATAGCTTTTTTAATTATAATTATTTAAATTTAATAATCTAAATAATGTTAACTCTAAATGTAATATTAAATTATTAAAAATAAATTAATATTGAAACGGTAAAGCTTAGAGTAAAATTCAAGTGTGGATTATTTCCCGTTGATGACTGTACATGCGACTTTTCGCGCACAATACTTTGTTGATGTAATTCTCGTCAGGATCTATGAAGTTGTAGTACAGTTAGTACTCGCATGTGAGCACTGTTCGATTTTGAATGCGTAACTCGGAAACTACTCGTTGGAATACGATCAAATTTTAACGGTATCCAGAGTTTTATGTGCCCTATTATTCCTCCAAAATTCATTATTCTAGGCGTTGTAGAACCTGAGTTATTAACTTATTGATCTTGGTGGCGGCATTTTTATTTCTGTTCATATCTCAGTTAGCGTTCAAATTCGGACCCACATTGTAGTAAAAGAAAATGTTCATACTGGTCACCTCTGTCAGTGCTTACAAAGTTATACACACTTTTTCAGAATCACCCTGTATAAGTATGTAAAGGAGTGATATGCAAGATCTACGTTACATATACGAAAAGCAGTCACATGGTCTATAGATCTGTTAACCTCTTCAAAAGGCAATATATGGATGGCATCTGATTATGTCTGAAAAAAAAGAAAAACGAAAGAAGATAGAGCTCTTTTATATTTTAAATACTATGTTCGAGAAAATCAATTTTTGTTTAAAAAAACGGTTAAAAAGGTGGTGAATTTCCACTACTTTCCTATACCCTCCTTGGGTTAATTTCTTGTTAAACGGAATCTTGGATGTTTTGAATAGGTACTGGGTCGCTGTAAGCATTTTCTAATAATACGAGGGGATATCAGAAAGTAACGCTGTTTATTTTTTAGCGGAGGAAATATAGTCGCCGTGTAAAAGTAAACATAGCCATAAAGAAGTCTGAGTACATGCACAGACATTGCATACCAAGAATTGAACATCGTCTACAGTGGAAGAACAACAAGCTGTTATAAGGTTTCTTTTCGCAAAAGGTAAGAAACCTGCTGAAATTCATGAGGAAATGGCAGCAGTTTACGGCGTCGACTATCTGGACTATTCCAATATATGCAAATGGTGTAAAATGTTTCTGGAAGGAAGAGTTAGCCTTGCCGATAAACAGTATTCTATGCAGCCTGCGTCAGCGGCAAAACAAGCCATTATCGAGAACATTAACAACACAATCAGAGAAAACCGTCGCATTTCCTTGAAAGAAGTGAGTGAAACGTTTAACATATCCTATGGATCTATATGGGATATGGAGCATGAGAAGCTTGTATATCACAAAGTCTGTTCTCGTTGGATTCCAAAAAGTCTGACACCAGAACAGACCGGCAACAGAACAGCGTGCAGTCTGCAACATCTGGAGCGGTACAACTAACAGGAAAATGCATTTCTGAATATCATAGTCACAGGAGATGAATCCTGAGTCTTGCACTTCACATCTGAGCCTGAAACTGCAAGCATGGTGTGGAACCGTGCACATTCTCCGGTTCGCAAAAAATTCAAAGTTTCTCCTTCAGCACGAAAGATTATGCTTACAGTTTTTTGGGATATGTAAGGCATCCTGCTCGCAGAGTTCCTGCCTTGTGGGTCAACCGTCAACGCCGCTACCATTGCAAAACATTGACTAAACTGCGGCGTGCTATAAGCGACCAGAAAGAGGACATAATATTCGACTTCTTCATGACAACGCACGTCCGCATATGGCCAATGTCGTCAAAGCAAAACTGGTCCGTTTCGATTGGGAGGTTCTGTACCAACCAGCCTACAATCCGGACTTAGCGCCCTCGGACTACCATCTCTTTGGTCCCATGAAGAGATTTCTGGGTGGTCAGAGGTTTAGACTGACGAAGAACTCAAATTGCTCGGCGCCATTGGCTTTATTTATCGCCGACGGAATTCTATTCTGAAACTGGTGCAGCGTTGGGATAAATGCCCAAATCGTCAAGGTGACTATGTGGAAAAGTAGATAAAGACGTGTAGTTTCAGCTGCACTTAGTTGTTTACCTATATAAATTCTTTTAAATGTGTAATTCAGGAAAATGAAGATCACATGTGAAAGAGAAAATTCTGTGCTTTGAAAAAGAATAAAACATCCACGACATGAGTATTTATTGTCAAAAACGCTCCAGAAATTGTACATTGTAAAACTGGACAGTTTATGTGTAAAATTGACATTTCAGATTGATATAAGTGTTCGGACAGGGCTCAACATAAATTTGAGCAGACCGAAGCTGCTTACTACACTGTAACATGTAAATACAGAGTTGAATGTACGCAGTGGAAATTAAAGATGAAACACGTTATCAGGGTAAGGTTTAAAAATAAAATCAAGTTTAATAAAGAGTCATGCCATGAACACAAAGCAAAATATAACAATGAATAGTTATCTTATTAAATAAAAATAAAGAGCTAACTCTCCAGCTCCTTAATTATGAATGAATACTAACCCAAAAATGCAAAACTGGGGAATGTAAACTAAGTTAAAGATTGGGAAACAAACTATAACTTATCACAACCGTTACAAATCTAGTGTATTACATTCTGGTTAACACAACAGAAATCAATCTTTCAAAATCCAATTAGTTGCTTGTAAATTATTTCATACAATCACAAGTCGAATTAAGGCACTAACGGATTTACACATAAACTAAAACAATGATCTGAAAAATTCAGACAAGCAAACTTGTTCAATTAAATAAGTGAAGGCAACAAGAGAATATCAAATACAGATATAAGCTTCTACAGAAATATTACGACTAGAATATAACTAAACCTAGCCAACTGTCTTAAATTACTTAATCCAACAAATAGTTAAGCAAGTTAATAATAAATGCCAATATACTTAAAGGGCAATACAATTCATCTACGGCATCTAATATGGCCTCCCCAAATGCAATTACGCCTATTTACGGGCGCTAAATTCTAACACTTCCGGAAAGCTTAATTAACACGGAAAGTGAAACATGAGTTCAAATTAATTATTACTCAAGTAATTAACTAAAGACAAACAGAGAATATCAATTACAGATATAAAGTTCCGAAGCACAGATTACGACTAGTACATAATTAAACCTAGTCTAAAAGTCTTAAATTACTTAACTATTAAATAACACAGAATACTAATAACAATTTGTCAATTTCCTTAGAAAGTCATAAACTGCATACATAGCACTTGACATGGTCTCTCATTACAACTACGCTTGACTACAAGCGTTAAAGTTCAACTTTTCCGGACATGATAAGTAAATCACGAAACAGGTTATCGCAATAAATAAACATCAATGTCCAAGTCCATACATTCTAAATTAGACCAAGTCCACACATTTAAATAAGTCAAAACTCTGCAAAAGTCTGAAGCGTAGATTCAAATGCTAAGCTGACAAATACAAAGAAGTTCACGTATAAAAACAACGCTACATAAACCAAACTTCCTCCTTAATATTGCCTAGGATACATACTTTAAACACTACGGTACGCCTGGAAAAATTAGACTACTTAAATAACTACGTGAATATATTTACAAGCACATGGAGTAGTACACATTTACGCAGTTAGAAACACTCTGTCGAATGGAGGTTCGTCTGAAAGTTCGGCTTCTTTATTGGAGAGGAAAATAATGCAACCATTGGGTTTAAATGTGAAATTTTCAACACTAAATAAAATCAGCACTTCCTCTTAGAAACCCAACGTCACAACAAAGGACCGAACCCTTATCAATAAATTTACTTTTCCTCTCTACCGGCTATGAAGCCTAAAAAGCTCTCTTTTTCTTAGTCGGAGAGGTAAGTGAAACCATACAGGTTCGATAGATAAGCACTTAACCCGGCGGGAAAGAAGCCTTTAACCATTCTACGCCCTTCGCTCACTCTTCTATGTAAATCCATGAATGTCGAAGACCACTCGCCCGGATTCTTGCACATTAGAGTAAAGCAACTTAGAGCAACCGTTGTGGGCACCGTAAGTGTCTGATATATCACCAACCTTTTTGTTTCGTTTTCAGAACTCCGGCACGCTGTCTCGTACACGCCTATGGAGTCGTTCTCCCGTAGAAACTTCCCTTGCGGAGCTTCCCTGCTGAGCGCATCACGTCCTTGGCAAGCATGAGCACGGCTCGCCACGTCGTCTCCATTATCGGACGGCGGGTCTCGGGGCTTTCCAATCCGACGGTCGACAGCCAAGAGTTCTCTCCGTTCTCGTGCCGGTCGGGGAACCTTTAGGTCCTTCCCCTTTGAAGTCGTACCCTCTCTCCAATCCTCCGACGAATCTTCCCGCCAAGAAAGCTGGGGCTTGACGTCACGGAATCTCCTCTGATCTCCATTGGTTCTTGCGTGGTGTTGGTTGTGACGACACTGTCTGCCCCGCTCCTCCCCCGTCTTCGAACGGGTGAATATACGTGAGCGGTAAACACAGGCAGTGTCGCCGGAAATCATTCGAGGAGCCGATTAACGTGACATACACATACAGTGTATATTTGTTTGTTAATTTTGTTGTGTATAATAACATTATTATTTAATTAAATGAAATTTCTCTCTTTAAGCAACCACATGATCTCAACTTTATCTGTGAAAATCTAAATTGAAGCAGCTAAAACGTTTTTAGGATAGTTATTAGACTATCAGACTTAAAATTTCGATCCGAGTAAAACGTGACAGCGTTTGGTGTTTGTCTGTGCTTTATTTTACGCATTTCGCATTGATATGGCATGATAAATACGAACGAATGAGTGGCGAAAGCAGTGAGATATGTTATGAGATCTTGATAATGAACGACGTCTCCATGAATTTCGCTAGAGCATCTGTTGACGTTCGCTTTCGGGGATTTTTTCCAATCTCCTATCTCGTTCTCTCGTTTTCCCTATTCATCGTCCTGCTTTGCTCTCAGTCTCCGCTGCTTTTACACTGATAAGTTAGACTTCCGGCTACTCCATCTGATCATTTTTTCATTGGAATAACTTGTTTGAATATTTTAAATTTAAATTATACTATAAATTTATTTAAATGTATGTTTTCATATTATTAATAGATTTTGGCAAAATAGTAATCCTGAGTTTAACAAATTGTCAGAGGGTCGTCCGAAAGTTTAGTAATAACCATTTAATTACCATATTATTGCTGTAGGTTCTTAAAAATAACAAACATACTCTTTAAATAGCTATAATTCATCAGCTTAAAAAATACAAGCATAACACTTCACATCAATAGACGGCTGTGAGTAACGTGAGTTTCAAATCATTAGAACAACGCTAATATACGTAGTCGATAATACAGATTTTGTTAAAATAGAAATTTAAATATTTCTGAATTTATAAGAAGCGGTAAAAATTAAGCCAAGTCCTGCATTTGCCTATGTAAAAGCTTTTTCTCGAACTATGGTGGGTCACTTGACTTTTCCATCGCTTGATTTTCTTTCCTTCCATCGTTTCATCACCACTTTCCCCTCCAATCACCTTCAACCATCCATTCATTCCTTGCCTATTTTCGCTTTCCCATTTGCACCTGTTAATGGTGCTCCAAAACCATTTCCCAGCAGCTATTATCGCCCTCTGATAGTGAGAAATGCCTCTTAAGAAATCACTTTACGCAAAGCTTAGCCCCTTTGGTTTTTTGAAGCTGCCTTTGTAGGGAAGGAAATGACGTCCATTATCCAAAAATCCATCATCGCTTGGTCTCACGTGAACTCGACTCAAAATATAGGTTTCGTATAGCTCATAAATAAATTATTCCTGAAGACTGTTACTCAAACGCTTCGGTTATATTTATTAGCAGTAATTGATGCAAGTTTATTTTATTTATGGTCATTATTTTTCTGTTCTATATTCTTCTCACAAATAATTTCAGAAAAATCTAATGACCCTTTGCGCTATCATATTTCATTTAACAGTACATGTATTAGCAAATTTTAAAATAAAGGTAATCATCGTTAAATGTAACAAGCAATTGGACTTATTTTTGTACATAACTACTTTGTGACATCTTATCATAGTGTTATACTTCTTATATTCCTTTGTAAGTGCGAAATCCTTTATTCTACCAGCACCAATAACCATTTAAAAGGCTCAGGAAAATGTACAAAGTGCTCAACTGTGACCAGTTTCTTCACTGAACAAGAATTTAAGCCTCGCGAGGAAGGTATAGGAAAGTAGAGGAAGTTCTGAGCTCAACAATTTTTACCCCATTCATCTGCACTTTTTAACCCCCCCCCTTTTTTTTATCAAAAAAATTATTTTCTAGAACATAATATTTAGAAAACATAAAAAAAAACCTATCTTCTTTCCTTTCTCATCATTTTAGTTCGAATGATTATCACATGTCATATGTTGCCATAGTTCTAAAGACCAAGTGACTGTCACCCCCACAACTCCAACCCCACTGGGACAATTTGGCCCAAACTTCATAGGAATGTAGATTTTGCCTAGAGGAGTATGCATATCGAATTTCACTCCTTCGCTTATATAATACCACATATATCACTTGGTCCCCCCTAACTCCCACCTCCGTATTTCCGAACCCATTGGGCCAATCAAAACCAAACTAAATAGTGATGATACGAATGCCCATAGTAAGCTACATTCCGAATTTCAACCTTCTACCTCAAGAAAAAAAATGCAGAAATGATGAAGGGGATGGACGGACAGACGACATTGTGAAACCAATAAGTAGCTCCATTCTTCCGCTACTTAACAAGAATATAACTCATAAAACGATTTTCATATATACTGAAAAGAAGAATATAAAAATTTGTTGTTTAATATTGCAGTAGTATTTTACGAGTCATTGCTCGTATATACAGCAATGACGAAAACTGCAAGTAAATATTCGTATTCGATTGCAGCGTTCACACGAAACTTTCCAAACACGCGCGAAATGGGAAATGAAATGTTCGCACATCTAAATGTTTTAAACTACTGCGCCTATGTTCTCTCCACTGCTAGAGCCATTCTTCCCTTCTTAATCAAAGTTACCATAAACGTTAGGAGAGAAACATCATTGTTGCAAAGCATTATCAGGTAAAATCTTGTAAGCATTCCAAGGAGCTTTAGCTGTAACGCAGATGTAATTTTAAATTTGAATAGTTCACTTTTACTTGCAGTTGGTTTAAATAAACTATGGAAATTCCTTTAATTCTATTCACACTCATATGCTTTATTGCTTCAGGTTCACGTTAAAACACAAAATGCTACAAATCCCTTGTCTCGTATAACCACAAGGAGTTATTAGAGTATTAACACTACAGTTAGAGTATTAGAGTATTAAATGAATATTTGAGATAGACTAAGAGTACACAGTTAGCAGGTAAATACGTAAAAAATTGCAAACTGAAAAGAATTTGTATAAAGTTATTGTACGTTTGTCACAACTTCTCGCATTCTCTACATTAAGAGTTAAACAGCTATACACAACATGCATAAGATGACAACAGTCGCTAACAATTCATAACAGTAATTATTTGTTGATAATAGACCTAACATCAATTAGCTAGTGTTAGCAAAAGGCCTAGCATTTATTATTTGATAACAACAGGACTTACATTTATTATATAGTTACTAATAACAATAGGCCTAACATCAATTAGCTATTTTTAACAATTGGCCTAACAGCAATTACCTATTGTTAACATTAGGCTGAACAGTAATTAGCTTTAGATTATATATAATAGGCCAGTTGTTAATCATCTACTGATAACAATAGTCCTAACGTTAATTAGCCATATTTAACAATAGATCTAACATTAATTAGCACTTTTTAACAATAGGCCTAACGTTAATTAGCCATTTTTAACAATCGCCCCAATATTAATTATCCATATTTAACAATAGGCCTAACAGCACTGAATTTTAAAAAAGAAATGAACGCGTGCCTCGACAAAACTTCATAACAGGCACGTGCTCCAAGCTGACGTCAACAATGCTTAAATGATAAACAAAAAGTAACACTATTCACTTACGGCTCGTCAGTACGTATCGACTGATATATTACATGCCCTAAGTTCATATTCTTAACATTAGTGCACGTGCTTGAAGGGGGTCCACGAAAGCGGACCAAAACTTGATACATCAGAGTTAAGTTCATCCGTTTGCATGATAACGTGAAAACGACGTCCGGCCGGACAAAGAAATGTACCGATTAAGCTTGTATTCTTATATGTAGCTTTAGCTAAAGCTCGTTATAAGAGGTCATTTTCTCGGACGTAGCATTTCGAAAATCGAAAAGAATGTCATATTCGTCTTGTGCTCGTGATTCCCGTTCGAATGGCATATTACATGCCTTATATTGCCAATAAAATTTAATGGGGGGGGGGGGTCTCAATCTCAATAGTCACGTGACTATTAGACCGATTTCAAGGACAAACTAATCAGGTGAGCTTAGGAAGGGTCTCTATCGAATAGCGAAAACAGAAATTGAAAAAGTGAAAGCATCTCGAGTAATCGTCGAAGATACAGACGGACAGACAGACAAACACACAAACAGAGCGAAACCAATATATGCTTTTCAGCATATAATAAAATCTACAGTAATTCTACAATTTCCTTCTATAGACGAAGCAGTTGTTCAGATGTTTCCGATGCCCGGATAACTTTTTGTCATCTCTGCGCAATATTCATTCATTTCTCCGCTGGCATTTTGATAGATATGAATTATTGTTATAATCCTTCGAAAGATTATTATAGGACATAATACCATATGGCTATTGGTTTGAAGAGTTGAGTTCATGTATGCTTTGTTATCGGTTATGTCGCCAACTGTAGCTCGAACGAAGGGACTACCTCCTCTGTCATCTTTCAGTCTTTCTCAATAGTCTGCTAACTCTCCATTTCCTCCAGTTACGGATCATTATTAAATATTTCCAAGAAAACGTTAACTTCTAAGAATAGCCCGAACAACAGGAATTCTACGCATTGTTACAAACTCAATTTTGTTTTATAATTCTCAGAGGTGGGATGTAACCATCATTCTTAATGAACTTACTTATATTGCACACTTTGCCCGGGCTTTACTTACCCTCTTGTTGTTCTATCTCAGATTAAATGTTATCCATCTTCACCCCCAGGGAGCATCACTAGATACAAAGCTCACGGGCAAAGCCGAGGAGATAATCCAAAACTTAGGAGGGGAGTGGGTGTAGTTTTCCTATGCAGTGTTGCCAGACTTTAGGGGGCGATTGCATTAAATGAAGCATTATTTCTTTTGTTACTGATACTTGCTTGTTTTTCGTCTCGCATAACATGGCGCCCATTCCTAAAAAGCATAAAATCACTGAACCAGTATTTAAACCGCAGTGGGAGAATGTTTTTTTTTTCATTGTTCACAGATCGGATTCGAAATGCTTAATACGTAATCATGTCCTATCGGGGAAAAAAAATATAATTCTACCTGACATCGAGAAAATTGTCACATTAAAACGAAGGAAATAAAATGGTAAGCTGCCTCGTTTTTTTTTTTACAATGTCGAATTGATAATTAGCAACTCAACTTTAAGGAACTGATCAACATAATGTGCAATGGGGGGGGGGGGGGTAAGGAAGATTACCCGCGTGCACGGGCGCTGCCCGCGGACAGAAATATTGGACAGCCATGCTTTAGACCTATCTTTTAAAATTTCCCTTGCCCTTGACGTAGAAACTCTTATACCCTCCCCTTCTAGCGGAACTTCCGTTGTTCAGATGTTTCCAATGCCCGGATCTTTCTGTTGCAAATTTCACTGATCAATACTCGTACTTAATATTAAATATTAAATTTTATTCAATCAAAAAATCAACAAAATTACAATAAATAACTGATGCTGAGCTATTAGCTCGTATTATCAGCATATAAAATAAAAGTCAATTGAAAAATTATGTATCACATAAAACACTAAGGACTAAAATAACAATGAGTTAAAATACATAATTTGAATAAAAACATTATTAATTTAAAAACAAATCTAAAAACATCCTAAAAGTTTAACATATCATCAATTTCTCTCAAGTCTATATTCTTAATCCAATCAACTATCAAATTTTTTACAATTCTTTTTTCTGTTGCTAATTTAATTTTTACTGGCAATCTATTATATATTTTATTCCTCATATAGGGGTACTGATGAGTATATCCTGTATGCTTATATTTTAATGATTTAACATTTAAATTTTTTCTATATCTTGTATTATAAGATCCTAAATATTCATGGTCTTCAACTGGATACTTATAAATATTTAAACATAGTTGTTTCAAGTACAACTGTCTTATATTAAAAAACTTATTCTTCGTTTTAAAAACTTAAACTTCCTCTTACTTTTGCCAAACACACAAATTTTCGCCAGTCGTCTGGACGTTTTTAGGGAGCTCAAGGGAGACCCGTGTGATTCCTTATCCTCCTCGATAAATACTGCCTTATCTATGTCCTGTCATTGCATAATCATATTTATGCTCATTGTTACCCCCTCCCTAAAAAATGTTAATATGGTTAATTATGTAGTGCCACACCAGTAAATGTGTTGCGTCTGTAGTGCCACACCAGTTAATATATTAAGTATACAGTGCAACACCAGTTAATGTGTTAACAAACTTTCAACCCCCCTTTCCCCCTCTTAGGGGTTGAATTTCGAAAAACTCCTTCTTAGTGCTCACTTACATTTTGTAAAGAATCTCTAGAAATCTTTAGTTTCTAGGCCTTATGGTTTGGGCTGTGCATTGATCACTCACTCACTCAGTCAGTTTCTTCTTTTATATATAGATTTTCCCGCGAGTTGCGCAATATAGCTACTCTATGATGAAATTTTAAACAAATACTGTGTCAAGGAACTTAAATATATAGTATCTTAATAATATCTATTTTATATTATAATAACTGAAAATTCCCCTTTTGGATTTCTACCACTACACCAAGTTTTAGGGTTCGAAGTCTGTAATTCTTATCCATTGTTAGAATCTTTTTTGCCCTTTTATGGGTAGCATAAAATAAAATTTAATACATTTTTAAACAGAAATTATAGAACTCGAAACAATATCTACGGGATAGAAATATTATTTTAATCACTTATTTCATCCTTTTTCGGTGTTTTATAAATTAGTGAAAAATGGAATTTTATATTTCATTTTCTTAGAAATAAACAAAGCTTTCAACTTTTATGTAAATAGCATCAACTTGTTTTGAAATTTAACCACGCGCATGGAACTTTTAATTTAAAAAAATGTCCTTTTATGATATTAAGACGCTGTTTGGACTTTCTTAATTATATTCGTGGTGGAATATTAAATGTTTATTTCCCTTTCTTCCCCTTTTCGTGCATCTGCCCTCAGGAGAATCTAAATTCGAAAGTCTTTTTCACCTTGGCAATTGGGTGTTGTCGTAAAGACGGACGCCTCTGCCCGCATCGAGGCACTTATTAGAGACCGACGTCACGTGTTGAAACTACTAACCATCTTCAAAATGGCTATCATAGAGGAAAAAGAGAGAAAGAAGAGAGCTTTCGTATTTTTTATCTAGAAATATGGTTGAAATTTTAAAAGACCAACGGAAAAGAGTTTCACAGGTTTCATTTATGACGGCAATTAATTTTGCAGGTTGTAACTATTACAGAAAATCTAATTACACTTTTCTTATAGAAAGAAATAATTTGAATTCTGTGAACAATATCTTGGAAACAATAAGACTGTTACTGATTTATCCAATGTAAGAGATTGCTTCACAATAAGAAGCTACATTTTCGATTAATTCTATGTGCAGCGCTTGTTAGGGCGTTTCGGAAATTTTTCAAAAAGAAAAAAAAATGAAAATAAACAGTCATTGCGAAAATAAGATAACATACATCGGCATTCCATTATAATATATTATTAGAAATGGGGAATCAAAGTGGAGAACGACTAAGGTGCGCCTCAAAAATTTAAAGACTCATGTTTTTCTTTGAGGGAATATTGAACATAAAAAATTACAATTTGGTCAGCATTTGCCATGTTTTTCCAAAATTAAAAAAAATGAATAATATTACTACGATCAATAAGTTTGGAGACCGGCCTTTTTGACATCACGTGTTACACACATCCACCTTCAAAGTACTCTTATTCTGCAACTATGCACTTCTGCCAACGCGAGTACAGTTACTGAAAACATTCCTGGAAGTCTTTGGAAGAGATGGTCTTCATTCCTGAATCTCAGTTGTCCTCTTGAAACGGCGCCCTTTGAATTCGTTTTTCAGACGGGAGAACAGGTAAAAGTCGCATGGGGCGAGATCGGATGAGTAGAGAGAATGTGGAAGGGATGACATTCCCGTTTTGGCCAGTACCACCTGCACCATCAGGAGTGCCAAGAAAACACTTTCGCACGACACGTGTACTCGCACCATACGCAGTGGCGGCTGCAAGGGGTGCACACACCCTAGCGCAGAATCCTGAGCTTAAGAGATAGGAATAGTCGGCTGAGAGTCCCCAGCCTAAGGCCGCCACTGACCGTACATCTGCTGCAAGACATGTTTTTGTCAGTGGTTTCCCCAAACGCTGACAGAATTTGGTATTCACACGTTGTTCTTCAAACGCCTTTTCTGCTTCGACGAACGCGAACAACTACAGTTCACTGACAGCATTGTTTGGAAAAACCCTGCATTTTACCATGTCTCGCATCATATGTGGCTCTACCCACGGTTAAATAGTTCCCCTCTCCTCCAAGCCTGATTGGAGATATCAGCACAGTCTCCGAACATATTGATCATACTATAGTGCCCGGCACGAAAGAAAAAGGAAACTGGCGCATGTGTAAATGAATAAAACTCGTTCAACCAATCAGAAACGAACAGTAATCGGGGCATTACTTACTACTGATGCCAGGTATAAGTAATACCTTGTATCTTCGTGTAGAAAATGGTGGACTGCTGGAAGAAGCTTTCCGAGCAATGTCTTGCACCTCAACTGGCACCCACACATCCGAAAGCCACAAGGGAACGAATCTGGGCTTTATGGCGGATGATGGAGAATGAATAGCAACTTAGAAATTTAGAAGATTTTATATCCCACATGAATTTAGAAAAGCAATTCTTGACGATTTTCGAGGACGGACTCCAAACTGGGCTTGACTGATGCTCGCAGAGATTTCTGAGTTATGCATAGTGGGTAGCGTTTACGGTGTTTCCGTGGGCGAAATCTCGTTACAAAATGGACCCTTGCCTTTGATAACCAAACATGAATACTTCTGCATATCATCTGTCATTATTGGCGGTGTATTTCTATTTGCTGTTTGAACTTTTGCTTCTGGTTGATAATGAAGGCTTCACGTTTCATCTCTTACAGAGTACTGATTCCGTTCAACTCGTCCGGTACTGCATATTTCTATTGCTAATTCCAACTTTGTCAGAAAGTTTTTCCATTATGACGCTTCTTTCACCCCCAATCGACTATCAACTTCCATTGCGGTAACATCGATGATCATATGGTTAGCTTGCCTTGGTCTAGAATCACCATCTTAGAACCGTTTGCTCCAGTGTTTAATATTTGACAGACATACAGTTTTCGTACTCCCGTGGCGATGAACTGTTGTATTTCTGCAGTTATGAAAATAAATACTATTTGCTGTTCAACATTCTTTTTGGACTTCCTGAACACTAACATGTCTTCCTGAACAAAAACATATTGCTATCAGGGCCGGCGTAAGTGGGTGTGCAGGTTGTGCATCGAACAAGGGCATCAAAAATTAATTTTTATGCAGGGGCGACAAATAAGTTTCTCACTAAGACGTATGACATATCAGCACCAGCCCTGATTGCTATTGTCGATCACGTCATTTCAGAGCCTCTTGAGACATACAACTATACAGGGTGTTTCATAATTGGTGTCCCTTCTTTAGGTCCAAATAACGACTCAAGGGGAACAGATTGGGGGAAAATGAATATTGATTATTTGGTTTTAATGTCCCCTAATTCAGAATAAAAACATTTCGCGTCCCTGGGGGTGAAGGGGTAAATTACAAAAATTTTAATTTTGTAGGGGTAGGGGTTAGACCCCATGTGTTATTTAGAAAGTTGTAGAGCATCATGTAAAATGTGGGTTTAGCAAAAAAAACTGGTGATAAAATCTCATCCCCTGCCCTTTATCGAGTGGGTAAAGTGAAAGGTATGGCTAGCTAATGTAGACAAAAACAGAAAAACTCATTAAAAACTTTTGCCCTTTATCACTTTATCGGTGAAAATCATGAAAGTTTGCCAAAAGTGTGCACGAAACTGAAAATCCACCCATTTGGGTGACTTTCGGCGACAATCATGAACGTTTTTGGCAGTAAGTGTGCACATTAAAACCAAATAATCAATATTCATTTCCCCCCAATCTGTTCCCCTTGAGTCGTTATTTGGACCTAAAGACGGGACACCAATTATGAAACACCCTGTACACAGTGTGAAAGGTGTTGCAATGAAATCTCTTATGCTGTAATCATTCTGTTATCATTCTTATTCTAAGTAACGCATTCTGAACACTGAACGGTTTTGTCTGTATACTGGATGCGCAGCCTGTCCCAATCTTTAAATCTAAAAGGCTTTTGAAACAAAATCATATTGTTAACGAATATAGGCTACGATCACTTTAGTCTGGTTTTCGAAAACTTTTAATAGTTTGGATTCCAAGTTCTCCCCTAATTTTGTCGCGTTTATTAATTTGCTGGATTCAACGGTAATGATGAATGTCGCATCCTCTCAGTTCGATTTCTATCCTTGAGAAATATATTTGACTTTGAAATGTTACTTTCTTTTTATCATTACCCTGTCAAATAAATTATGATTTTATTTAAGTATATCCATTTTGTTTTTCCCCTATCCTCATCGCTTTCTTCCGAGGCGGCAAGATTGGCATTACGTATGTTGCCGTTGATGAGTTTTAATTAAAGTTCCAATCCGAGAAAATTAAAAAAACAATTTTAATTTAAGCGCTCCATGGAAAAATAGGTGGAAAAACAAAATGAGTGATGTTTCTCTCTTTTTTCCGTTTCCTCTCTTATTACCCCTATTCTGTAATTCTAACAAACTAATTACACGAGATTAAAATGAATTGCTGCTAAAGTTCACAAATAAAAAGATATAATTAAGATTACAGTTTCTCAAGTTGAAAGTTTTCCCTTTCTTGACGTGAAAAACTTGCGTTCAAAATTAATTAAGTTAGATATTAGTTAGAAAGCCTGAAGCGGAAATTGATATTTTTTAATTTTGGCTGGAATGTCCTTTATGAAAACAATAACTTTTCGTTTGCTTTTTTGTTTGTATTTCAAAGATTACATAAAAACAACTTTAACTGTGCGAAGAGTATCGATGAAATTATTTTTAAAAACCATGTTTGTAGCCTACAAAAGATGATTATTATAATAATTCGTCAGTATTGCTGCTGCCGTGAACAAAGAGAAAAGGGAGGAAGACTTTCTCTACTCTGAATGCAATTATTCACGGAACTTTGTTATATAAAAAAAATTTTTCAACAAAATACAATCTTGCTCAAAGTAAATGATGGAAAGAATAGCAAGTCAAATATGTCAGAAAAAAATTACTGGAAGCAACTGGAAATCTTGATTGCTTTTTTATTAGGCATCTCTCCATACAAAAATCCTAGAGTTCATAAATTCTTAAGTTTTTATTTGAAAGTATTTATTTCGTTTTGCTATTCTATTTCTTCTCGTATAAGCTTGACAACGAAACACTCTATTTATGAGTAAGAGTCTGATCATTAGATGGAGAATACCATACCTAGATGTAATAGAAACACCTGTGGGACGTATGCAAATATTTTAATCCGTTTTTATGCAAAATAGTTCAAAGTCATGTGATTCAAGCATGTATTTATCACCTGTTTAAGAAGTTGGGTGAGTCTAATCAAGAACTTGGTCAGCATGTCGAAAAAGTAATTCGAAAAGGAATTCATTGTTGGTGCTCATCTAAATGGAGTCACGATTGAAGCAGCCGAATGGTTTCTCGAAAATTGCAATATCAATCTGCGTTCCGGAGTATTCAACAGCTGGAAAGACGAATCAGGCTTTATCTAAAAGGGGTAATTGGCACAAAGATATTAGGAATCAGCAAGACTGCGTTATTTCTACAGAGATACAGGACTACACTGTTCAACAGGTGATAAATGAATTTAACCAAGGCTGCTCCCGACCATATCTGGCAGAACCATCGCAGTAGCATGTTTGTACGAAAATTCCATGGTCTATGTAAATAACAGGAACGTTCGTCTACTGTAATGCCTGAACACGTGAAGAACTGGAAGAAGGTAGGTTATGTGGTGTGACGAATTGCGATACACGTTGTTTTGTACTGATGGTAGGCAGAAGGTTTGGCGGGAGCCCCATAAAGCAATGGACCAACCATACTTTATAAAGACAACTCAAGATTCTGGTGGTGATGTCATGGTATGAAGCTTCTGCTGATATGGAACTGATCCCGCGGTGTTCATGAAAGTCGAATGCGTGAACATTATTACTCACCAATCTATCGTGCATGTGACAGCTTCTTCATGGACAACAATGCTAATGTTCTTCGTGCATAGTTGTTTCAGTAGTAGTGTAGGGTCTTCCATTGACTTATATCACGTATAAATTATTAATTTTTATTGAAATTTGTATAAATAAAGTTTCTTGTAAAATAATTTAAGTTAAACAAGTTCTATGGCAAATTATGATTAGAATTCCACTCAAATATTCCTAATGAATAACATTAATGTCTTTTTATATAAATATCAATGATATTATTTTTCCTTGGCGGAGAGTTTACTGCAATTGGAGGGCACAGTAGAACATCGCGTACTGACGAGAATATGTCGCATTCTTCCCACAAACAAGTAAGTGAAACCGAAATGGAATCTAAGAAACATATCAGGGAAAATTGCAAGATAGTCTATATGCACTTTCACGTTTAAACTTAACTGGCTAGCTTAATGTCCATTGGCTTAGTTTTAAGAGTCTAATGCTTACTGGCTAACTTATCTTACGGAAAGCAAGGCTTGAGGAGCCCCATGGCCACGTGACTTGGGAAACTCCCGTTACCTGCTGTTTCCTTCAGTAGAAAGTTCGCTCCGGCATCCCCAGATGATTTATCGTCTCATGAAGATTGCTATGCTGCGTGGGCGACGAATTTCGAACGATGCGCATATGTATGATACAGGTAAATATCGTCGAGCTTGCCTGTCGAACGATGGAATCCTGCTGGGCTGCCTTTCTCTGACCGCCGCTCCTTACTGCGCATTATTGCTAGACCAGCTTCCTTCTTCTTGTAACGCTGCGGAAGACCTCTCCACCGGAGGTAGCGGCTTGACGAAGCGTTTGTCCGTTTTCAGCTTTCTTAGCTTTCTCCACCCCCCCCCCCTTCCAACGTCGTTGATCCAACGGGGTGTACCAAGCCTGGCGCGGACAGCACTTCTCTCACTCTCTTCTCTTCTTATTCTCCGTCTTTTCTTTCTCTCATCTTCGGGAATTCACCCCGAGTTCCCCTTATGTCATCTCCAAACTATCCTATCCTGTCTTCTCTCCCCTTTTTTCTTTCCGACGCTTCGCGTTTATCTTGCCCGTCTATCTTTCTCTTTTTTCATTAGTCCTCTTTTCTTATTTTCTTCCAATGTTCTTCCGACTGGCTTATTCGTTGCGACGGGGAGGACGATTGTGAAGAAAGACGCTCGCTCTTTTGTTTTATTCTTTATCAAGACATCGCGCTTCTCTTGCTTTCTCCCTCTCGCCTCCAATTGATTTGACAACTTGCATCAAAAAGGCTCTATGCCAATCTGCATCCATGGTATATAGTTCGGGCCGAAAAGGGTCAATAAAAAATTAGGCAGATGTTTCTAATTCATTAGCCAGTGTGTGTATAAAAGAGGATATTGGAGAAAAACAATAGTAAGAACGAACAGATTGTTGAGAAAAAAGACCGTTGAGCAAGCTTTTTCACTTTCCAAAATGTTACGATAGCATCTTATGCGAGATTATCTCTTGACGTTTTTATCTTCAGAAATTTCCGCAGAATTGAAACCGAATGAACTGCACATCTTCCGTCATTGCACACTGTGCCGATTTGCATGGTAATTTTTCGAGATATTAAAATACTTTTCGGCAGTGAAGTTTGGTTTCTAAAAACGAACTAAGTTTTACCTCGATTCTTAAACAATTTTTCTACAAACTCTTGTCCTCCTTTACTTTGCTTTGCAGAGTTGTCAAATCCAAACTTATTCATTAACTTAATGAGTCTTCTTTCCACAGTTCTACACTATCTAAACTTGCATTATCTTTTAATATTTTAAGGTGTGGATTTAATATTCTCTATTGATTGATTTGCAAACATTCGTCACATACTTTACTTGACTCTTCGAATGAAATTGGTTTGGCTGCAAATATTGATTTTTAACTTGCCTTTCCAATTGGACAAATATTTTGGAATTAATTTTTGTGCAGTAAGCACTTCGTTCTAGTTTGACGTTCAGGCAAATGATCATTTCAATAGATATTCGAACGAGAATCTGTCGAATGTGGTGCGTTCATCATTTACCACATCACCGATCAAAGCTGAAATAGAAATTTCAATGGGCATTGTGAAATTAAAATCAAAGGCTCTGGTGTCATCTTTATCTCTACCAGCTTCCAGTTATATATTTATATTTATTATCTTCTAGGGCTATGTTTTTAAAAGTAATTTTATTTTTCTGCCAATCGATAAATTGTAAAAGTTCAAGGACAAGAACTAAATTTAAATCAAAAATAATGTTGTAACTTGATCAAAATTAGTATATTTTCGCATGATATGTTGTAACTTCAGTTTTTTTCCCCCTAAGGATAATAGCGAAAGCACAAAAAATTCTATTACTGTTCTCAGAGTTCTTTAGGATTGTTTCGTCATTACGTTAAAATTACACATCAAGCTCGTCTTATACTTCTTTTAGAAACAAGATCTTGGCGTAAGTCATTCACTTTCCTCTTTTTTGTATTGTAATTGTATCTTGACTAAACATCGCAGGGAGCTGATTACTTGCTCGCTGTTCATAACAGCGAAATTATATAACATCAAAAGCAGATCTCTTTTGTATAATAGACAATAAAGAATCAACATCTTCAATATAATTATGTCATAATCACAATTTTTGGTACACATAAGCCTATAAAAAACCAGATGTTACAAATTAATTCTGTAACTTCTATCTAAATTTTTTTTCTGCTCTTACTTAGAAAAAAAACGCTCTAATTTACCACTGGATTTATGGGATGCATCGTTTTTTCGCAAAAAAAAAAACAGCGTGAAAATTTTTAATCATGCATCCAAGATCCCGAAATTCTAGTTCCATTAATAATTTGCCATTGCACAATGTTCGTAAATCACCTCGAAAAACACGTCTTCATCCGGATTTTTTTCTTGCTAACGATTAATTACCGGAGACGGCGGAGTCTCATAATGCACCCATCTGCATGCAAAAGTGGAAATTTGGAACCACTTCCACGGAATCCTCTATATCAATAAAAAAATTTATGATACCGCTTAATTGAATCTCTTAAAATGTATTCACTTCTGTCCTTCATTTTCTCCTCACTAAAATTGATTATGGTTCCCTATTTTAATTGTGCGCCCCATTAGATTAACTTCCTAAAAAAGAAGAAAACTAGACGAACGGAATGTTTAAGTACTGATGAGAAATTCTAGTCGGCAGCGTGGTAAATAGTTGTCCTCGGAATGTAAAAGTGGAGGAAAACGTTGGACCGATTAGATTCGAAATTAGAGATCTTGAAAAAGTCAGAAATGCTGGTCGTGCCCACGTTTTTCCAAATAGCAATTTTCTGCAAAAGTTTGTAAATGAAGCTTTTAAAGACAGAATTTAATTCTTAATTTGATGCTATAGTTTATCCATTAATAAGTATAGCGAAATTATCATACTAAAAGTTGCCCCTTATAATCTGGCATAAAGTGGCTGTGAATGTATTCCTTTTGTTAATCTGAAATTTCCAGTAATTTTGGCATTATACCATCACCAGATCATGCAGGTTGTTTTTTTTGGTGGGATTTGTGCCAATTGCGACCCTCGAGATAAAGAAAGACAAAACCATATGTCGATTAAAGCCCAGCAGATTTATTCAAACGTGTCTTACAATTCAAAATGGCCCAGTTTATTACATTACTTATTTAACATGACGTAGTAAGTGGCATATACAGGGTGTCCCAAAAATGACTGATAGATTTTGAAAATCAATAAAAAAAAAACTGAATGCGATAGATATGTATCGTTTGCAGCCTTATGCTTAGGAAATAAGGGAATTTTATCCCACCAAATTTTAAATTTAATTAACATTTTCACCCACAGGTGGCGCTGAAAACTATGAAAAGATAAAAACCGGTATGAAAATGTTGCAAGAACTGTTGCAAAAAACTAAACAATGACATTTTCAGCACACGCTATCTCAACAGCACACGCTATCAGCTTGATGACGAGCTGAAATACTTCGTTTTAACTATACCTGTGTTACAGATCGCCTGCAGCGCCATCTCTTGGTAGAAATGTTAACTAAATTTGAAATTTGGTGGGATAAAATTCCCTGATTTCCTAAGCATAAGGCTGCAAACGATACATATCTATCGCATTCCGTTTTTTTTTATTGATTTTCAAAATCCATCAGTCATTTTTGGGACACCCTGTAATTTTAAATGGTAGAGTTCTTAACATCCAACAAGACACAATAGCATGAATTTGTAGGCGACTCATACTTGCTTTTTTAAGATGATACGGCTATCTATAATTACCCCATTGCTTTGAAATTACTGAAGATAGCCAATCTCGATATTACAGTTGTATATGCGTCAAGAAATGATTTTGGGTGCTATTGTATATTTAGCAGTGTATTTAATACATTTCATTTGACGATGGACAGAATGTGAATTTACGCAGTGGTGTTACAATTGAATTAAGCGCTCATTATATATTCTTTGTATTAGGGTTGATTTTCCACCGTCGAAAATAATTTTTTTCCTTGTGAAATTGTATGATTTTTTTATTGCAAGTTTCTTCATGGTTCGTGAATTTTAAAATTGTTTCTGCATATTCGATTAATTTACTGCAAAAGGTTTTTTTAATTTCACTTTCTCGTTTCGAGGCGTGGCACAAATATCGTTTGAAATTAATATAATGAAATTATTAAAGTGCGTTCTTCCTCGTCTCTCCAGGCAATAAATTTAATTTCTTCGCTCGCAGTCAATTTGTTTGCGCTGAAGCGGAATTATTCGTACTTAATTGATCATCGGTGACCACTTAAACCTCACTGATAGCGTGAGGCGCAAAAAACATTTTGTAATTGTATATCAAAATTATGTCTTTAAAGCATTAAGTTGTTCTTTTCATTAAGATTGAAAAATCTCAGTGACTTATTAGTTTCTAGAGTAATTTGAAAATGTTTAAGAAACAGATCTTTCTTTTAATAATAAATATTTATGCTGAAACCATTTGAGGAATAGCGATTCAGTGTAAACCATCAGAAATCAAGGGAAAAAAATGCATTTATTTTGTGGAATTGTCTTTTCCTTGATTTCTCGTGGTTAAAAATTGTTTACAGTTTATGATACACTAGCAGAGGCACCCGGCGTTGCCCGAGATAATTACAGTTGTAGGTTAAACAGAACAACCTCATGAAGTTAAATAATAAATTTGTTTTCAGTAATTCTACTATTTCCGTCTACAGACGAAGCAGTTGTTCAGATGTTTCCGATGCCCGGATAACTTTTTGTCATCTCTGCCCAATATTCATTCATTTCTTCGCTGGCATTTCGACAGATATGAATTATTGTTATAATCCTTCGAAAAATTATTATAGGACATAACACCATATGGTTTTTGGTTTGAAGAGTTGAGTTCATGTATGCTTTGTTATCGGTTATGTCGTCAACTGTAGCTCGAACGAAGGGACTGCGTCCTCTCTCATCTTTCACTCTTTCTCAATAGTCTGCTAACTCTCCATTATCTCCAGTTACTGATCATTATTAAATATTTTCAAGAAAATGTTAACTTCTAAGAAAAGCCCGAACAACAGGAATTCTACGTATTGTTACAAATTCAATTTTGTTATATAATTCTCAGGTGGGATGGAACCTTCATTCTTAATGAACCTACTTATACTGCACACTTTGCCCGGGACTTTACTTATCCTCTTGTTGTTCTGTCTCAGATTAAAATGTTATCCATCTTCACCCCCGGAGCATCACTGGATACTTTAGACCTATCTTTTAAAATTTCCCTTGCCCTTGACGTAGAAGCTCTTATACCCTCCTGCTCTAGCGCAGCTTTCGTTGTTCAGATGTTTCCAATGCCCGGATTGCTTTTTATCTTTCTGTTGCAAATTTCACTGATCAATACTCGTTCTTTCTCTTTTTTTACCAAACACACAAATTTTCGCCAGTCGTCTGGACGTTTTTAGGGAGCTCAAGGGAGACCCGTGTGATTCATTAGTCTCCTCGATAAACACTGCCTTATCTATGTCCTGCCATTGCATAATCATATTTATGCTTGTTGTTAATAATTCCTTACACGTCCTCCCTAAAAGAGGTTAATTATGTAGTGCCACACCAGTTAATGTGTTAACAAACTTTCAACCCCCCTTTCCCCCCCTTAGGGGTTGAATTTCGAAAAACCTTCTTAGTGCTCACTTACATTTTGTAAAGAACCTCTGTACAAAATTTAAAGTTTCTAGGCCTTATGGTTTGGGCTGTGCGTTGATCACTCACTCACTCAGTCAGTTTCTTCTTTTATATATATAGATTTCTGAAAGTTTATATCATGATTCGGGTATTATGTACTTTTCAAAGGAGAAAAATAGTTGTGCAATTATATGAAATCAGTTGGAAATCCAGACTATTTAATAAGCAAAAAATTTGACATTTTAAATTTGATTCAAATTTCTATATTAAGTTGGTCATTGTTAAAAGATAATCATATTATTATAAACCGAAAATTATTGGTCCGAAAAGTTTCTTCGAACAAATGAAATATTTTATCATTATTGGATAATTAAAGAGACATTCTTCAGTCAAATCTTATTTTGTGTGCTTAATAGTTTGTTTGTTGCTTATTTGCTTCTTGCGAAGGATTTCCAAATTCGTAAAGGCCTAAAATCGAATCCAAAATTTTTATAATCTGTTTTCTAGCTAAAAACATAAAAAGAGTTGGAACATCCAAAAACTAACTTGTTAATAAATAATTAGACCCGATCAGAATTTCTTGAGAAAATCAGGACCGTTATTTCATATTTTGTTAGGACAAAATCATTAGGACACACTCATGAAAGGAAATTACTTGTATAGAATCTATTATTTTCGGTTGATTACTTGCTATCGTCCGACTTCGTGCAGTGGGAAACAAAATCATTTCCTTTTACCAAATCACAAAGCCCTCGACTTTATCTTGACCTTTCACGTGGAAGAAATTTTGCCACTTGATTAACGTGCTCCTTCAAACTCGTTAACTGTTACTCATACACTTGAAAGGACGGTAAATTGATGAAAGTGATAAGCAATCTGAGAATCCAATGTTGCTTTCATATTATCAAAATACGCGACGGTAATAAGGGTTAGTTTTCATTATACTTTGTAGTATTTACTATTTAAAGAATTACAAGTTTTCAGATAATATAAGTTTATGAAAACAAACTTAATATTCATTGCGTAATCAGCTCGTGCAGTTTTCATGCGAAACTTTTACTTCGCTTGAAGGTCAGTGACATGTGAAGGCTGTCATCCACTGCTCTTTTCACATTTCCTTGAAATGTCACTGCATGAAAGACAGACTGAGAGACGAACAAATGCGAAAGGAACATCTCAAGAAACCTTATCTTTAGAATTTCAATGACTCCTTTGAATGAATACGGGACATTCAAAGCCTTTTCTTAAAGGGATATTGAGAGACAGGATTTTTTTAAAAGAAAGGGAAAAAAGTTCTGTCTAAGATTCAAAGTTGGAAACTAAATGCGAAATTACGTATGGTGAAATGACAGTACCAAACAAACATTTGAATTTCTAATATTTCTAGCTATGAAAAAAATTGGCTTATGTAACTGTGCATAATAATATTGAATTATGTTATAAAATATGTAAAGATATTGTTACTGTTGCTCTTTAGCAGGTGGCAAAAAATCAAGTGTTTGAATTTGCCATCCATACATTTCAGGCCCGTAGCCAGGCGGGGGGGGGGGGGGGGGGGGGGGGGGGGGGGCGCCGACCACCCCATTATAGAAAAAGGTCCGATTCAGTGGAATTTTTGAA
>JAHWFO010015474.1:11591309-11635379 GCA_023313115.1 Rhysida immarginata
CGACCACCCCATTATAGAAAAAGGTCCGATTCAGTGGAATTTTTGAAAAAAAAGGTCCGGAATTTTTGAAAATCGACCCCCCCCAAGATAACATCCTGGCTACGGCCCTGCATTTAAGTAAAATTGAAAATTCTAACTGAAGCTGTGGATGAAAACTGTTTCTGAGTGTCATGAAATAGTTGGAAAACGAAACTCTAAAATTCTTCAGGTGAAACTCCCGTTAGAAACCTAAAATTCTAATGATATCACTGGTTTTAACAATTTTATTGCAATCAGTAGCCGGCTTTCCACGATGACTGTGACGCAAACGCATTTCCAGGCAACATGGAGATGTTATCTGTAAATATTTACTCTGTCTTTAACCGCGAAAAAAAAATGCTAAGACAGGAAACATAAAAGATTACTTCGACATCGTAAGTTTTTAAAAAATGTTCATTTCAAAATGACATTGACCGATTCTTGAATGTTCTCCGCCGAAAAGGTTTTTATCCTTTCTAACTCAAGCAGTCAAAACAAAAGAATAATGAAAACGCTTTCAGAGCGAAACACGATTCGATGTCATAATGAGAAATGTCCTGCCGATATTAAGTGGCACACTCACACTTGACCCATTGTGGAAATTGCAAAGCACGTAGCGCGCGTTAATTGTCCTGGCTTCCGCCTGTCTGGCTTTTGCCGTTCGCGACTTGGGACGCCCACGCACCCTGCCTGTCTGGAGCCTTTCTGACGCAATACGAGATTGCCCCTTCCGCGCCGAGACTCGCAGACAACCAACGAGAACTCTGTACGTGACGATTACAAGGAGACGAGAAGAAAAAGAATTTAATTTCATTTCGAACGACGATTTGTCATTCTTTTGTGATGAAATTGGATCCGGGGGTCCCCGTTTCTTCTCTTATCCTTCTTTCCCGTTAGTCTTTTTGTTTGCTTGCTGTTTTTTTAACCCATTAATCATCTGTAATAAAATTTCGATGTGCTTCTTGAACAGGATATATAAATATAGACTTTTAAAAATTATGAGGATGATTATATACAGTTGTTTATTTCCTTTTAAAAGTTGGTAGACCTTATAATCTTGATGGAAAACTTTTCGAATAAAGTATATCTCTCATGATGCTATTACGCCATAAATACCATAATAATGAAAATAGTGCTCAGAAATTCAAAGTGAATTGATATGCCGGTTTAATACTGTTATGAATAATTTTAACAGTCATTACAATAAATAGTCCGGTTTCATTTTATCTCGGAAGACCTCATTCAAGTCCTTGCTGGACGTCTGAGTTTCAAAAGAGGTCAGCTGAGCATACAGAGCTGCTCCGTGTATACTGGCAATCATAAATCCTTGACTTACAATTATTAAAACAAAATAATATTTTCAGTTTTACCGGTACATTCGTAAAGTGGGTCACTTTTTAATTCTGAAGCGTCTACTCACAAACACCGTTCTGCTCTTCTGTCAGATTCAGATTCTACATCAGGGGCGTAGCCAAGTTGGGGAGGAGAAAGCTATGTACAGTCATTGCATAAGAAGTGACTCCAGGGCTAAGGGGCTACCCCCCCCCCCCCAGGGTCGTAAATTGCAACCAAGGTACTGTGTGTGATATCGGTTTCTTTTTAGTTGGTTGGCCAAATCTTGTAGGGAGGATGATATTTTATCTAAAGTTTTCCTAGGATTGAAGGCCAAAAAAATTGAAAACTCTGCCTATTCTTGTTCCTCAGGCAATAAGTATTTGTTCATGATGAATAAACGAGCTGAGGTATAATGGATTATAAAAAAATTAAAAACAAAGAAGAAAGAAAGAACTGTTTTATGAATATTATGTAATATTTTCTTTTTAAAATTTAATATTAAACGCGCCACCACACTTTTACCTTTTTTATAAATTAGATTTTTTTACTTTTTACTGCACTTTTTAAGCTGAAAGTGTGTGCTTTAAAATTTTTATTTTATATATTTTATTCTTTTTAGCCTTTATTAAAAAAAAATAAGCTTTTATATGATAACTACAAAACCAAAAAAACTTTGAAAATCTGCCCAGTCGGCCACGTCTGATCTCGGGAAAGCGTTTACAACCATAAACAATGCTTTCCACAATCAATAACTTTGGTAGCATTGATAATCAAATTAACAACAATTACATAAGACAATTAACAACGATAACAATAAAAACAACAATACAAGCAGTCGTTACGTTATGATTGCACTGGATACATATTAAACTTAAATATTAAATAACTTATGAATAAATGGAAGACTAGTGAAACTAACGATTGAAACATACATTGTCATCGATAAGACGCCGTTGGGGAAAGTTGCAGAGCTGTAGATAGTCAGGAAGTGGGCAAAATATTGATTACAAAATTTGCGCACAAACACACAAACAAGTCAAGTTCAATAAAAGTGTGTAAAAAAGAATAGTCCATAATGTAAAAATAAGGGATCATAAAAAACTATTATTTGAAGCTCCTCTGAGGGGGAAAAATTACTTGTTCAGGTGAGTTTATGGAAATAAGTATTTGTTCACTATTGTTAACAATGGAATAAACCTTCCGTGAGATTGTCCATTAGAGATAGACATGGAAGGTTTTATAGATGTACAATTTCGTTGTTGACTTTGATTTTTGACACTCAAAATGCCTAAAAAGCATACAGTGAAGAAGCGAAAATGTTTAAGATAAAGCTGTTTAAAGAAGGAAAACCACAATGTGAAGTTGCTAAAATAATTGGATGTGCTCAAGGAACTATGACTTATATGTGGAAAAAATACAGAACCAACAACTCTTTTCTAACAAGAAAAGAACTGGTGCACCACTCAAAGCAACAAGGAGAGATGACCGGGAACTCAAAGCGATAGCAGTAAAAAATATGAGATCAGCAACATCAAAATAGCTAGTAGAGAAAATCAGATGTACGTATACGTAATCTTACTGTTCGTAATCACCTGAACAAGCTTTGATTTCGCCAAAGAAAAGCAAAGACAAAACCCAAGATGTCTGTCGAAGAGATTGCAGCACGATTAAAAGGCAAAAACGATTGGACCAAGTCATCTTTAGTGATGAATCCAGAGTGTTTTTCGGTTGTGACGACGACAACGGCAAATTTGTGTGGCGCCGAGCATCTGAAATATGCCATCCTGACTGTTTAGCGCTACCTGTAAAATTTAAAAAGGAGTTATAGTATGAGGATGTAGCACATCCTAGGTGACTTGTGTATTGTCCGCACAACAGCGAATGCAGATGTTTATCTTGACATCTTAGACATTTCTGATCAAAACAATCGGAGATAAGTTTGAGGACGATTTCCAAGATATCAATGATTGTATTCCAAACAACCGGTTGTATTCCAAGATAACAATGAATCGTGCATCCGTGCCTAAAAATCAAGGAATTCTTGAAAGAAAAACAAATTAAAACAATGGATTAGCCGGCAAATAACCCAGATACGAATAGAATTGAAAAAGAAAATATATCATCCAATGTCAAAAAGAATTGATCATTCAAGCTGTGATCAAAGCAAAGAGCAATGCCACCAATAATGATATTGTTTACAAGCAGTGAATAATACTTATTTCGATGATGTCATCTGAATAAATACGTTTTTCCTTAGAGTATCTTCAAGTAATAGTTAGCAGTAAACTCAAAGCGATAGCAGGAAACTACTTATTTCTGATACCTTATTTTTACCTTAGGGATTGCTATTTTTTTACAATGTTTCCAAAAGCAATGGAAACTTTTCTTCATTTCTTCTTTATTTTTTTATAATCAATTATACCTCAGCTCGTTTATTTTGCATTTGTATCATCTGAATGGCTCCACTCTACAACCTAATACGGCTGGATCATTTTACGCAAATTGGTTAATTAGATTAGAAAGTAATAGTTTCATGCTAAAAATATCTTTTATTCTCCGTTATGTAGAAATTTCTAAAATTGTTTTTAAATTGTTCGTAAATTGTTTTCTTTATTCTAAAAATAGCTATGAACCCCGTTTCCTTGTTTAGAATAAATTCGTAAATCGATTCTTTCTAGCTTCTGATTATGAGATAAGTTTTCAAAAATTATCTCAAAAAACTCATCATCAGAGAAAAGTTACAGCATTTCAAGGGGGTAGGTAATCAAACACACATATCCACTTTTAGAGAGACATTAGTTTTGAAGGTCATTTGAAGGTCAACTCTGATTTTTTAAATGGCAAGGTATATACAATATCCTGCGCTGGCTCTTCATTAAATACAATCAAGGAAACCTTCAACCCAGTCTTGAATAGACTCTTACATTGGAATACAATCAACCTTATGTCTCTAAATCTCGATAAATCTTTGTCATCTTTCACCAACGCAACAAAAAGGTCGAAAAGAACGAATTTTTCACTAAACTACAACTCTCAACAGATTAACTCGTACCTGGGTATCCACTTCATAACCTCTCCTGGGACGCCCACATTAATGGTTTAGCTTCTAAGCTAAACCAACGTCTAGGCCTTTTCTCCCGTCTTCATTTCTTACTCCCCAAAATCCTCCTTCTATTATACATGTATAACGCTTTAATCCACTCCTCGTTTTCCTATGGTCTTCAATTTTGGGGTTCAACCACCAAATCTAATTTACTACGTCTTCACATATTACAAAACTGGTTTATACGTATCTTATTAAAACTACCAAAACCTACCCCTTTTTAATTCTGTGGCCATAACCCCAATACACCAACTCTACCATTATAGCCTAGCAGTTTTTATATATAAAGCAATTAACAACATTATAATTACATCCCTCTCCCAACCTTTATCTACAAGCGTTAGAACACCTCCCTACAAAACCTGACATAGAAATTCTTTCCCAATCGCCCATATTAAACGTAACTATCAGCTCAGGAGTATCTCTATCGCCGGCAATAGACTTTGGTCCACTTTACCCCTAGATCTCCGTTCGTCATCAAGCACCAATATTTTCAAATCCCGTCTAAAGAAATTCCTCTCTATAACCCCACCTAACTAACTCCAGCCCCTCACCATTCCCCTCCATTTTTTAAAACTTATTTTATAAATTACCAAAGTTGTATCTTTGTTCCCCATTCAGGGACCTACCTCGTCGGCCCCTCCAAACTGACCCTGGATGGACGACATGTATCTCCCTTAAGATTAAATAAATAAATATATATATTGGGTAAGGAGTTCTCCAAAAATAAGGATTTATTTTCCTGTAAAAAAAAAAAATCAAACAAATTACATTTCTATTAATTTTTATTTAAATAACAAAATAAAATTTTTATAAAATGTTCATCTGTTGGAACTACGTTTCTAATCTCAGGTGTAGATCTAACTATAAGTCTTAAAACAAATAAGGGAAACAGTTTACCAGAAAATCTAAATAACGTGCACCTTTGGACGATGAAGTCGATTAGGATAGTTTCTTCCATACACCTTTGTAGCTCTTCGATAATTTTGATGGCATTCTTCCAAAACTAATATCCACGACTTCACTTGGAATAAGATAGTTGGCCCATATTGATGCAAATGGGAGTAATTTAGAACTTCTTATGTGAAAAGTTTGGTTAGTTAATGAAAAATAAAAATTTATAAAAATGTAATTTGTTTGATTTAATTTTACAAGAAAACAAACCTCATTTTGGAAAATCCTTACCCAATAATAACGAAAAATGCGCTCAGTGAGAACCTACAATTTTGAAATCAGATTTGATCTTCAGATGACCTTGAAAGCTGTCGTCTCTCAAAAAGCGAACACGTGTGTCTAATCCCCCCCCCCCCCCCTGAAATGCTGCAACTTTTCTTTGGCGTTTTTCGTTTTCGAGATAATTAGGCTACATAAAATGGGACAACTATATAAATGGTATTGTTTTGAATTTTAAGTAAAGATTTTAGATAGCTCCTCGTCGTAACATTTTAAAAAGCAATCATGTCTTAATAGTTAATAAGCTTTATATGTATTCTGTATAATTGCAGGCTTAAAGAAATGAAAAAAAAAAAAAAAAAAAAAAAGCTTGTTTACCAATAGATATCCGTATCCATAAGAAAGACGCTGCTGCTTGAACTTATCACGAGAACAACGCATTATTACCAAATCTTTCTGTGAAGAAGTTATAGCGACTGAAAATCAAAAGCGGTGCAATATGTCAAGTCATGTGTCTTTTAATGGCGCAACATATCCAAAGAAGAACGTGAACATTGAAAATGTTGAATTTGAAGTGCACAAAGCAAGTCAAACAACATAGTCATACGTTGAATTTATGACGAAATTCTGAAATGGAGTGTAGGAATAAAAGATTGTTTGTCACTAGAGCACGTCAATTTCGTGAAGCAGTTTTCTTTGAAATGCTATAATAGGGCTGTTACAAAATCTATAAAATAACTATATAACAAAGAGCAACGTAATACTATCATTTCAAAAGAACCTCATTTTTGTGAAAGAAAAGGAATACCTCATTAAATTACAGTTTTACTATAATTGGTTCAACAAAATGTGAACGAAACTTCAATGCGCATTCTATTACGTATCTGCTCTCCATTATAGTTTCCTTGTGGCTCTCCATATACAAAATTACATTAGAATATTAATTTAATAACATAAATATAAATCTGCTATTTAATTATAACAAATATTTCATTTTATTTCTGTATAAATATGCTAGTTTGAATCTTACTATGAATATCTTTTATTATTATTGAAATGTGTTATTAAGCTGAATACTCTTCATTTTTTTGCAATTTCGTCTCTAAAATATTCAAAATGTTCATACAACAGTAAAAAAAAACAAAAACTGATGACTTTAATTGAGACTTAATTTTTATGGTTGAGTTATACGACATACTGTCTCCTCCTTTTTTGTCCTCAGCTGAAATCTATTTTCTGTAGAAAAGAACATATTTACCATTCTTCTTGCTCCCACGGAGCATATTCAAAAAAGGCAGGTCTTAAAAGTTGTTTATGATCAAGGTGCAAGAGACCACAGTAAATTAGTTCAGCACAGTCTACAAAGACACAGAATTCGACAGCAAAGAAATGATCTTGGCGCAGCAAACATTTCTCCAATTTTCCTAAAACAAAGTAGTAGACTCGGAAATTCACAATAGCGTTGCTTGACCAATAGTGAAACTCGGCACTGATGATGTGGAAAGAGAAAATAGATGAGGGCGGCACGTGCAGTGGACAATAGACTCGATCATCCATATTAGATGCCAACAGCACAAGTTACCACATAAGAAATCGCCAAAATAAAAGGAAAAAGCAAATAACCAATTGAATTCAAAGCCATTTTAATAAAGACTCATTTGATCGATAAGCTCAGAAGAACCTTTAAAACAAATTAGATAACTTTTTTTAATGAATTCAGGAACTTATTTTTTTTTTCAAAACTTAATAAAATCGCTATTAAATTGATAAACTCAGGGGGAGGAATTAAGATCAGATTTAAGTCGAAGTTTTTGACGGGATTCATCCAATGCGTTGCAACGGCTTGAATTCATTCTTCAAAGGATTAGTCTCCCTAATAAAGACGTGAAAGCTTTACCGCAATCTCTTCGTTGATTAATAATTTCCATTAATCTTTGAAAACTGTCATTTCTAAAGATATACTGTTAGAGTAGTCACTTGCAGATAATACCTCTGTCAAGTGATTTCGGTTCGAACTCTTTTTGTTGTGCGTCACCAATAAATCCTTTGACGAAGAGGAAGGCTCATCATCGGTCATAAACGCTCCTGGCACGCGCTTTCTCTCCTTTCTTTGCCATAAACTGTCTTTAAAAGGGATATTTATTGGCGAAATAAAATCCCACCTTAATTTCCTTTCGCTGTTGCAGAGAGCTTAGAGAACGGGGGGTTATCAATGTAGAGAAAATAAACAAAAATACCGCGAAAAACGTCATTGATATTTTTCACTTAAATAATAAAAATTTAACTTATTTAGATATTCTAAATGGATTTAAGAATCAATATTTTCATTTCATTTCAGCAAATTCGTTAAGTTAAATTATAATTTCGTGTATGTCTATATTTCGATTGGGCGCAATATAGTGATCATAAAGGAATGAAAATTGGCTACATAGAATAATGTTATGTAACCCAAGAGAAATTTATTGTTTCAATAAGGACACATTGAAGGCGTCCTGACATTACGATGTCCAAAAAGAGAGGACTTGAAGAGCTTAATCAACAGAGAAGCTAGACGTAGCATTTCCGGTCGACTGAGAAATGGAAAAGGGAAGCAAACAGGAGGGGAAAAAATGAAAGGAGAAAAAGGGGAACGGTAATCATCCTATCACTGAATTGGGTTGAACTCTGTGATTGCTTCATTGATTGGTCGATACCACTTCGGAGGATTATTACAGAGTATCCTTTTGTAATGCTGACAAAAAAATTAGAACGTAAGATAACATTTAGAAAGTTCTTGCCAGAAAACACTAATTTGGTTTATATAAGTATGGACATCAAAGCATATTAAATATGTCTGAATGTAAAAGTGGTATACTTTGTTTGGATAAAACAATGGAAACGTCCAGAAAAACATAATTAGTAGGGCGCAGGTCCGCCTGAATCCATCTTGGAATGGACGCAAGGAACACCTGGATTGCTTCTAATGGGATGTTCAGCCATTTTTCATGCAGACATTCCCAAGTTCTTTCAGAGAGGATGGAAGAGGGAAATGTCCTCGACCCTGAACTGTACATTTCCGCCAGTGCTTTCCAGATATATGCACGTCCTGCGGTGGGAAATATTGCGAACGTGAATTCATCTGACCTGAGCACGTTTTCATTGTTCGGCAGATCAGGTTTTATGCTCAAGGCATTACAGCTTTCTCTGTTTTTGGTTAACGAATAGTTTGGCATACTCATCCACCAATATTTTGTCAAGTCCCGTCCGCAGTACTGCTTTTATGGAAATGGAGTGCTGAGAATGCAGATTGGAGCTCTGCTATCACTTTCATTGCTGTGGTCTTCTTATTTGTGCTGACAATCCTCCTCAAAGCCCCTCTGTCTCTGTCAGTCAGTATCAGCTTCCTCCCATTGTATTTTTTTGTAGACGATGTTTTCTCACCATCACTGTACGCAATCATCAGTTTCTTACACGTTGAAGCAGTGCATGATTGGCTGCGAGACAGAACATTTTATTCTGCTGGAACCTAGGCACTTCCAGGCAAGCAGCGAATATGCATTAAGAAAAGCGGAGACTACATTTAGAAATGTTATTGTCAGTTTTTTCAAGGTTCCTTTAATTTTCTAATAAATCTCATTTTCTAATTTTAGCTTGACTACTCCTCATATATTGGTGAACATTATCTTAAGTGTTCGTTTGTAATTTTAAACCAATCAATGAATGTAACTGGTGGAATCGTGATTAAATTCTTGCTTGCTTTCTATTATAGGAAATGCTGAAAATTTGAGCTTCCTGACTTTGTTAATGCCATAATAAAATTTGATCACAGGCGAAAAGACAGGCTGATGTAAGACTTATGAACTTCCTATTATCCTCCTATCTTCAACAGCGGCTCATAAATTCAGACTGTGCACTGTCTTCTAAAAGAATTATCTATTGGGGGGGAAATAAACCAACAAAACCTTCTTCAACGTCTGCTCTGCCATAAGACGCCTTTTTCAGAGCCGTTTTCGTCTGAATGTGATTTCTGTTTCGTCTGCAGCATTTCATCGAAGAGCAATTGCTGTCGAAGCAATTCGCATTTCTCTCTCTCTCTCTCTCTCTCTCTCTCTCTCTCTCTCTCTCTCTCTCTGTCTCTCTTTGTATTCCTCCCTGTAGCAATATTTTACAAAGCTTCACCTATTTCTCAGCTTTTATTGACTTTCGCACTCTTCTGATTCAAAATTCAAAGACTGATGATCGCTATTCATTTTTTTGTTCCCGTCTGTTCCTTCTCTTCTTTTTTTCCTATTGCATTCCGTCGACAAACTTTTTTTTTGGATTGAAAATCGAAAATATATTTAATGAAAAGAAAAACTCGCTGTTTTATTTTGTTCACGAGTTCTTTGCTTACTTGTCTTATTTTAAATGTTGAAAGGGATTCGTTCAAATGAAATCTCTTTGCCTTATATCCAATTCAAAGCTAAAAAAATAGGATCGATGAAGATGGAACTTCTCTTTTTAGTAGAAAAGCCTTGGTTATAAAATTTACATTTTCTAAACAGCTTGTCTGCTACTTTCTTGAATTTTTTTGTCTGAATAAAACTACACGGCGTTGAAAAATAGAGTGGAAATATTTCAGGAAATTTTTTGAATTGGATATTTTGAGTTAATCAATGGGCTTTCAACCCTCGAGGAATCGAGTCCCAAAAGGTTGGAATTGAAAATTTTCGATTTGATTGGCGAACTATTCAAAGGAAGAACAAAGAATATAAAACCATGTTCTGCTCAGAATTCCTGAGAACTTTTTTTTACTAAGAATTTCATTAAAAATTAAGATATTTCTTTTTATCGTTATTTTAAAATACTGTTTACTTTTTTAAATTTTAAATTCCGAATAGCAGTTTCACACATTGCACTATTGCTATATATCATTTGGTAACTTATAAATATTGGAGTTATAAAAGTATCTTATTTTTGAATATTCAACGGTTCCATAGCAAAATAGAGTATTGATTCTAAGAGCATTTTTGTCAAAAATTCCTTTCAGGAGAGGGCTGCTTTCCTACGTGGCAGCTATGTAACCACCTGAGGCCATCCCTGTTCTGTTTGCAATTGTATGTTTATTAATCTCTGCTTTATTTATTTATTTATTTATTTATTTATTTAAAGTTTGCATCCCGAAGGGGATAAATGTCTTTAATAAGAGTAGGAGAGAAACGTTATGCGATTGTCTTTCAGAAGTCTTCAAGGAGACGTTTTTAGCCAAAAAGCAGTGAAGAGCAGGGTGGTTGGCATTTCTGAATGCTCGATAAAATCTTATGGCAATAAGGCTACAGAGGATTGCCAAACGATATTTATGACATGTCTCAGTAATAGATGCATTAAGATTGTTTAAATTTGCATTTGTGATTCAGTGCTTTCTGAAAAAATGATATTTTTATTTACTTATCTTGCATTCTTTTCTTATATTTAAGCTCTGTCAACCAATTCCAAAATAAATATTATTTTTTCTTATTACTTTTACATTTAGCATTTTATACCTTAAATTGAGATCGAAAAACCTTATAAATGTATAATTTTATAAAAATAAATTCCTACCCTATGCTCAAGGGTATCAGAAGTTAATTAGGATGACGAAATTTTCTTAGAAATTATAAACAATTTTGAGGCTTCTTATAAGTTTAAAAATCCTTAAAATTCTTTAAGGAATGTATCTTGCACAAGATTTGAAATCAGAGTGTTATTATGAACAATTTAAATATTGCTATAGCACTCCTTGCCAATTTATAATATGATATACGCTTTGACTTAAGACATACCATAACCACCCTTACCTGAGGAAGGAACTTTTATCATCATAGCATTGCTCTAATCTTTCAACTTGTGACTCCGTATATTTCTTATGGCGATTATAAACTCTGATTTATTACAACCTCTGACAATTAAGTTCGGTGAATGACGTCACACCCTAATCTGTGCGAGCTTTACGCGAGTAACAATGCTTGTGAATACAAGCCCAGTCATTGTTTAAGCAAGTTCAAACAGGTCACGTTTGTGCGTGCAATGGTTTAGCAGATGCTCGTTTCTTCAGTTGCAGGTGTAGCGTGCGCACGTAACTGTGGATAATGGATCAAAGAGGAACACTGCCGTAATCGTGCAACAGTTTCTGGCCAACAAAGGGGTCGTATCCATAGCTTATCCACCTTATCCACCAGACTTGGCACCGGCAGACTTTTTCTTGTTCCCACGCCTGAAACGGGCCTTAAAGGGACACAGATTTGCGGACATTCCAGACATTCAAGCAAATGTGACACGTAAACTTAAAGCCATCCCTAAGGAGCTTCCAGGACTTATACACCCGAACCCAAAGTGTATTGCCTTCCAGGGTGATTATTTCGAAGGACAATAAAGTAAATGTGGCTCTATCTGTTTTGCATTTTGTTGTGTGAACTCATTCACCGAACTTAATTGTCAGAGGTTGTATTTAATTAATACCTCATTATTAAAAAGAAAATTTGCTATATTGGGGGAATGTTTCTTCCTCTCACATGTAATATCTTCAAATATCAGAATGTCCCTATTCAACCCATTTTAAAAAACTACAAATTCATACTTCAATGACCTCACTATGATTAAGTTAGTAATTCGGGGTAAACCAGATTTAGCAGGAACCCAGAAGCAACACGATCGATGATTTCATTCCATTACAATAAAAGTGTTTCTGTCGCGATGGAATCCAACGCCTCTTCTGCATCTGCCGAGTTTGCAACTCGTAAGCATAAACTTTCAATCTTTTGTGAACTTCTTTATAGCACTGCTCTTTGTGGTATTTGCTGGGTGGAAGGAATTTTTAAGACCTCGCATAAAGGTCTCCTGAATTGCTGCAATTTTCCGGCAAAGTAAGCCTACCAGCTTCTTACCGATGTAGCACGTTGTCATCGAGTTTCTTGAAACTGATTCAGTCGTCTCTTGTGTGATTGTTTTTGGCTGAATTCTGGAATTTCACTCGAAAACGTTGCTCTACAGAGACTGGAGATTTACTTTTCCACAACCACAACATATTGCTTTCTCTTTCACTGTTGCCGCTGATCTACTAATAAAGATCAAAATTCTTGATTTGTGTTAGTATTTGTCTTAAATTTAGCCCCAGCATTCTTACTTAAAGCACAAATGAAGCATTTGCCTATTTCTTTTAATTTCGAAAGATTTCACTTTTTTTTCTGTTATTCGCACCTGAGAATATACAAAGGTCTTCTGAGCCTTTTCTCCTTTTAAAACTGGTATTCTTTTACAATACCTCAATTCAGATGAAGCCTTTTAAAATTTAATTGCCGTGTTCATCAAAACACGTTCGATTTCTTTTTTCTTCCTTAAAGCTTTTATCTTCCAACTTTTCACGTGAAATTGATAGACAAAAGAGAAAGGGGAAGAGTGAAATGAAAAGAAGAATAAAAGCGAAAGAAGAAGAAAGTAGAAGGATGGGGAAGGAAGGAGGGTTTCGTGGGTGGGTGAGAAACGTAATCCGATTATTTGTTTCTGGCGGCGGATTGGGAACAATTCGCAACTTCATTTCGCAGCACGTCACAATTGAATTGGCACGAGAAACTTTTCATCTTTTTCCCCCAGAGCTATTACTTGCAAAAACTTTGACAGAGAGTAACATAGACACGATAATAATTAACAAAAACTTTTCCACTGTTTTTAGATATAGAAATGCGATTTCAGAATTAATTAGTTTCACGCTAACTTCGGTTTATTAAATCAATGGAAATCTTATTGTTCCATAAGCTAGTCTGAAAATTAGCATATTTTGATGTAATTGATGTAATTTATATGTATGCACACTTTATAGAAATGTTTTAGATTTTTTTAATTAAAGGTAGGGTCCTCATTTTTCCAGACATATCTTCATCTTTTAAGCTCTATGGACTATTCGGGAGAAATTTATAAAATATATTTTATAATAGATAAGTAATATCATAATTATCATAATAAACTGTTTGTTATCATAGATTTAGAAAGGTTGCAGCCCTGTTATAATAGGAATAAACTTTTTGCATAAACTTAATAGTACTCGAGGGTGGTAAAACTTTCTCAATCAAAAATTTTAGATTTAACTAATATTTTATTAAGAAAAATACATCGGAATAAAGAAAATTAGAGCATTCGTCCGATTTCCCCCGTTTTCCATTTTCTATGACGTCAGTTCTGGCTACGAGAATCTGCCGATAAAACATTTCGTTCTGGTTTCCGTGTAAGTCTATACAGGGTATCCAAAAAGTCTGGTAACATGGTAGATATCTCAAAGCTTCCAGGTAGGCGAGATCTGATGAGTGTGGTTTATAGGTAGTAGGGGGGGTGGGGAGTTCATTGCCCCACTCAAATTTGACTTTGACTCCCAAATTTAAGGTCATCCATTTGCTAACTCGAAAACTATTAAAGACAGAGAAAAAATTCCGATTGCTACCCTATAGAGCAACAAACACCACATTAGTCTAAAAGCAATTTTTAATCACAACCTTCCCCTTGAAAGATTTTGAGGAAATGGGCGAGAAAGAGTCACTCAAGGTCAGGTTGTCTGCGCTTTTTTTTCTCCTGTCTGCGCTTCACTGCAATTCAAATGTGTTAGAAATCTCAACCAACCTGGCCAGTCCAACCTGATTATTTTTATCATTTTGACAACTACCCTAACAACTTATGCTGCATCTCAGAGCTCGTAGATTAAATGGTGATTGTTGCATTCGGCACATTTCTGATCGATTCTTTGTTTACGAAAGGCCGTCTGAACACATTTGAAGGATTTCGTCTTCAGATTAACACTCGACAATGAACACCTTTCAATGTACAGGGTGTTGCAGATAACTACAGGGCAGTATAACGGGAAGTCTACTCGCTCGATTGCAGGGGCCGGCTCGGTCGATTGGCAGAATGGAGGGAGATGAAGGTGGCCTGCAGCAGCTAGCAGCTTCCACAGTCGGGGAGGGGGGTGAACTATAAATTATCATTTGATGTCGAGCCGTCCCCTGCAATCGAGCAGGTAGGCTTCCCGTTATACAGCCCTGTAGTTATCTGCAACACCCTGTACACTGAAGAGCCAAAACATTATAACCACTACTCAATAACGCGTTGCGCCACCTTTGGCCTGCAAAACAGCCGCAACTCGCGTTGGCATGGACGACACAAGTTCTTGGTAGATGATTGGAGACAGGTTGTACCAAATGTCCAAGCAGCGGTCACGCAAAGTCGAGATATTCCGACATGGTGAAGTTTGAGATCTGGACTGCCGCTCCATGACATCCATAAAGTGCTCTATCGGATTAAGATCCGGCGAGTTAGGTGGCCAGGACATTAATTGGAATTCATCCTTATGCTCCTCGAACCACTCCAACACAATTCGAGCATTGTGACACGGGGCGTTGTTCTTCTGGAAGTATCCATTTCCAGTTGGGAAGACAGACGCCATGTAAGGGTGCAACTGGTCCGCAGTGATGTTTAGATGGTCCGCAGTCTTCATTGTCCGTTCTATCACAACTACAGGTCCCAGAGCCGCCCATGATAACGTCCCCCAAAGCACAATTCCGCACCACCAGCTTGCGTATGGCCTGCTGCACAGGGGAGAGCAACTGTTCGCTTGGAAGTCGACGTACCGTGACACGATCAACGACGTGATGAATAAGAAATCATGATTCATCCGACCAGGCAACTCTCTTCCACTTATCCATGGTCCAGTCTCGATGTTCCCGGGTCCACTGTAGGCGTAGTTGACAATGACGCTTGGTTAATAGAGGCACACGAGAGGGACGTCTGTTGCACAATCCCATATCCAATAGTGTCCGTTGAACTGTGTGTTCCGAAACATTTGCACTTGGACCTGCATTGTATTGGGTTGTCAGCTGAGTCACTGTCTGGCGCCGATCTTGCTTTACCAAGCGGGACAGTCTCCGACGTCCTTTTTCTTTGATGGCGCGTGGGCGTCCAACACGTTGGCGTCTACTGCTGGTTTCACCGTCATTTATCCATTTTGCATAATTACTAACAACGGCAGATCGTGAACAACCTACCAGTCGTGCAGTTTCGGAGATACTCGTTCCGAGTCTTCAGGCCATTACAATCTGCCCTCTATCAAATTCGCTTAGATCAGCAAAATTAAGTGCAAGACTGATTCCTTACCTTTCAGCGTATTAGCCACTGAAATACCATTCCCACTTAATTAAGTGCCCTCCACGTGATCCAGACGAGTTCATTCACCAATGTCATAATGTTTTGGCTCTTCAGTGTATACTAACTTCATATTGAGTAGCGTCACAGATTTTTTCATGGCATTAGCGGTATGTTCTCATTAACAACACCATATATCATGCATAAAGTGAAGTTTCTACGGCCGACCAAATGGTATCTTTGTTTTTATAGGAGATATAGTGAAAAATAACAGTTTCACACTTCAGAATCACACTGTATCTTCATCTTTCGTTTTAAACAAAGTTATAAGTGACTATAAAGATTAACTGTAAGAAAGACTTTATTTCTTTAAAAACTGAAATAGAAGTAAAGTTTAAGGGAGAATTTAAAAGAAAAATCAATTGATCTCTAGTCATCTAAAAAACACACCTACTGGATCCTAAGCGTCTTCCAGGATTAATTTCCTTTTTTTAAAAAAAAAACAAAAAAAAAAAACTAAAATTCCTTAGTCAAAGAAGATAAAGGAAGTTTCAAAAAAAAGATAAAGGATTACTCCTTACTTTTGGATAGAAAGAAGACTAGGCTTTCTCTTATATTTTTTCCCTTCCACGAAAGGTGAAGAATATAAAGCATTCGAATGTACTGCTCTGCTATCGATTGCGGATGGAAAATCGGATCATTTCCATTCATTTCAAGAGCGTAATAGCAGTGAAAGATAGTCTGACGAAAGAAAATCTGTAGTTTGTTGGCCTGAAATGTCAAAAATAAGCGAAACGTAAGAGCTAAATTACAGGAAATAGAAAACCCTCCTGCTGCGACAAGGAACAAACTCGATTCTTTTCATTTTACTCCCACTGAAACACTTTTTATCATGCAGACTGTTACTCATTATGTTTACTTTGGTTGGTTTCGCAACTGAAACTAAGATACTAAATCAAAAAGCGCTAAAACCGTTTGTTTTGGAGAATGTCTGCAACAGTATCTGCAGTTTTTTTTTCACCAAATAAATGTTTAGCAAAAATGATCCTTGTGCCCAATACTAGGGAGCAGATATGGAAAAACGGGCCGTTTCCGCTGTTTCGCAGCGTATTAGCCACTGAAATTCCATTTTAAATTATAGGCAGCTCTTTAAAAATGATATGCCGCCTAGAAAGGTTCCAATTTTTATTTTTAGTATTTTCTTTAAAATTTCGCAGCTGCTTTAATAAAGCAATGAAATTCAAAAATTTTAATTTATTAACAAAGCATTTTAACATAGAACATTATAACCTTTTAAAAAGAAACTTTAAATTAAAACTAAAAATGAAGCCACACATTCTATTGAAAGACCTCTACTTTTAAATTTATAACAAAGCGTATTACTTATATACAAGGTTCGACAATTAATACACGAGACTGATGCTACTTTGAACGTGTTCAAGCATTTGCGACCACGACGATGCGCAAGTTGCAACAATAAAGTTGCGTGCGCCTATATATTCTCGTGCTTCAACCGCCCACAGTCATTAGTTGACGTTCCAATATTAAACATAATGTATGCCCTTTGTTTTAAGTTTTGTTTTAAAAAACCCAAACGGAAACTTACAATTTGATAAAGCAAGTGTATGGTTCTAATGCGCTATCTCGTGCACGTGTTTTTGAATGGTTCGCTAATTTTCGTGATGGCCGGGAAGAGCTGAAAGACGATGAACACACGGAACGCCCGAAGACTGTTCGAACACAGGAAATGATCAAGAAGGTGAGAGAACTTTTGTTAAGTGATCGACGAATGAACCTGAAAATGACGGAAGAAGTCTTAAATATTAACCGAGAAACAATCCGCCTAATATTGAAACAAGATTTGGGCAAAAGGAAACTGTGCTCGTTTGTGCCACATTTCTTAACAGATGAGCAGAAATGTGGAAAGAGTGGATTCTTGCACGGAATTCATTGCGGCCGCAGATGCCAAACTGAACTTTTTGGATTCAGTTGTGACAGGGGACAAAACCTGGTTCTATCAATATGACCCCGCAACAAAACGACAGATCATGGAATGGCGGTCCCCAACATCCCCGCGAAAACAGAAATTCCGGTTTGAAAAGTCAAGAACAAAAGTAAGGCTCATCACTTTCTTTGACAGCACTGGCATTATCCATAAGGAGTTTATTCCGCGAAAACAAACAGTCAACAAGGAGTACCACAAGGAGATTTTGCAGCGTCTGATTAAGAGTATCCATCGAGTTTGACCACGATTTCATGCAAAAGGGAGTTGGTTCTTACTGCACGATAATGCCAGGTCGCACACAGCAGTGCTTGTCAAGGAGTTTTTAGCCAATAATAGAATTGTGGAGCTTTATCACCTTCTCTATTCGCCAGATTTGTCTCCACAGACGTTTTTCTTTTCCCAAAACTGAAAACAAATCTAAAAGGACACTGATTTGAATATAGGGGATCTCAAAAAGAACGTTACAACCGAACATGGAAGGGTTAAGAAAGAGGATGTTTAAAGCATGTTTCCAAAACCTAGTATGAACGCTGCAATAAGTGTGTAGCCTCAGAAGGTAATTACTTTGAAAAATATTAAACAGTTTTCCAGAAATATGGTTTGTATTTGTGAAATTGCTCCAGTCTCGTTTATTAATTCCCACCTTGTACGAGAGCTGTTCAAAAAAAGACCAAGACTGACTGTTTTGACGCTAAAAGTTTATTCAGGATCAATGAAGATATGGTCTTTTTCAAAATAGTCCATTTGAATGCATTTGACTAATGTTTCTGCCAGTCATGGGAAACCAAAAGAAATTAAAAAAATCCAAGTCGGTCATGACTGTAGAAAAAAGTGTGGAACACATTCGATATTTTTTTATGTGTAATCGCTGTGTTATTTTGGCTTCTTTTCGGCGCATAATACTGTAATAATGATTAATTACAGGGATCATGAACTCCAGAATGTGGTCTTCTCCCTCAGCAAACTGCTGTTGCAGCTGCATCTAGACATCTACTTTCATCTAACCGAGGAATGATATACGCGGCCCATGTTGATATGATCATGCAGACTTGTGAACACTGCGATACAAAATTCCCACAGAGTTAAAATGAAATAATAAATGATATTATAACTGGAGATAAGCCTACCAAGCATCAGGTAAAGATTTTTCTATCGAAATATGTAAGGAAAAATTCTGCGACCTGGGATCGAACCAGGAACCTCGGCTGTCATGGCCGACGCCTCTACCAGTTGAGCTATCGCAGACACCCGGCCAGCCATGCTGACTCAAGGTGTCTTAAAGACAACCAAGTTGTCATGGTTGAAAGCCCAATGCGATAGCCCAACTGGTAGAGGCGTCGGCCATGACAGCCGAGGTTCCTGGTTCGATCCCAGGTCGCAGAATTTTTCCTTCCATTTTTCGATAGAAAAATCTTTTCCCACAGAGTTGTTTTTCTATCTTTACGAACAATCGTAGCAGCTGTGTTAATGGAAATCTTTGTGATTGCAGTGCGAAGTCCTCCAGGTCCAACTAGCTTTACTGTTGCCTTCTTGAAAATGCATATACCAATAGAATGCCGAAGAACTGGATAGAATGTCCTCACCATACGCTTGTTGAAATATAAGCTTATAAAACGTTTCCGTCGTAGTTTTTACCAAGCGAGGATAAGTTTGGGTAGTGGCTTATTACTCCTCTCTTGTGATAGCCATTTCCACGGAAGTGAAAGTGCACGTGTATCCGGAAGCACCGTTTCGAAATAATAGGCATTACGATGGAAAAAACTTGTACATTTACTGATATTGATATTGATCATGTTGCTCCCTACAGGAAAAAATACAGTCTGTCTTTATTGAAGAGCCTAAGTAAAACGAAGCCACACGCTGTTTCCGTCAATAAGGAACTGGCATTCGATACGAAACATAATATTGAATTACTATTGACAGGTCGAATGTTAAAGAAATCATTCCATTTTCTTTGATTCTTTTGAACAAATCCACTCAAAGAGTTATTTGCAGCGATAGTCGGTAATTTGCTTTAAACAGAAATAAGTATCGATTATTTTTTTTTTACATTAACTCATTCTTAAATGGAATTTCTAAAGATTAGAATAATTGATAGCTTTCAAAGGATAGATGGAGAAAATAAGATTCAAGTTCGTAAAGAGAAAACGAATGAGTTCCTTGATTTCAAAGTACTTTGTAAAATTCCATTATTACGATTCATTTATTAAATTCAGTGAAAATGTAAAAGCATTTATATTCTTTGAGTATGTATCTGGAAAAGTTTGTGTAACGGGGAAAGGATAACAGTACAGAGAAATCCCTAAATATATCAGAAGTTAACTCTCATTTTGTAAGATTAAAACTTTTAAAGAACTTATCCGAATAAAGTGAGCTACAATTGACATTGCAACCGATTCTATACAGTCTGTAGATATCGTATGGTAGACTTGTCTCATACAAATCGATGCACATCTGAGTCGAAAGATACATTTTTGCAACGACTAGGTATGTCCACTCCTGCAGAATTCGATTTAATTACCGAAGAAGTCTATTTTGTTGACTACTGGCCATTGTGGTCCGGAGGCTTGGGATCCAATGGCTACTGTTCCGTAGTCGGAGTGTACTTTTATTGCTGCTGCGGAAACTCCAACTAATTTTCCAGATGATTCTGACGAATACTGGTTAGTGCATTGCACTAGTCGGTAAAATCCTCTTTGCCATTTTACTTTTGAATTGAAAGGTCCAAATTACAACAACTGCCCTTAATACGAGGGCAATTCGTAAACTAAGGTCCGTTTTGCAATAAAAACAAAACTACTATATATATTTTCAAAAATTTTTCTTTACCAGAGTCTATGTATCTTTAATTATTTTTTCACATAGTTTCCAAGATTATTTAAGCACATGTCATAGCGCTCAATGTACTTCCGCATGATCACTTCATAGAAGCTGCCACCAGTGAAGAAAATCACGCAGTTTTCACTTGTTCATCTGAAATGCAGCTGCGATGATCTCCTTTACCTCCCGGAACAGGTGGTAGCCACTGGACGGGAGGTCCGGACGGTAAGCGGGTGGTCAAGTTGTTCCCAACTAATCAGATCTTTTATTTGGGAACAACTTGATCACCCGCCTTACGGTCCGGACCTCGCGTTCGGTGGCTACCATCTGTTCCAGGATCTAAAGGAGATCATTGGCAGCCTGCATTTCAGCGACAAAAACTGCGTGATTTTCTTCACTGGCGGCAGCTTCTATGAAGTGATCATGCGGAAGTACATTCAGTGCTATGACAAGTGCTTAAATAAACTTGTAAACTATTTGTAAATACAGTTAAAGGTACGAGGGCATATTGAAAAGTAATGCCTCCATGGCTGTAACTTTTTTATTTTTTAACCGATTTTCAAAATTCTTTTTGTATCTGATACTTACATTTGTCCTCTATGTAATGCACTATTCACTTTTCGACATAGTCCCCATTCCTTTCCACGCATTACACCAACGCGTGGACTAGGTGGGTGAACCGTCGGAGAGGAATTCCGGGGTTGTCGTTGACACGAGGATTGAATGGCAGCTTTGGATCCTCTTCTGCAGCACGATAACGCCCGTCCGCACACGACCGCCACACATCAGAGGGGGTTGCAGCGCCTATAGTTCAAAGATGAAAAACTGCAGTTCAAAAATGAAAGACTTTGCACCTTGCGACTTTCACCACTTCCCAAAGAGGAAAGAGCACCTTAAGGGTCATGAGTTGCGTTCTGACGACGAGGTGAAACCTGCCGTTCGGCCCTGGTGTCGACAACAACCCCGGAATTCCTCTCCGACGGGTTCACCCGACTAGTCACGCGTTGGCGCAATGCGTGGAAAGGGATCGGGACTATGTCGAAAGGTGAATAGTGCATTACATAGAGGACAAATGTAAGTATCAGATACAAAAAGAATTTTGAAAAACGGTTAAAAAATAGTTATAGCCATGGAGGCATTACTTTTCAATATGCCCTTGTACATAGAATCTGGTAAAGAAAAAATTTTGAAAATATATGTAGTAGTTTTATTTTTATTATTGCAAAACGGACCTTACTTTACGAATAACCCTCGTATAAACGTATTAATTCTCACGAGCCTCTTTTATACCGATTACACCGAAAGGCTGACTTTTTTAATTTGGCTTCCACCAATGAGTCCTGGAATAACTCCTTGCCCACATCTCCAACATCGATTTGATGATTCTTGCCGAATTCCTTTAAAACAGGAATTACAGTTTAATTTACCTTGAGGATTCGTATTTTTAATGACAACGTTCCTTGAAGGTTTGAAGACTGTTGATGCTTCAAGTCACTCGAGAGATTCGACTAAAGCTATAGGTCACTCTACATCCCTTAAAGAAATGGGAATTCTTAGTTGTTCAAGTGCCAACTGAATTTCTCTGTCAGATCAAAGATGTTTACGTAATTTCTTCTACGAATTTATTATGCCATTCGTAAATTTGCTTATGACGAGACGGTTGTTTGTTGAAGCGTTAACCCGCATGTCGCAAACCTACGGAACACGTCATAAGTATACTGCAGTTTGGATTTCCTTTATCATCTTTCATACAGTACAGGCAAGTCACCCTGCGTTACATATTGTGTACGCTGTCACAGTAATTCCTAAGCATATTCTAAATCATGAATTTTTCAAATGTCGATGCTTGTTTATTTTTTTTCCTTTATAATTGATATTATACATAAATTCAAAATATTTTTTGAGTTAATTTCAATTTTTTTTTTACTTCCCTTATATTTAGCGTCTTCAATAATGGTTTAAGCGCTTTATATATACAACAACGGCTTTATGGAAATAGATTGTAGTTTTATATTTTAAGTGATTTCAAAGAAGGAAAAACAAACTTTTCAATATTCAGTTTACGTGAATCGTTCATCCAAATATTAATAAGTAATCGTCACAGTACGTAAAATTTGAATTTTGCTAATCCTGTTGCACATCGAATCTTGAAAGCATCGATTCATCCTATAATATTAGAATAATTTTATTTTTTTACAAGATCATTCTATCTCTTTAACACATCTTCTATAAGGCCTTTAAAAAATACAAAAATATCGAACTTTAGAAATTATTACGTTCTTAGACTAATAAATTCATCTCTTTAAGCGCAGTGGCAATTGTGTGTAAACCGCTTTCAACCGGATGTTTGGTGTATGAGCAGCCAGGGACGCAATTTGGTGCATCCGGTTTCACGACTTGGGGAAAGGATATGTTTCCCGAGTTTCATTTAAAGTTGCGATTTTTGCTTGAACAACAAAATTTAAATTTTTTAAGAGATGCCAAGGGTGAAACTAGTACTGAAATTTGACACAAAATATCAATTTAGCATTTCTTATGATTTTTTTTTTCCACTGGCGTAATGAAAGCTTTCAAATTGTTAATTAAAAAGTGGTTTTTAGCTCTATAGTGGCTTTTTAAGTGCGCAACTTCCAATATGGTTTTGAAACGAAAATCTTGTCAGCTATTTTTTTTTTTTCTCGTGTTTTTTTTTTAATAAGTTAATGCCTTTTATTGTCCTAAATGCCACCAACGTTTCTTTCGATGTTTCTCAACGGGACACTTTGATAATGGTTTTACTGTTTATGAACTATATTGATGAAAGTGACATCATTTAAAGGTCGTTCCCTTTTGTTAGACAATACAGCTTTTATTCAATTTCTTTCTTTCTTTGTGTTAAGCATTTTTTGAATAAGCTTTTGTTGTGATCGACTTTTACGTATATGTCATTATCTTTCTTCAATAAACATTGAACTTTAATTAGGAGAATAATTTTAATTGTATAATAGCTTGTTTATAATTTTTAAATTTCAATTATTCCGTGCTTGTTACACGAGTGATCTGTTCAGCTGTGTTGATACTTGTTTGAGAACCGTAAGTTAAAGAAACTCTATTTTTACTAGTTATTTTTGTAATGCACTAGTAAATATAAAATCGTATTACATTATAAACTGGGGAAAGTCCAATACATTTTACTTATTTTTTTTACAGTAGAACGAAAATGTTATCAATACATTCTCCATCAGACAATAGTTCTTTAATTCTACGATTTCGTTTACCTTAATTACAGCATCCCACAATTGCGTTATTTGAATTATTATGACAAATAACTGCTCTATAATTTGTCATGCTGTTGCGTCTGCTGCCAGTCACCTCTTTCATCCACAGTTCCTGAAGTTTTGTTGCAGAACTGTTATTTTCTGAACAGCCGAGATACCGTTGCACGCGAAATGGCGAAAATTTTACCCGTTTCGAAATCTTGGTTAATAAGATGTTTACTCAGTGTAATCTTAATTAAAGTAAAAAATCAAATTCAGCTTCTCGTATTTTTTATTGATTACTTCGAAAAGAAATTTTAATTACGAAATAAGTCTTACGCGTTACCATTTCAAGATATATGAGTTACTTGAGCGAAATATGCAAATTTTAATATTAAAGGAGCCAAACAGCAGTATTGCTAAAGCGAAATGAACTAGTTTGCTTTTCATTTAAAATTTCATCATTAATATTTACCTATAAATTGTGGCGCAATTAGGATTACGGAATAATTTACGGCCTTAGGATATTTGGGAAGAGATTTCGCTCCCCTTAGGGTTTTTTCATTATTCCAGCAGCAAATGCGAGATGCTGACCCCATTAATCACATCAATACATAAAACATTATTTTCAAAACCTTATTTAAAAAGATTACGTAATTTAAAGAAGAGCATTCTTGCAGAATACAAGAGAGTTTCTGTGCGATTACTTTTACTTTAATTTATTATATATAGTGTTGAAAACTGTGTATGTTGCTCTGTCAGAATGAGCGAAGAAAAATATTTGATCATCCGTTATGCTATCATTGTGTGTATATGTGATATTTACATGATAGACAAGCTGAAGATGTTTAGAATACGTGTTTTTTGTCCTAAATGTGCATTAAATGAATTGAGATGACTTTTAGCATCCTGGCACTCATTTAAATGAAGCTTCACAAAAAGTGAAAAATCTCAACACTTATAGTATATAATGTGTTTGAATAGTTAGTGAATTTAAAGGTAAAGGTTGCTTTTACCACTCTAACTTAAGAGATCACTTGGTTGGTTTATTCATTATTATTCTACGGAAGATTGTTTCAAATGAGACAAATTCTGACACTCTGAAACAAAAATGATTTTAATTTCTAACAGTTCCACATGCCCATCCTATTGAGCAATACAGTCATTTAAATCAGAGAGTGCTCAAGTACTGTCCTGGGGCATTGTACTGTATGTGGTATTAACCAAAGTTCAGAGTTCATTTCGAGGTCATTGAGGAACTTAAATTCAACGTCCAAACATGTTTCAAAGATTCTCAGTTGGAGAAAGATATGGAGGTTCTGCTGGCTAAGGAATCACCAAAATACATTGAAAACCACGCCTTTTGATGTTCGCTTATCTGCGGTGGTTGAAAAATCGCATTTGGTATTGTATGTAGAAGGATAATGTAATGGGCCTGCAGTGCCTCATCAATATATCGCTGTGTTGTCAAAGTAGTTTAATACGTAATAGAATTCATCGACTGCTTTAGCCCTAGCCCCCAAACAACGACTCCTCGTTGATGAGCTGTGTGACGCTCAAAATGGCTAACGGACCAACTGAATTGCATGGCGTCTCGGTACTCATATTCGGTAATCGTCATTGCTAAAACAGAAGCGACATTCGTCTCTGAACATTATTACGCTATTCTTTATGCCAGACACTTCTAGTAAACCACTGTAAGCAATGATATTTGTGTACAAGTAATCTATTTTATGTTGTGTACCTACAAAACACTTATTAATAATTTAACTTTTATTTTTTTCAGTTTACACAGAAAAATTTGCAATAAATAATTAAGCTTTGAGAGCAACAACTTAGATATGCTAAATGATAAAATTCATTTTTACAGCGTTGAATGTGGAGATGTTTGTGCTAAATGTGAAGTATTGAATGAAGAACTACCCGTGGGTACTTGTCTCACCTCTTAATGATTGGCTAGTGACAAACCGATGGCAAATTTGTTATAAGGAAAAAAATATCGCGTCCGGGGAAACTGCTAAAATTTGCATAAGTTGTTTTCTAAACATATTGAGATTTGGTTAAATTTATGCCAATTGTTTTATGCACGTGTTCGGCAAACTATTTCAAACATCATCCACTGAAAGTTTTCATTTCTGCCAATATCGTATAACTTTTATAAAGTGTTTTCCCCCGCTGTTCCTAAAACAAAACTATAATGATACCTTCTGACATAAGGAAAAAATAAATTGAGCTCAAAGTACAGAGATCCTATTTCATAAAGGGTCCTATTCCAAATTCATGATAGGTCAAGGATGTCAAAAAAGTTTGAAACTTCTTCATTGGTGATAAGAGAGACAACGGTGGAATGTCTCGTGTCAGGATCGCCATCAAATAATGGTTTTGAGAAATAGTCGCCAAACAACAATGACGGCGACGCTATTGATTCGTTCCGTGAAACCTTTGGCGTTCAACGCCTTGGCCGAACTTATCTTCTTGAGCCTCCATCGAACAATTTCTCTTCAGGGCCGTTCTGTTGTCAAGGAGGACATGGAATGAATGTCATCCACTGATGACGTTTTCTGACAACATGTCGGGGAAGAATGTTCGTTTGCAGTTGAGTCGCAACGAAAGAGGCCAGAGTTTACTAAGAAAATGAAAGATGATCATCCTTTTTCGAAGAAAAAATTTAAATCCGGGTTTCTAAGAATTTTCCATCAAGAATAACTTTGAATTTTATTTAAATATTTTTAGATTGCTTTTTAATATTTTTTTTAGAAAAGATTATAAAAATTTTAAAATATGCGAATTTTTTTCCATTTTTTTTAAAGTAAAACAATTTTTAAAGAATAGTTAAGTGTCGTTCTATTTCTTGACAAATGACATGTTAAGTTTAAAATGAATTTTTGATAGAACTTTCAAGTTTTTTGCCGAGAGAGACAGCGCTAGTCTAATTTAAGGTCTTATAAATTCATGGGTTGCTGTAATGAAATACATAAGAAAAATCATGTGATATGACATCTAGTTCCTCAAGAAAGTCTTTCCGTCCTATTGACAACTGCAACCCCCTTTTCTTACTCTTTAAGAAAAGCAATGAATTGGTTGGGGAGAGCTTATATCATTCTGTCATTATGAATCACTGTTTCCATTATTATTTAAACAGTTAAAGACTCTCGAGGTCCTGCTCTGCCTTCATAGAAATCCATAAAGACTCATAGTAAAAGCACAGCTGTAAGCAATATTTTAATTCTACCGTATGGTAGGGTAGGTAGCTTTGTTTATTAAGATGTTGTGTGATGATGATTCAACTACATTACAATTTATGAAGACAAATCTTCATATTCTACATTCCACAGTGTCTTTTCTATGTGGACTTGTGGTTTCTTTTTAGTTTATTCACATTCTGGTCAATTTGTCCATAGTTTTAATTACTTCATTTCATTCCGATAAAGTAATGTTTACTTTTGATATTAATACATAAAGTTTGCTATAAAGAGAGATTTTAGGATCTTCAACAACCAATTAAAAGCTTTAATTTACCGCAAAGAGAACGTTAGGAAATTATACGCCATATGAAATTACATATTACAAATGTATTTAGATTTTTCATAATTAACTAAACAGGCTGTAGCGAGTAGTTCTGAACGTTAATTAGAGCGAAGCGTTAGCGAAGCTCTGTTATCAGGCGAAAATCAAAATTCTTTGTGCGCATAAAACTTTTGAACCAGAGAACATAGACAAATGAAATTTTGCACACAGCTGGACATGACCATCCTGATGGTCACTAAATAAAAATTTTAAAAATCGGTTCAGCCATCGAGGAATAATCACCATTTAGCTGTTCCCATTGAAATGCATTGAAAAAAATGTAAACAAACAATTGCACGCGCTAATAGATTTTTCAACATAGAAAATATGGCGAAGCCCTTCGCAAATTTTGCTCTGCACATTCGATTTTTGAGACCATTTTATCGAGTTCTTAGAACTTTTATCACCTGTTTTTTTAGAGCGAAGCGTAAGCGAAGCTCTGTTAACAGTCGACAAGTGTAATTCGATGACCGCATAAAACTTTTGACACGTAATAGTCACAACAATGAAAATTTGCACGTGCATGCGCAAGACCATGGTGGTGGTCAAGAAAAAAAATTTTTCAAATCCGACCTACCATCGAGGAATAATCACCCTTCAATTGTTCCCATAGGAATGCATTGAGAAAAACGTAAACAAACATTGCGCGTGCAAATAGAATTTTTGACATACAAAATACGGCGAAGCCCTTCGCAAATTTTGCTCTGCACATTCGATTTTTAAGGCCAAATTTCGAAGTTCACAGCGTAATCACAATATCTTTTTGGTGTGGTTGTCGACATTGTCTACTCGCCAACTGAAACTCGCAACCACTTGAATGAACCGCCGATGTGCATTCTCGTCAAATTCGCAACCTATACTGGACCAACATTAACCAACGAAGCAGTTCCCATTTTACCGATCGCCGTTGGCTTCAAAAAAGGAGGAGTATCTTGTACGCGTAAGCAATTTCCGCTTAAGTTAGCCTATGCAATCACCAGACACAAAGCACAAGGAATCACTGTTGATAAAGCAGTCATAGACATTGGTGATTCAGAATTTGGACTTGGCTTATCGTACGTGGCATTTTCACGAGTGAAGACCATCAACGGTTTATTGATCGAACCGGCATTTGCAAAGCCGCGGTTGATTAATATCAACAACCATGCATCGTGGAAGGTTAGGCGTGAAGAACTTGCCAAATTACGCAGTTTAAAATGAAATTGTTTCAACAATAAAAATTAATATCAATTTAAAGAATTTAGTTAGTCATTTTCTTAACAATCAATAACGGTTCGCTCTAAATTATTGGTCAAGAAAGCGATTCGCGAGTCGCAGTCCGCCCTAGTAATACGAAGTATAGATTACAAGTCCACGATTCATTTTGCTATGCATAGAACCACGAATAGTTATGTTTGATTTGCTGTTGATGAAATGGAATTTCCAATACATACTCTGTAATCATATACTGATTGAAAAGTCTTCCATTAAAATAACGATACGGATTTAAATTACACTTTAAAATTCAACTGGAATGTGATAATTTAATCGTTGGCATTTACGCATGAATTTTCTTTTATGTAGACCCTGTACTTAATCTTGATTAAAAATAGAAATTCGACATTGTTTATATTGAAGTTTAATAGGTTGAAATTTAAAAAAACAACAGAGGGTTAGGGGAAATGAAAAGCAAACAGATTTGTAGGAAGTACGGACACGAATTTTTAATGGAATCGATTAACAAAGGGGTGGCGTGGTCTTGGAGGAGAGGGTCTTTCAATTGGTTGTCGGAGACACTTCAAATCCCTTCAGCAAACGTTTTGAAATAACATCAGAAAAGGTAAACATTATTTTGTTGGAATGAGATTAAGAAAATAAAACTTCATATACTTGAAGGTTCGGGCGCATTTTCTCGTCTGCTGAGATAATTACTTCTTCGAAAAAGCGAATAGATACTAAAAGTGTCGCTCGCGTATTATTCTACGAAAGATAATTTATATAAGCTAATTGCTGTTTTAATTAATTATTAAATATTTATATAAAGTTTTAATTAAATATCTCATTCGAGTGTTAATAAAAACTATCGTCATTATTTTTTAACAGTGAAAGTGAATATTTTTTAAGGTGATAGTTTTGCAACCAACTTTTATTTTAACAAATTTTTTAAAATTTTTATCTTGTATTGAAATTGAAACAATTCAAAAGACAACCCTAAAGGATAACAAATATTCAAGCTGATTCAAGACAGCAAATTAAATTTATTATTGATAAAGTAGTAGTTCTGCGGAAATTTAAACTTAAAGTAGTAATTCTTGTCTCATTAGTAATCTTTTAAAGGGCGTTTAAATAAGAAGAATTTGGGGACCAGTTTAAGCGGTTCACTCTTTGTTCCTGTAATCAAGTCTTTGTCCTGAGACATGACATGATGCAGCATCCTGTTGAAAATCAACAACTTCATCACCAAAGTAACCTACAAGAGTTGGTAAAAGCAACTTTTCCAAACTGCAATGTAGGCTTCACTATCAACATTTCCATTGAGAATGCACATATGTCCAGCCCCTTTTGCTATAATGCAATCCTATATCATTACTTTGGTGGGAAACTTCTCTGACGATTTAACGCATTTGGGATGTGGGACTTCATTTTTACGGCGAAGAACTCTCACTCCTCGAATTCCAAACGTTAAGCAAACTACACGTTCATGTTTTTTACACAATGAACACAATGTTTTTCGACTCTGCCATTGTCCAATCCTTAAGTACCCAGTATAGATGGCGTTTACGTTGCTTGTTGTTCAAATGTGGTTTTATGCAAGGTACAAGATGTGGTATGTGGTTTTATGTACCCGAGATCGCCAAGCCTTCCTCACGTTGTAGTTGCTGATACATTTTTATCAATTTCACGGCTCCATTTCTTGCTCAGATCATTGGTTGATGTAGAACGGTTGTTTTTCTCAATCTGACGAAGTTTTCTGTTCTTACGTTGTTTCGTTTGTCTTGGTCTCCCACTTCTTCGTTGTGCCGGGAGGATAGTTCCATCTTTCTCTTTAATAGTTTTCAGACACTTGCTAATAGATGATTCGGATCGCTTTAGTTGAACAGCACTATTTTTCAATGTTTTCCTACTATCTCGCAAAGCTTTCGCAGTACGCTTTTTAGATAAACTGAATTGACATGAACGTCCCATGGTTTGTATTATATGAAGTACAAAAAAAGAAGAAAAACTTTTATTTGAGATATATAGAACGCTGGAACGCCTTCAAAAATTAATGGATTTGACCAAAAATATTTACATCTTTCTAAACTTTTGAAATGATGGTATGAATTTCTTTTTACTTTTTTACTCTAATCAAAAAGTTTTGATTAAAAAAATAAATATTTATTTTTATTTATTTATTTATTATTTATTTATTTATTTATTTATTATAATAATTGCATCCCGACAGATGGGATATGTTAAATCAATTATGTATCGAGACCTGATTTAAAACTTCTAACATTAAACAATGAGCATGGTATTTGTGATTAATGAAAGATTTTAAGGTACAATTAAGAATTTGGTACCTCACGTCATAAGCAATGGCGTTCCACAATCCGACGACATTATAGGGAAAGAAACGCTCCAGGAAACTAGAAATAATAACTGTGGGTACCAATTTAAGTCTTTGTGTTTGCCTAATACGTGGGGAGTCCACCAACCAAGTTCTAATAAAATGAAAAGGATGTTGAACATCACATAAGGCATGGTAAAACTCTAAAGTCTCGCATAGTCTATTACTATAGACAACGTTGGTAAATCATATGTTGCACAGGCTTTTGAGATGGACGTATATTTCGAAAGGCCCAAGGCGGCACGAATAACATTATTATAGGCCACTTTGGTCACCAAAACTTTTGACGCAATGACCAAATTACAACGCCATATTCCACCTTAGGCACCAAAGTAGACTTGATGATCTTTATGATTTCATTACGATTCAATATCTTTTTGAGCCTCTTAAACAAAAACCTCAAGCGGTTCAAATCCACAATTATAGATTCTATGGCCTGTCTAAACGACAACTGGTAACACCCAAGATTTTGCACGTTTGAGTGAGGCTCAGTTTTTTTCTTATCTATCAATGTTATATTTGTTTTGGCCTAATTAAACTTTAACCCATGTGAAGAGTACCATCCATTCAAAGTAATGAGATCCTCCTAAATCTGTTGAGCTACAAGCATCGAATAGGCTTTATAAAGAAAATTATCATCGATGTATGAACTAATGAAACAGTTAAGGGGTAATTCATAAATTTCTGCCGTAGCAACCGCAAAAAGACATTGGCTGTTGGCGAACCCTGCATCAAGCCTCTCACAGAAGAGTGTTCAATAGGCAATTATCATACATTATATAGTTGACTCTGTGTGCAAAGTAATTCTGGAGGAGGTTAAGTGTGCCGTGATCGACTCCAACACTGGCCAATTGCTGAATAAACAATTGTCGATATATAGTATTAAATGCTTTGGAGATATCCGTGATGACAAGATAGCAGATAAGTCCCTTATTTAGCGCACTCGCCACATAATTCGGAATAGAAAATATGGTATATTGTATCGGGGTACGAGGTCTGCCACCCGCTTGGTTAAAGGGTATAATCGAACACAACATCTGCGTGAGCTTGCCAAAAATCACTTTTTCCACATTCTTAGCCGAAGTAGATAGAAAGCAAAAATGAGCCTACAGTTTTCCACATTCTGTGTAGCCTCTTTCTTATACTATATTGGTACGATGAGTGTTCTCTTGAAGCCCACCGGAATCTTTTGAGCAGCAAAGATCTTGTGCAATAAATCTTGGTAAAGATAGTTACCAAAAGATAAATATAAATATAATCATTTATCTATATGTTTTTATGTATTTTTTGTTGTTTAAATCAAATAATTAATATTTTTCAACTAGGAAAAATTCAAGAAGTTGACTGTTAGCTATAACACTGATAACTTTCTAAACTTATGAAAAGTACTTGTACATCAATAATAAATTTAAGTAGAAACAATCACTGATTGCTCATTTTTGTTTCATTAAAAAAATTTAAATAAAGCAGTATAATACTTTAAATAAATTTATTTTCTATCACTCTATCCTCTACAATGAATTTGATATTTTTTTCACTAGTGAGATCTTCATAGTTTACTGTCACCCTGCTTTTCATAATTCCTTCCCTTTTCATAAAGAGAAATGCCTTTTCGTCGTGCGTCGGAATGCTAGTGTTCCTAACAATCATTCTCGTAATGACGTCATTACTCTTTGTTTTATCTCCTTTTTCCCTCCATTAATTACGCTATTAAATTCTCTGGAATTAATTTTAATAACCACATCGTTAATTTGCATTTATTTTTGGCTATAGGGACTCTGCATTCTTTAAAGAGATAACGTACAAGGAATTAAAAAAGTTTGATATTCTCTTATAAGAATGAAGTTAGTCAAGTAATAAGAAAAAAATTCTTTATAATGAAACTCTATGACATGGCAATACCTAGTTCCATTGTAAGAAAATGCAATTTTTCTAATGGTATGTACTCTGCCGTAAAGAAATCTTAACCTGCCGACATTAATTTTTGTAAGTCTACTTCGACTTGTTGGTTTTAACATTTTGAAATAATGTTTATTAAAAAAACTCTAAGGAAAAGACATAAAGTTAAAAAGTGTGATAAATTTTATTGTCGAAAAATTCAATAAGGCGTGAAATATCTCTTTATTATGCCACTATGTTATATGTGAATTAAAAAGGCAAAGAAATGTATTTTGTAAAAAAAAAAATGTGCTGATACACTTTTTTTTTATCTTCAACTTTTTTTCATTTTTGAAGTATTAAAATAAATCAAGGATCGAAATTCGAGGAGGGAGTCTTTATCAGGGGAGACCCCCAAAATATTAGAGCACACAAGCGAGTTCATTGAATTGACGATTCAATCGGTCCAAGGGAAATGACAGGAAAAGCAAAATAGAAAACGTGGACGGCATCGGAGTTGCTCGGGGGAGAAAAGAATGATAAAAAAAGGACCATGACGGGGCTTTAATAAAACGAAAGAAAAAGTTTGCAAAGAAATGACGACGAGACGTTGGCGCTTTCGATCATGCAAGAAGAAGGAAAAACTGTTTCCTAAGAATAACGTTCGCAGTTTGACCTTTTACTGGAAAACGGAAGTCAAAGGAAACAGGCCTCGTTGATCTCCTCTCCTTTTTTACTTCAATTTCTTTCTTTTTTATCATTTTTATTTCTTTCTTTTCTCGATTTTTAATCCCACACCAGAAGAACTGCTTGCGAAATAAAATAGACTTGCTAGAAGAAATATGAACAAACAGGTTGTCGAATAACTTTAAATATTTACATTTTAAACATGGGATTTCATTAAGAATTCTTGAAGTATAAAATATACAAAAGAACAATACTGAAGTATTTGTCTTTGGGTTTGCTTTCAGTAGAATGAAATGATGAAAAATCAGTGAGCATTGCGGAAGAATGCATTCTACCGTGAATGAACAATGTTAGATCAAATTTTACAGTATATCAACCTTTTCGACCGTAAAGAACATTGCAAAGTAAATTTACTTAGCTATGAATTACAAAGGAACTAAGTTGGTTCCTCACTCCAAATAATATTATTAAAATGACCAAAGTTTTAAAAAATATGTTGTGAATTTGCTCAATAAACGCCAATACAACTTTCATTTCGTGAGAAAATTGCATTGCTTAAATAAATTATATTCAATTTACTATTGAGAGCGAAGAAAATAATTATTCACTTAAATGCTGATTATATCCGCCTCAATGTAAAACAAATAAATATTCAAATTGGTTGTAGACATCAAAGCCTGTGCTGATGACTTCTTTATTAAGCAAAAAACCCAAAGAAAATTGGAAAGAGAGTGAAACATAAACTGAGTCCATCCTACAGCGTTCATTTAAGGGAGAAGGTTAGAATGGTCGAATAATTGGACTCCCACTGATATTTAGGGAGCATTCCCCTGATCTTCCCTTAGAGGTCCTTGAAAAAAAATTTTGATAAAATTACTCCATGAAAGTAAATCTATGTAAATTTAATTAGATTTCTAATTAAGTCGTTTTATTTAAATAGATTTATGTAAAAAGAAGTGATTTTTCAAAGTACTAAATTATATTGATTCTGTGTAATGAAATTATATTCATCACTTTTTATTAAATAACTTTATAAAAATTATCATATAAATATTCCTTTGGCTATTTTTATCAAATAATATTTCCATGACAACCGAAGAAGAAAAAGGTAAGTTAAAGCAAAGTTGTTTACTATTTTGACATCTTTCTAGTAATCTGTCTTCCATTATAACATTAAAAACCAATTTGCCTTCCGACAAAGGTCTTTTAATATCGTTTAAGTTAAATATAATGGGCTTAAATTGCTTTATTTACAATGCTGAGCAGATGTCCTTCGCGATATAAAGTTCAAAGTCAAAATTAATCTCAAAATTTTCCATAAACCTATTTATTTTTAGTTTCTTTTATCAAATAATTAATATCGGGGAATATTCAAAAATGCGTTTATTCACATTTTAATATATTGGCTTTGTTTTCTTAATATTTAAAATTTTTTTATTGTTAAGTTGTTTGCATAAGATAAAGGATAAATTGAAACACACTGCACGTTGCCTAGCTACTTCATTACGTTTCTTCAGCTACTTAAGGGACGTAGGCTGTTACTGAAACTGATGAACATATCTTCTCGTTCATTTCAGAAAGAAGATGAGTAGCCTGGAGATTAGGAATTGGTTTGGCTAAGCAATATAATCCAATTCTTATATTAATGCATTTGGCTAGGTGTACATACGGGTGTCTCATGTAACCTGTCCCAACTTTTCGCATAAAAATGCCGTATAAAGTACCAACTTTTTTGTGTTATTTTGAGAGCTAAGGAACCCATAAAGTTTTTAAAATTATCAGGAAGTTATTCAGTCAGGGTTAAGTAATTTTTTTTTCAAGTTGAAATCAAGTAACAATTTCTCTCAAACAGAAATTTTAATTTTGTGATCAAAATCTGAGCTAGTAGTAGTTAGAATTTTGGTGTTTAGTGTTGTTACAGATGAACACACATGCTAGCCATAATATTAACAAAGAAAATCTCAAAGAATCACTTCATAGAAAAAGTTATAGCTAAAACCGTCCAAACTTTAAAAAAATCTGAAATTAAAACAAAAATATTCATATTCGAAAACTACAAAAAATCGCGGAACATACATGGGGTCCAATCGATAGGTATTGGTGTCCCCAGACCACAGACCTTCGCTGATACAGGTTACATGGGACACCCTGTATGCTGTAACATTCATTGGGCTTTATTCGAGAGTATATCAAGAGTGCCTTATATCGTGAATTCTCCGTAATCCATCTTTTAAGAACGAAGAACAGGAAGACGTATGGGATCAAAGCACTGTCGGATTATTACATGAATAATAAAGGTCACCGAAATTGTTGATAGAGTATACAAGTAATAAAGCAGTAAAAGAACTACTTTTCCACAATGAACTATTTAATAACTATGAGCAGTTTGGACGGCAAAGTTGCCTTCATCAGCGTATTAACTTTGTTTTACGCAAGCAAAAATAAAACACTTATGTATTTAGATGATACATGTAATACAAACTATTAATTATAAAAGTCACTTATTTAATGGTTTCGATTTAAGTTAAATTTCAACAAGTCACGAAGTTTAGATTTTAGATTTTTAAATGCTCAAATAAAACTCTGATTGTTCTACTTTTTCTATTATTACATTGAATTCACCAATTGTAGTCATTAGACCATATTCTGTACTATATTTACAATGAACCCGAGCTCCCAAGGGTCGGATTAGCGTATTTATATTCCACCGTTACTGACCTTTTTTTTCTCTCTTCCTTATATGCGTTTTTTCCATCATCGAGTCGCGGGTTCGAATCCCGCTGAAGGCATGGAAGTTTGGTTTGTCCCTTTACTAACAAGCTTGGATGATCAGAAAGCATCTTTAGGCTGATCAGCTGCCAGGCTAAATTTCAAATAGATCCAATAGCTATTTAACATCTTCGATACCGAAAAGGTAAAAAAGGAATAGAAGAGAGAGAGAGAGAGAGAGAGAGAGAGAGAGAGAGAGAGAGAGAGAGAGAGAGAGATGAAAATTTAAGCTAAGGCTGATGAGTCCACTGATTTTCCTCCATTCCGTTGTTCAACGTTGAGTTCTGGATACCATCGTCTGCAATTTTCTTTTCGTTCGAGACTAAACATTTTAAGATCCTCCATTCCGATATTTCATTCTTTATGAGGCTCTTCCACTACAAACTGATGCATTATTTATTCTTGACATCCATTCATACGATTGGCTCATCAGGGAAGGCTCACTTAGGTGGTCGCATAACATTCAAGAGCAAATATAGGAACTCTTTCATTCAATGCCGCGCCATACAGAAGCCGTTGCAAGGCCCGTGATGGATATCCAAGTTACTGAGTTTTGTGATCTGATTTCCTGTAACAAAAGTAATCTGTGAAATAATCTTGGGTTACAAATTTCACAAACAATGTCACATGCACATGCCAATTCTTTACTATAAAATAATGGCAGTAAAGCACAGTTTCTCTTCTCGGACAGGTAAACAAGCATTCGGCCCAGTCATAAAGAAAGCAAATCCTAAAGAAAGCCGAAATCTTTGTCTAAACATTACCAGAATTGTGAGTGATGAAAAAGCCGCTAAACATAGAATGAATTATTAATAAGCGTGGCATTTAATTTTTAAATATCGCATTTTGTAACAACCGTCAGTTGATACATGTGTATGTTTTGAACACTGCTTACGTCCAGCTGTATAAGTGGCTTTGTAAAAAGATAAATCTCATTACAAGAATATGCAAAGAAAGCGATCGATTTATATAATGTTTCCTTAAATTACAGTTTTCTTGGAAAATTCTGCCGGACTTCATAATATTTTTCTTAATTTAAAAAGAAAACTCCATTTTTACTTTCTCTAATCGTCTGAAAATTCGACCTCGAAATGTCTGTGAACACGATAACTCAAAAACGATATGAGCTAAATGGATGAAATTTGGTTTTGTGGTTCTTAAATGAAAATTGTAGATCTTATATAACTGTGGACCAAAACTATCACCTGAGTGGTATTTTATCTATGCTCTTTTGTACGACTGCGTGGTAAGCGGATTGCCTCAGGCAATAATTATTTGCAGCAACAATTTGCCTCAGATTATAATGATTTGCAGCAACAATGCAACGCGTCAATTGTGTAACCTGCATTTCATTGGTGCTGCATATCGATTATTGCCTGAGGCAATACGCTTGCCATGCAGTCGTGAAAAAGTGTATAAACCAATGACGTATATTAAAGATAGACTCCGAATCCTATTGTTGTAAGTTGAAGCAAATTGGGAAGCTCCATGCCCAGAACTGTCATGGCTGAAAGTGAGTGAAGATGATGCAAAACACACGGCTAAACACGAGAGTAGCTGATTAATAATTCTTTCACACGCCGATCACGGACTGATAAGTTTATCTTTTCGTTTACTTTGTATTTGAAGTATTTTATTATATTTTATAAACACTTTTTCGATCATGGTTTCAATTTCGTTTCGATTGTCTTTCAGTAACGTATTTTCATTTTAGTTACGTATTTTTGATTTATTTTTGTGGAAAATGATTCCTGATCCTTTTTCTTGTCTGTTTGTACAGTTGTACGCAGTTTAACTTTGAGGAATGGTTTTGAATTAATTATTCCTCATGCCCAAAATCTTCAGAAACAAAGCAGCCAGACAGCTAATTACTCCACGGCTCACTCCTGCCCAGAACTATCATGGTTCAATTTGCTTCACTTTTTGCCGCTGTTAACAATAGGATTCGGAGTCTATCTTTAATATACGTCATTGGTATAAACCACGGTCTATAGATATTCATGGTCATCGAGCTTCGGCCATTTTCCATTGTTTCGAGAAGCTAAGGAAAACAGATCGCACCAGATGCCGCATAGATCGCACCAGGGCCGACCGTGACCTGCGATAGAGGTTTTACATTGAAACTGAAAATGAAAGTAAAGTTTCTGTCTGTCGATAGGGCGGCGCTGCAGGCGTTTTTGGGCCGATTGTACCTGTAGCGCCACTTTTCAATAGAGTTCCCGCCCTATTGGGAGCTAGAAACTTTAGCTTCATTTTAACAATGGAGCTCGATGACCATGTATATCTATAAACACATATCGGTACTCGATGTTCTTCATATACTAGGATTTTAAATAAAGGTAAACAAATAATGACGAAAGACAATTAGATATCAAATTATTCTTCATTATTTTATTGTTTAAATTCAAACTCAATGTTAAACAGAAGCCAATCTAAAATTCCTCTACAAAGTTTCTCACGTTAATGCAAATAGGTTCATATTTTGTTTCAAATTATTAATTGCTTGCTTTCCTATTATAATTATTAAAACATAATCATTGTTAAAAACCTGCATTCGTCTATTTAAACTTTTAAGGGTTTCAAAATAAACTTTTCGCAGACTTTTCCTCTTCAAGTACTACAGTATAATTAGATAAAAGAGAGTCTCCTGGGTTGCTTTGTCGTATTGTTTACTCGTTTGTCTTCGTTGCCCGTTTAAACTCGTCGCTAATCAGATCCGCTCCTCTTCTTATTTTAAACTATACAAAATAAAAAAATAAAAATAAAAACTCGCCTCTGTTTACTGTTTTTTTGGTCCTATATTGAGTAAACAAAGCCTTCTTGTCCTCTTGCCCTTCAAGCATTCGAAATCTTCTTTGCGGTTTTACAAATAAAATAAAAACGAAAGTGAAGATTCCTCTTTTCTGGGCCTCTTGTTTAATGCTTTGCATGCACGATCCTCGTTCATCTTGAATACTTACAGAAATAGTGAAGATATTTTCGTTATTGTTAGCCTCGATCCAGCATTCTTATAATAGTTGTGTTCAATGTTCTTAATGGAATTTTAAATTTCTTTTGTTCCTATTTGCATTGATATCTTGGTAGCGGAAAGATAAAATTAACAGCCTTGAATTTGCCTACTTATTTCATATGGTAGACTTTTCATTCAATTGAGTAAACAATCACGAGTTTCCCAGCCCAGTATTATCCAATATTGAATATCGGAATCACTAAAACTTAGATTTCGTCTCGGTGACCATTTCAATAACTTAAGTTCCATTCCACGCTGTTACCATTGAAATTTTAGAGACAATTAAAATTGGAAGACGAAAACAGATTGTTAAGCATATCCTGCAACCCTTGGGGGTGGCCGTGGCCTGGTTGTCTCGTCGGTTGACTTGCCAATCGATGGAGTTCAGCAACTTCAGGCGCGGCCAGCTGCTGGCTGGGTGACGGCCAGGGCTTGAGGGCCACTGCTGGCAGGACAGCTATTTGGGGCACGGCTGTTGGAGGACTTTAGTCTGACCCATTTGCCAAGTGACCATAGCTGGTTTTCCAGCAGTTGGTACAGCCACTGGTTTGTTTGTCCGCCAGCAGCTCTTCCATCATGAAACCCCCCGTGCTTCGGAGGGCACGTTAAGCCGTCGGTCCCGGCTGCTACTGTCATCTCGTAGCAGTCGATATTTACTGGGATGGCGCAAAACTCCCTCGTAGGTGTACTAGATACTAGATACCCTTAAGAATATTTAATCTATTTGAAATGAAAAGTTTAAGTTTTAGAGTTTTATTCATAATGCATTTGACACTTTGAGTAAATTCTTCCCAGCTGTTGTTCAACCAGTCAAAATCGTTCGTTGTTAATTGACTCAGCCCTCTGTATAATACAAGTTGATCAATTATGGATTTCAAAATTTAGGTATGTGAAACATCATGTTTGCGTTTATTACTGTTAGTTTTGACGCTTAACATTCTAATTGCAAATACCTGTAAATTACACTCGTTAATGAACTCCACCTTCTATCTACCGAGCTTGTCTGATTGCGGATTCGAATCTCGTCGCGGTTATGGATGCGTGTTTCTCTCAAACATGTGATAAGAGTTATGTGAAGGTCTTAATGTCAACATACCCAAAGACAAAGACTTAACAAATCAATCAATCAATCTGATAGTTTATTTTAAATATCTTTGATATTATTCTTGTACTTGCTTATCACAAAAAACCTTAAAGAATAATAAATGAAAGGTCTTAAGAGGATTTATTTCACGCCAAACTTCAGATGTTGATATTATTGATGAAAAATAGGAAAGAAAATTCCACAGCCTGGGATCGAACCTTTAACGATTATACGCCAGTAGGAAAGATAGTTCCAGCCCGCGAACTGAGTACTGCTCCAACCAACCCTAAGGACATGTAGATAGCGTAATACTTCCAGGTACACGGTGGCGCAATTGGTTGGCGCATCTGCACGTTGAGCAGAAGGTTCCTGGTTCGATCCCAGGCTGTGGAATTTTCTTTCCTATTTTTCATCAAAAAAACTTAGTTACATAATTACAGTAAATTCTTTGACACTAATAAAAAAAACTTTATTACTTCTTATTTTCTGGATGGACATTAAAGTCTAAACAATTTCAAAATGATTTGAACGATTACAACGTTCCATGAGGAATACATTACCAGAGATCAAATATCCAGCAATATACATTAAAAAATAAACTCAAGTTTATTTATGAGCTCTGCCAGTAGTTCATAGGTTGCTACAACGATGGAGAGCTTCCCAAGTCTTCGGATATCATGCCTTATTTCTATGGGGATGGGTAGAACCTCAGCGTTTACCTCGCCGTCAGAACCAACTCATGTCCCTTAAGGGGCTCTTTCTTCTTTGGGAAGTGGTGGAAGTCGCAATGTGCAAAGTCTTTCATTTTTGAACTGCAATTTTTCATCTTTGAACTCTCTTGTGTGGTGACTCATGTGCGGGCGGACGTTTCGTACTCCAGAAGAGGGTCCAAAGCTGCCATTCAATCCTGGTGTTGGTAACAACTCCGGAATATCCTCACCCAACTAGTCATGCGTTGGCGCAATGCGTGGAAAGGGATGGGGACTATGTCGAAAAGTGAATAGTGCATTACATAGAGGACAAATGTGAGAATAAGATACAAAAAGAATTTTTAAAATCGGTTAACAAATAAAAAAGTTACAGCCATGGAGACCTTATTTATCAATCACAACTCGTACATTTATGATTAGCCAGTTTCATGTTACCCGTTGAGAATTAAACTTGATAGTTCCATATATGTCTTGTTTTGACAATTATGAAATAAATATAAATATGTGAAATGGTTCAAATCATTTTGGAACATGTTGCACTATTTACTTAAAGCAATTTTGTTTTTAAATGCCAATGATAGTTAAGCATAATTAGATTAATAAAGACTGTTTTGCTTTTTCGTAGGAAGACTATTTTCTTGACATAGTGAACTTTTTATTTGGTTTACGATGAAACTTTCTAACCGAAGCTATTTTCATTCTCATTTTTTTTGCTTTCATTTCCACCAGGAAGGCGAAATATGATATTCATAAAGAAGCGACAATACGCAAATAGTTTGTGAAGAAAAATTCACTTTAACAGAGCTGTTGAGCGGAAACGAAATTTATTTTCATTTCCCTTCGCAGTCCGTAAACTCTTAAACTTTGCCGTTCATTTTATTGCAGATAAAGTCAGCGGATAAGGAGGAGCACGTTCAAAAACAATGGAATCTTTGGGGGGAAAGTGTAGGTCTTAACTCAGTTGGCGAAGAAGCGATCGATGGCTGTGGAATGTGTGTATGGCTGTGGGGTGAGGGAGGAAAACAATAGAATCTTTGAACATCAGAAAAGATGACTGCCTTTACACATACTTATGTGTCTTGCGATTTCATACGTGGGTTTGTACTAACATCTGTTCTCCTTTGCTCAAGATGCATTATATTTTTCAATGTTTCGTGAAAATATGTTTTAGCTTCAGAAGGACAGTCGGCGTATAGCGATAGAAAGGAACAATAAATAAAGGCAATAGAGAGAACAAAGATAACGCTGCTTATTCCCTCTGTAGCTCAGCTCGTTACAGTATTAACACGTCTATTGATTTCCTTGATGTGCCGTGGGAGTAATCTTCCACCCTAGTACGTCTGTCAAGCTTCCTCCTACTATTGCTCCAACTGATAACTGCTGGCCTTTCTCCCGTCTTCTCTATACCCCTCACCCAAAGCTCGTTGCGCCCTCTTCACGTTGAATGATTTCTTTTTCACAATGATCATTAAAGCATATAACTACAAAAAATTTCGACGATTTCCTGAAGAGTCTCATCTTGTTAAACCCAAGACATTCTGCTGGAATTGTAGAAATGAAGAGAAAAAAATAATTTGAAACAGAAATGATTATACATACATTTTCAAAGTAAATTTTGTAAAGTTTAAGCCATTCAATTTCTGTATACGCATTTATACTTTGTGGATATAATATATATTGGAGGTAATGAAGTAATGGAGGAGTTGAAGAAAGGCGGTGGAGATCTTGAAGCAGTCCGATGACATATAGCCAAAATAGCTGAAGGATTATTGTCAAGAAGTGATGGTAGAAAGCCACAGGAGAAACTGGGTGAAGACACACAGCAAAGGAAGAATCTTGTAAATGCAAAGGGTCGATGATGTGAGGAAAAACAGATTACCTCCAATGTGGTGGCGTTTGCATTGTATTTCTTATTTTATTAATTTTTAATTTAATTTTATTTTATTTTTATTCTTTTTTATATTTATTAAAAGAAGTTTACATATTCTTCTGATTATATAAAAAGTAGCAGAGGCACCCGGCGTTGCCCGAGATAATTACAGTTGTAGGTTAAACAAAACAACCTCATGAAGTTAAATAATAAATTTGTTTTCAGTAATTCTACAATTTCCGTATATAGACGAAGCAGTTGTTCAGATGTTTCCGATGCCCGGATAACTTTTTGTCATCTCTGCCCAATACTCATTCATTTCTTCGCTGGCATTTCGATAGATATGAATTATTGTTATAATCCTTCCAAAGATTATTATAGGACATAACACCATATGGTTGTTGGTTTGAAGAGTTGAGTTCATGTATGCTTTGTTATCGGTTATGTCGTCAACTTTAGCTCGAACGAAGGGATGCGTCCTCTGTCATCTTTCACTCTTTCTCAATAATCTGCTAACCCTCCATTATCTCCATTTACTGATCATTATTAAATATTTCCATGAAAATGTTAACTTCTAAGAAAAGCCCGAACAACAGGAATTCTACGTATTGTTACAAATTCAGTTTTGTTTTATAATTCTCAGAGGTGGGATGGAACCATTCTTAATGAACTTACTTATATTACACACTTTGCGCGGGACTTTACTTACCCTCTTGTTGTTCTGTCTCAGATTAAAATGTTATCCATCTTCACCCCCCGGGAGCATCACTAGATACTTTAGACCTATCTTTTAAAATTTCCCTTATCCTTGACGTAGAAGCTCTTATACCTTCCTGCTCTAGCGGAGCTTCCGTTGTTCAGATGTTTCCAATGCCCGGATTGCTTTTTATCTTTCTGTTGCAAATTTCACTGATCAATACTCGTTCTTTCTATTTTTTTGCCAAACACACAAATTTTCGCCAGTCGTCTGGACGTTTTTAGGGAGCTCAAGGGAGACCCGTGTGATTCCTTAGCCTCCTCGATAAACACTGCCTTATCTATGTCCTGTCATTGCATAATCATATTTATGCTCGTTGTTAATAATTCGTTACCCCCTC
>JAHWFO010015474.1:11635779-11663005 GCA_023313115.1 Rhysida immarginata
CCCCCCCCCCCTTCCTAAAAGAGGTTAATATGGTTAATTATGTAGTGCCACACCAGTTAATGTGTTAACAAACTTTCAACCTCCCCCCCCCCCCTTAGGGGTTGATTTTCAAAAATCCCTTTCTTAGTGCTCGCTTACATTTTGTAAAGAACCTCTGTACAAAATTTCAAGTTTCTAGGCCTTATGGTTTGGGCTGTGCGTTGATCACTCAGTCAGTCAGTTTCTTCTTTTATATATATATAGATTAAGAGCTAACCAATAATTAGTTAAGAAGAAAACGAGCTTGGAAAAGACAATATTCAGCCAAAAATACCCATTTGAACGCCCTGATTTCATTTTGTTACAAGAATGCATATTTTGGTAATTATATAGTAATTATAAATTATATATAAGTCGAAGATAAAAATCACCAGACTTCTATTTGTGCTCCTTTCGTGATACGGAGGATATCCAGTCTATATTCAATTTCGGTCCACTGGCCCAATGGTGTAATGTAGCATTTCAAGAAGGATACTAGCGAAGGCGTTCACAATTCGTGTCCGTAGGCCTTGCAAGTTCTGTACTCTAGTACCACAAAATCTGTCCTTTATGTATCCCTCCAAAAAAAAAAAAGTCTAAAGGTGACGTATCTGGCAACCGCGAAGGCTCACCTCATCCGATCCATTTATTGGGAAACTTATCATTGCTGAAACTTGTCATTTAAAGTATTCAGCAAGTGATGCGCTAAGTGAGGTGGAGCTCCATCCTGTTGAAAAATGATGGTCGACTGAAATTGTTCCAAACTGGAGAAAGACATTGTTGTAGCATATCTAGATATGTGTTTTCTGTTATGGTGTTTTCTACGAAGAACTGCCCAATTGTCAAATTCAATATTAATCCGCACTATACAATCCCTTTTGGGCTGTCTTTCATGTGCTCCATGATTTTGTGTTAACATTAAGCTTTTACATTGTTCCTGACACGAGAAAAGATGGTGTTCAAAGAATTAGGATCCTTCTCTAGTCTGTCAAGCAAGACTACAGTTTGTGCCTTTTTCTGTGGTGAGCCTATTTTTTTTTTCATTGACAAGATCGCTTCCAAGACGCTGCGGATGACGAAGGAAATATTCTGGCAAAAACTTTCGAACTAAGGAACGAAAGTTTCACAAGGCAATTGCAATGAATTCAATTCAGATTTTTACGCGGCCATTGAAAGCGGGACATTTCAATTGGGACATCCTGTATAACAATCAAGTTTCCCATCATTAGAACTAGGAATTTTTTGAAAATAGAAAAGTCACGTATAAATTTTGAGAATCTTATATATAGCCGTATTTAAATTGAGAACGCTCCAAAATATTTTTAAAAATGCTTTTCTTAAAAGCTTATTTAATCTTTAAGAATGGCTAGGTCCCAATCATTATTACAACATAATCCAAACACCAACATCGTGTAAAAATTTAGGGAAAGAAGCGTGATTAAGTAAAATCTGGGATGTTCTTCGTTGAATAAATAAAATCGCGATCTTTTTCAGCATAGCTATCCAAGCTATTTCTAGAGCAATGAAAAATTGATCGTTGAAAAGATTCTTTGTCTAAGGTTTCCCCCTCCCCTCTCCACCCTTCCATATCCCCCGTTCATCCATCTGTCTTTGTAAATACTTAATGTTCCTCACCCTCCTTGAGTTTCTTAGTAAGTAGCGACACAAGAGCGGCCTCAGTAATGATGTTCCGAACTCCAAAAAATCCAGCGAATCGAACGACGAGAGCGATTCAAATTCCTTGCGTTTCCTATTCACAATCGATGTTATTTAGGAAACGCCAAAACGAATGAGAAAAAAAACTGTTCTTGGTTCGGGGGAAGAAAGTGTCAAAGGGTAAAGACAATAGAAACATGAAGGTCGAAGAAAGATAAGGCAGGGGACAATGTTTGTTTTTTTTTTTCTTTTTAAAGAATTAATTAACGAGAGTAATGAACAAATGTCTGCAATTAGAATGTCTAATTTATATTTTTATATAAATCAAATTCAAATAAAACACTTTTATTTCTCTGTTGATTTTTTTTAAATTGAATAACTACAGCAGAATTTATTTTATTAAATGACTGAATTAAACTGGAAATTGAGAAAAATAAAATACTCTATTATTAAAGCCTTACCACTTATATGTTGTCGTTTTTGACTAATTTTCATCTAATAGATGTCATTTTACTTTTAAACTTCAAGCTGGTTTTCAGAATAATAGAGTAATGATGAATGTGGACGTTTTTATGAATGTCGAGTGTTTTAAATGAAACAGTAAAAATTAATGCATATGGTATCCATAGTAAACTCTGCAATTCATTCATTTTTTTCACTTGAATAAATTTATTTCATTAAATAAGGATTTTCTTATTCATCTTATTCATGTAAGTGATGCAATCCAGTTATCATGCATCATCCATCTAACATCAAATCATCCAATCAGTTGAATGAATGAGACAGAAAAATTACTCTTTTTCGAGGAATCATAGAAAAGAATTTGTAGAGCTCAAATAAATAATTTCTCAAAAACTCACCCTTTTGTAAAGTTATACTAAATTAGGAGAAAATGAAAATACGCAACGAAATTTGATTAATCTGATATAGAATTCCGCGCTGATTACGAATTGCAAGCCTTTTTTCGATATCTCAAATTCATTTGATTGTATATTAATATTTTTTTTCTCCAAAATGCTTCCAACATCTACAAGAGAACAAAATATTCTGCTTTATACTAAAAGATATAACTTAATCTTTATGACGTAATAGTCGGTTACATAAATTTAAAATATTTTTAATTTATAATCAGTCGATTGAGGCAACATCACTATTATAAATTTCTTCTTAAATATCGGGTAAACGAACGTTCACAAATCAATAGTTGAATTGACGTCTGTCTCATAACAAGGTAGCTGGTCTCGATTAACTCAGAAAACTGACTACTACATTTAGAGATATCAAATTCCGATCGGTTGGCCGAGATCACGAAATAAATCTCGAAAATTCAAAATTTTTTCGGTCTAGCCAGTGATCGCTGGTCAATATATTTTTATGATATTTTTCATAAAATATTCTATATGAAAATTTTATATGAATACTTTAGCGGCTGACACTAGTCTGACCTCTCTTAAGATTTATCGTTCTCAAGATACAGACTATGAGGAAATTTCTGATTTTGGCCGATATATTTTAATCAACTGAATATCATAACGTGAACATCATATATCAAATCCCAATTACCTTAAATTTTATATAAAGCAATTCTCAAGGTACGAAGGTTGAGGTGGGGGGGGGGGCGGTTAGCGTGACAAAGTATGGCGAAGGAGAGGGCGAGAGGGTCAAATGATATATGACGTCACCTTACATTTTACTTTTGCATCACATTAAAATCAAAAATATTAAGAAGTTCGTTAAACATCTGCAACTGTCTAAACTTAAAAGTTCAAATGAAAATATTTTTCAACTATGAAGAATGAGCAAAATAAAGATGCAAAATTTTTCCATATTTTGATTAACAGTCATTTTGAATCATTCATGCACAAAATGAAAGTTATTTCACCCAAAATACAGGGTGTAACAAAAAGGCACGGCCAAACCATTCAGGAAACATTCTTCACATGTAGAGGAAGAAAATATTATATGTACATGGGTCCGGAAACGCTTTATTTCCATGTTAGAACTCATTTTGACATGGGACAGGTGACATTTGAATAGGTAGAGGTGGTACATTTCCTTGGCCTCCACGCTCTCCGGATCTAAACCCACTAGACTTATTTTTGGGGGAATTTGAAAGCTCTAGTGCATGGAACCCCGGTACAAGATGCAGAAACAATACTCTTGTTATTACAAGACTTCCCATATTGTGAAAGGCTGCAATTCTCCACGGATACTTAGTCGACATACATATTTCAAAGTCAGCTGGCTGTTAGAGTTGCAAAAATATGGCCTATATCTTGCACGCATAAAAAACACAAGCATCTCCAAAGACAAATACGAAAAATCTCTTTGCGTGCAGCGTCATTTCACGGTTGCAGAATACGAAATATGAAATAGGTGAAATTTCTCCGGATAAATCAGGGCCAATTTCGATATCAATAACTGAAATCAATAAAATGTATGACAACTCCATGGATATTTACAAATAATTTATTTATTTATATAAAGAAGAATAATTTTTACATTGAACCCGATCCGGAGCCTGTATGGCCAACAGGCCGACGTGTGTGGTCTCCGGAGGGAATACAAATTTCTAGTTACTAGTTTTCGGATTACAATATAAATTGAAAGATCGTATATTATTACGTTATTGCCATTGATGTATGTATTTAAAAGGTCGAGTTAGAGTCAAATTGGCTTTTAGAAAAATTATTTCTATTGTAAAGAATTGTTAGAAAAAAGTCTTGAGTTAAACTGTAGAGAAAATTTAAATTAGTAGGGAGGATAATTAGTGTTAGTAGGTGTTAGCTAAAAGGGAATTCGTCATGACTTTTTGATTGTGTTTACTTATTATTAATTCGCAGAAACATGGAGCTTCTTATGGGTTTTACCAGGTCCGTTTTAACATGATAATGTTTTAAGGCTGGACATCTATTTACAAAAAACGTGATGCAAAAACCGACACCAAAAAGTGTTACGGAAACAGTTTTCCATTGTTGTTGCACGTTTAACCATTGTTGGCGCCGGAACTGAAAAGACACGTGACCATTGTTGTCTGAGCAACAATTTTTATTTAAATCTTTACTACAGAGATATTATGAAATAATATATGTTGAAAGTGTGGTAACAGATAGCGCAACTATACTTCGCTGTCTTACCTAGCCATGTAATGGCCTAATGTTTTGCTTTCAGCGTTTTGAATGAAGACTAATGAATCCTAGTGAATTGGAATAAACTTATTTCCATTACAATAAATATATTTTATTTTTCACAATTTAATTCATAATTTATTATTTTGAAACATTTAGATCTTTTGATGGTTTTTGAAGTCTTCAACTTATCCATAATTTACGCGCTGGTTGAATTTCTATGTGCTTTGAAGTGATTCTATGTGATTTATTTCTACAAATTCCTTTCTCTCTATAGTTAAGAATAACTTTCCGGCTAAAAAGAGCGTTATGGGTGATGCAATAATTTCAATTTTTCGTCATACAAAATACACTCTTTTTAAGATTTTAGATACTGCGAAAAGCTTGCAGGTGCCGTGTTTCTTGTCCCACATTCGATTGTGAACGCAGACGCGAGTAAGGAGAGGAACTTTAAGTATAGACACTACTGTCTAGTTCCCACGAAAATGCCCCTGGGTTGTTGAAAGTGCTAACTGCATGCGCAGCAGTCGTGGACGAGTCCACAGCACTCATAAGGATTATACTGCAAACGTTTTCAAAATAAAACAATGAATAATATTAATATATGTTAATTGAATAGTAAATCATTTTTGAAATAAATACAAAGATGATTTGGAATCTCTTTCCGTACCCATTAAAAGGGCTTTTTGGTTTGAAGATTCTACAACTCTTCCACTCCACTTAAATAACGTGTTCCTCCCTGTCAGTGCTATGGACTCGTCCACGACTGCAGCGCGCGCAGTGAGCACTTCAACAACGCAGGGGCATTTTCGTGGGAACTGGACAGTATGTTTACTCGACGTATCGAGAGACTCGATACTCGTCCTTATAATTCATACTTCAGTTATTCTAAGCCCTTATTCAGTATTACCGATGTACATGATTCTGTAGGTTCGGCCATTGATAAATAAATAAAAGGTTTATATTACTGTATAAAATATTTATTTGTTTGTTGCATCTAAAAACATTATCATGATTCAATGTTTCGGGTTGTAGATTCGAAACTAAGTCATCTTTTTTTTCTGATATTCCTCAAATACACCCTTGACATAGAAAGCTGATGTTTAGATGATTTCCTATAAATTTCTTTAGGGGATTTATTCAGAAATTAGTTTTTGCTTATAATAAACGGCATTGAGAATTAACACACAAGCAGACTTCTGGGTAGCAGGGCAGCCGCAAAGGGAGGAAGTTATGATACTATGACTTAATATTAAGTAGCTGTATTCACAAGATCGTGATAAAGTTTGACAAGGAGGGGATCGAAAATAACAAACAATTACCGTGACGTATTTTATAGACAGCCCTAAGGTAATAATCCATCTTTGATTACAACAACATCTTCTTTTTCTATCCCCTATATATATAAAGAAGGATGTTTGTGGGTGGGTGGGTCTGTCTGTCTGTACGTTTTTTATACAAATCTACAGTTTTATTCCGATCTTGATAAAATTTCGCATACATGACCTTCAAAGCATGAGGAAGGTCACTGTCTACCTCAGATTTCGGAAAAATAATAAATATCGATAAAAAATCGATATTCATGGTTATGGCAAGGCATATTAATGAGAAATATCTCATGACCAACAATGCAAGGCAAAGTTTGTACAACAATAGGTATCAACAATGGTATCAACACGCAATTCACAAACGCTCTGCATGAACCAACAATCAATATCTCATGACTAACAATGAAAGGAAAAGTTTGTGCAAGTGTAATTATCCCGGGCAACGCCGGGTACCTCTTCTAGTCTTCTATATATAAAGAAGGATGTTTGTGGGTGGGTCTGTCTGTACGTTTTTTATACAAATCTACAGTTTTATTCCGATCTTGATAAAATTTCGCATACATGACCTTCAAAGCATGAGGAAGGTCACTGTCTACCTCAGATTTCGAAAAAATAATAATTATTGATAAAAAATCGATATTCATGGTTATGGCAGGGCATATTAATGAGAAAAATCTCATGACCAACAATGCAAGACAAAGTTTTTGCAACAATAGGTATCAACAATGGTATCAACACGCAATGCACCAACACAAGGCAGGGATCAACAATATATATCTCATGACCAACAATGAAAGGAAAATTTTGTGCAAGTGTAATTAACCCGGGCAACGCCGGGTAACTCTTCTAGTCTATCTATATATATAAAGAAGGATGTTTGTGTGTGGGTGGGTCTGTACGTTTTTTATACAAATCTACAGTTTTATTCCGATCTTGATGAAATTTCGCATACATGACCTTCAAAGCATGAGGAAGGTCACTGTCTACTTCAGATTTCGAAAAAATAATAATTATTGATAAAAAATCGATATTCATGGTTATAGCAGGGCATATTAATGAGAAATATCGCATGACCAACAATGCAAGACAAAGTTTTTGCAACAATGGTATCAACACGCAATTCACAAACACTCTGCACGGACCAACAATATATATCTCATGACCAACAATGCAAATAAAAGTTTGTGCAACAATAGGTATCAACAATGGTTTCAACACGCAATTCACCAATAACAATGAGCTCAAAATGATGATGCAATGATAAAGCAGTCCTCTCCAAGAATTATAACAATGCAATATGGATAAGTTTCAATTTGTAACAATGCATAGAATTCCTGTTATTCAGGCTTTTCTTAGAAAAGAGAGTTCTTAGTACTTAACAATTTCTTGAAAATCTTTAAAAATGATCAGTAACTGGAGATAATGGAGAGTTAGCAGTGGCATCCTTGGAGAGGTCCAGCCATTGTGAGCCTTTAAAAAGATTTTTTTCGAATTTTCATTAAGAATTTTTACTGTATTAATTCTAAGCATTTTCATGTGTTTATTTTTAAGATATTGCAAAATTTAATTTAAATTTTTGAGATTGTTCTGTTTACATCCAAGTGTAATTATCCCGGGCAACGCCGGGTACCTTTGCTAGTTAATAATAATAAAGCTTACCGATAAACATGATAGTCATGCACGTTTAGATAAATTGCAAAATGAATTTTCTATTGATTTGCAAACACAACGAGAGTTAGTTATTGTATTATTAATATCAAAATTTATTAAAACCTAAATGAAATGTTCACGTTTAAAGGTTAATTCATCTATTCATATTAACAATAAATTGGAAGTTAGCAACCTTAATGAATGTCTGATGTCTTTAGGCGGGAACGCATTTTATCGATTATAAAATTATTCTTTTTTTGTTACACATAATATTAAAATCAATTGCTTTTTAAAAATAACCTTTTGAATGCTTGTTATAAAGGTATAATTTGACCCAACTGGTGGAAAAGTTTTCTACATCATTTAGCCAGTTGATTAGCGAACAATTGAGTAAGCGGTTGAATGTGTATTGGTACGGGAAAGTAAAAAAAAATGTTAAGAACCAACACTCGAGATGAATGGTTGATGGATGTGTGGTTATTAGAGCTGGAATAAAATATGTTGGGTTAAGTGTATTATGTGCATGATTGTGAGAAGGTATAGGGTAAAGTTGTCTTTATAATATAATATCCAAATATGCGACCGGGTCAGTCAATCACCGGTGATGTTTCACTAATTCACACTTGCAAGCGGCATGAAATGGAATCGGTATCTCCGGTCAAAAACTGCGCTACTACTCGATGTTCCCCTTTAGCGAGCCCGTTTCTCAATTCTAGTATAATGTGAATGCTTTTACGACATGCACATAATTTTCTCCACAGATGTGACTATATTCCTGGCAATCGATATTATTTCCTGCTTCGTACGTTTTCCACATTAGCTTTCAGCTCATTCTGTAATGAGTGTTCCTATGTATGTCCCACTGTACATACGCACAATTTTTTCCATACATCCCATTTTTTCAACTGTTCTTATTGTATGATCAAAAGAATGCTCACAAAATTAGAATAAAGATATTGCATCAACGAGATATTGGTTGAATGAGGTAAAATACATATGACTTATTGTTGCCTTCAGGATGATCTCCCGTATCAGATGTGCAGATTGAATTTGTTCGAGGGACTTCGCGAAGTTGATCGACTATACGCCGGTTAGATGAATTGAATTCTTTAAATTAACGAGGGTCGCTTCGTTAATGCACTTTTTGGTCCTCAGCCAATAATCAAGATAGAAAGCTGAAATTTTCCATGTTACAGACTTTCACTTTTTGTTGCATTCTGACAGAGTTGTCATTAAATATTTGGTTGCGGAGAAAAAAAATCTGGACATTAACAAACGTTTGTCTACTGTGCATGGAAGTTGTGCAGTGAAACTTTCACTCAATAGGCAGTGAGAACTGTGATTGATTTGAGAGAAACATGTATGTGGTGAATAATAATTTTTACTGACGGAATAAAAGATAACCAATACTTCATTGATTGTAGCTAAATTATAAATAACTGAAAAACTAAGATTAACGAACGCACCTGCGTTGCTGGCGATGAGGTAGATGCGAAAAAAAAAACAAAAACAAATGGGACAACGATGCTAGATGACTTCGATGATTTAACTCTAAAAATAATTGCAATAATAAAAAAATAATAAAGACTTATTCACAATATGCAATATCTGTTAACTATTAAGCACTCCGCTAGATATGATATTCAATATACAATTCAATAAATATCTCAGCAAACAACTGCGAATAAAACTAATTAAAATATCTTTTTTTTTTCCCCACAACGAAAAATCACATTCAAATTTATTGGATGCTAAACAATATAAAAATAATAATAATATAAAAGGAAAGAAAAAAAAAAAGAACATACTTCTTTATTAATTTTTGACAGAGAACCAATGATTCACATCTCATACATATGTTTGTGCCATCAAATGTTTGATGTCATCAAAGATATTTCTGAAAACTCATCCGTGATTGCCAATTTAAATTATTAGGCTTCTTTCACACTGTACGGGTTTGACCGTACGGCAAAAAATCGAACTGCGACATTCCTTTAGTGTAGTGAAGAAGAGTATGGCCCCTTTCACATTGCAACTCACGGCGCCCGGACGGCGACCGATGACTGATTGGCGTGCGTGACCAAATGCACGCTTTCACATTAGACGGTTTTAAATCGTACGGTCGGTTGCTCTCGAGCCACTGTAGTTGCAATTTCGTTATTTAATATAATTGTTTAAATAATGGAAGATATCCATGCAGAAGTTTTGATTACCCTTATGGAAGCTATAGTTCGGGACAGATTAACCTTGCAATGAAGAATCAAGTACGGGCAGCGATAAGTCTATGTTCATGCGCGTCTGAAATATAGTCCCCAGCATTTTTTTAAAATAAAATTATATAGTAAATATACCTGATTAAAATTTAAAAACTTAGCACATCACTTGCCAGGTCTTTTCATACTTTTTATTTAATAATTCATGCTTTTACACCTTTTCGGAACTATTTCTTATCATGGCTGCCACGTCGTCGCTATCCAAGTTGCACGCCTTGAACAAGTCGAATGAAGCAATTAGTTGTAAATGTTTACATAAGATTGAGTGAACAATATTCAAATAGTTCTATGGCAAGCAATTATCCTGCCTCTAGAGTAAGTTTTCCTTACTACCTATGCCCATCTTCCTTAATTACTCCGCGCATTGATACAAAGATCTCACACTGTACTTGTTCCTTCGTTGCAAGGTTAACTTGTTCCAAGCTATAGACCTGTGCTGTGGGACAAATTTCTTTAACTTGTTTACAATTCATTATAAGCACACCACTCAACCACGAAATCTAAGTTTTTGAACTTATTTAAATGGCTTTATGTTTCAATCAAAACAATGGCAACATACGTGCAAATAAATATAGTTTCATTTTTTTTAAAGTAGAGCCATCTATGGAGGAAGAGAAAAAGCATCTTTTCTATAAAAAATTCCGAAACCATATATGATGGTTTTAAAAATCTGCAAAAATTAGTTCCTGTAATAGATTAATTATTTTGGTTAGATTTTGTAAGAAAATTAAAGCAAATTTATGAAATAATTCTTTTATTTCATCTTATTTCACACAGACAGTCCGCCTGCGAGCACCGCCATTTTGAAAACAGCACTCAGGCCTTTATCTAGTGGGCTGTGAACTAATCATGGCCGAATAACAATATTTCTTGTATTAATTAAATAGAAATGAACTCTTTTTGATTTCTTTCTTAATTTCTTTAATTTTTGATTTATAATTTACATAATTTTCCGTATGTAAGGGACATGTCGTATTTTAAACATCGAAATATTTAAAATCTCTGCCTTGTCGCCGTTATCGTCTGCTTTCAGTGCTCTGAAGACGTTTTGATTACGTCAGATATCATCAAGACCTACAGCGCCATCTGGCAACACCCTCGCAACTAACCTGTGCAGAAGAAAGCTGCGCGAATCATTTCGCATATACGGATTGTCGGAAAAGGATCTCTGGTCAAAACCGAATAGTGCGAACTTGTTGCCCATTCGAATTTTCGCCGTTCGATTTTTTTGTCGTACGGTCAAAACCGTACAGTGTGAAAGGAGCCTAATTCAGAAAGCAACGATTCCTAAGCCACAGATAATGCTATCGAAATACGTATCCAATGTCAATGATTCCAATGTGATTTTTCGTTGTGGAGAAAGAGGTATTAATTTTAATAAGTTTTAACATATCCACAGTTTACAGTTCCTTTAATATTTCGAATAGCGCTCGAAATAAAAATAAAAAACAAGAGAGCTGTTCGATAGCCGTAATGTCGCCTGTTTGTTTCTCATAAAGTCTTAAAGAGTCCAAGGGAGAATTACGCTATACGTCATCCTTCAGTTTATTTAATGTTGAATAACCTCTCATAACAAGACATTTCCGGTGAGTGCTCAATATATAAAGTTTACAATACAAGCAGAAAAATTAAAAAGCATTATCAGTACAGCAGTACTGCAGAATTTTGCACAATAATATCCACGATCACTTACACTTTTTATTCGCTTTTGAGCCTGTAGATAGAATAATTTACAGCATTTATAATAGAAACACTATTTTTTTAATAGCTGAATCGAAGTGTTCACCTTTGCAGGAAAGGGAAATCCCATTCAAACTGATGGGATTGAAGCGAGAGGCGTCAAAGCGCTCGTTTTCTCCCCTCCCCCCCTTTTTTTTTTTTTTTTTTTTTTTTGTTGACCTGCTGATTTGCATATGGAATGGTGGATGCCAATTCGAATAAAACATGGATATTTTATCAAATTGCGTGGCAGAAAACCGTTAGTCGGTGCTAGAGATCGTGGTACAGGCCAAGAAGTCGTCACCGTTTACCATTTTTCCAGCTAACGGAGTTTGAACGAGGTTGAATAGTGGACCTTTGGGAGGCAGAGTTTCCTTCTGCCAAATTGCGCAGAGTTGGACGGAAGGTGTCTGTAACGTATTGTAAGTTAATTTCGATTCCTACTGCCACTACTGTTTATTAATGCAATAAACTAATGAAGACCATATAATGAAAGGACTAATTCTGGATTGGGGGATTTAATTGTGCATTATTTCTGAATTATATGGCCTTAACTAGTTCATATAAAATTACTAATACATTGCTGTAACACAATATACCCCAGGACTAATGTTGTCTAATTAATTTTGGAGTGAGCGAAAAATGATATGCGGACTCATATAATAAGAGAAATAACCAGAGCCAACTCGAGACAAAGCTGGGCTCGGTGCAAAGTCGTCGTGCGAGGCCTTTTAATAGTTGGGAGCATGAGGCTGGATCGCACCGCCCTTGGGGCAGCTCTGGAAGTGACGAATTTTGTTTTAATCATTTCGTCAATTTTAGTACGATCGAGCAAATTAAAATTTCTAAGCCATTAAGCGTTAATAAATAAAAGTAAAATTTATAATGTTTCTCCTCTCCCTCCTGTTTTTTAAAAAAAGTTAGAGCTTTTTTATAATTTGATACAGATCTTTAATGTATCCCATTGTGCCCACTGCTATTAAAATATCATTTTGAATCTTTCCAGAATGATTTTAATCAATCTTAATTCTCTTTCGCTATATAGCGCAGTGCGTAGATTTCGCTACTAATTAGCAGTTGCTTCATCGCTGGATAATTAATCGTGCATCTCGTCAATAACTGACTGATTGGAATCAGATGGACAGGAATCAGAATGCTGTCTTGATGCAATCTTATTAAGGGCTCATTTTGTTAATTGGACCTTCTTTGCCCTCCGAGGAGAGCTTTTATAACTCGAAGAAAATGCAGTCGATGGATTTATTGAAGAAAACTTCTGTCAAAAAAAAAAACGGATTTTATTTCCCCCCCCCCCCCCAAAAATATCATTTTTTGCAAAGAATTAAACATAAATGAATTAATTTTAAAAAATTTTGGTTCACTGTTTAATCATACAAAAAAATAGCAACGATTTGAGAATGAAAAAGGTAAAATTGCAGCTGTATATCTTCTCCATTGAGTTCCATTTTGAATTCTTTTAAATTCCCCAAGTGGCAATTAAAAGTATATCTTTTTTTTTAGCATGGTCTAGAAAAACATTAGTCTAGAGAATGCCACGGCCACTGACATGAAGTTGTTAACAAATTATTTTATGGGCCAGTAGATCGACCTATCTCTCATCTTAATCAACAATGCTGGTATTATTGTGAGACAGGGACATCAGGTAACGTTGAGAACTATCAGAAATAGTGTAAAAAGGCAATATCTCCGTGCAACAGCCTCATCCCAGTACGATTTTTCCCATTTCGAAGAAAGGCTTACATGGAAGGCATTTTCCATTATCAGAAGCACTTGTGAAGGCTGCGGAGGTAATTTTGAAGGACCTCTGAAAAAATGGCTTCCAGCATGTCTGAGATAACTAACAAAAACGTTGGAATAAGAGCATCGCATCCAATGGGGACTGCTTTAAAAAGACATCAACGTTGCCCACAAAGGACGAAGAAAGGCGCCAAAAAAATTCTGATCACTGTTTATTGAACAGCCTTCGTAAATAATATTATCAGAAGAATCTTTATTAGTGCCATCATTGAATGAAGATTTATTCGCAGGATCATAGACTTCAAAGGCCATTATAATATATGTTGTCAAAAGAAAAACTATTTTTAAAAAAATAATTTATTTTCTTTTAAATAAATATTAAACGGAGAGAGAATTTCATTATAAATATCAGTTATCTTCTTAAGTTTATATTATATAGTTTTTATTGATAAGCATTTATATCTTAGAATCCTGTTGTTTTCTTGAAAGGTTTGAATGTATTTCGATTAAGGATCGTTCAATGAAAGAAGTACAACGTTAGCATGTATGAGCTTTCGCGAATTCTGCTAACGAAAAGCGTAAATCTCACTTAAAAAATAAGTTCCTTGTCATTTATCCACTATCCTCATTTCTTTTCTATCCCCGCCCCTTTTTCCCTCAAATTGTTTTTAAATCCAGCCTTCGAATGTTGCGCTTCGTTGGCTCTCCCTGTGGGGACCCAGCGGAACAGACGGCGCAGCAAAGGGACGCCCCCCAACAGCAGCGCAGCCCAGTCTGGCTCTTGGCGAGTGTCGAAAATGAAATTGCCTTCAAAGCAAGATATAGGAAAGTGGTTATTATGAGTTTAGGAAATGAACAAGTTTCCTTATTGATTTTCTTGGAAAAATTCGACACGTGAAGGTGTCATTTTTGCATTCAAAATTGAGCTTTTAATTAAATTTTTCAACTTAATCATTTCTTTCTTCCCTTACCCAGAAGAAAGAAGTCCCCCCCATTCGCCGACATGAGGAAACGAATTTCGTTCGCGGAAAAAAAAAAAAAGGAAAGAAAAACAAACTTCTTTCCAATTTCTATCCTAACTTTGGTTTTAAATTTCTTTCTTTCAGATATTGAACTTTAATTTTCAAATTTCCGAATATCGTTTATATGCTCTAGCTCTATAAAGATTGTTTTTTTTTTGTACAGGGTGTTGCAGATAACTACAGGGCAGTATAACGGGAAGCCTACCCGCTCGATTGCAGGGGCCGGCTCGACATCAAATGATAGCTGGGTAATTTTATCAAAAACATGACAGTTTTGACGTTCACCCCCCCCCCTCCCCGACTGTGGAAACTGCTGGCTGCTGCAGGCCACATTCATCTCCCTCCATTCCGCCAATCGACCGAGCCGGCCCCTGCAGTCGAGCGGTTAGGCCTCCCGTTATACTGCCCTGTAGTTATCTGCAACACCCTGTACATCTTCGGTATTTAATAATTGACTTTTTTGCAATGAAATATGACTTTTAAATTATATTGTAAAATAAAAATATACTTTAATAAATACATTAAGTTTGTTCTCGGTATGTTCATATACGTCTATGGGCTACCAGAGCTATTTTTTTTTTATTGAAAAAATATTTTATAGATCAGAACATTTTAAAATTAAACTAAATATTTGATTTAATTAATTAATATTTAATTTATATTCTACTTAAGGTATGGATGTGTCTTGTTACACTGAAAGTATTTAGATACATATTTAGAACAACTAATTTTTGCAGGCAGGGAATGGGCCAAACTCCGAGCAAGTTTTTAAAGCGTCATCTCGTTACTTCTGCTTCTCAGGTTTCAGCCTTTTTTTGTTACACAAGCACACCTGTGAATTAAATTTCCCCCCATAAAACCAGAAAGTTAAGTTTAAAACGTTTGGTTGCCAAGTAATAAACTATTTTTGGGCTCCCCTCCAGTTATTCATGAGTGCAGACTGTTAGCATAATCAAATATTATTGATCGCGATTGGAACTACTTTTATAGAGAGCTTTAGGCATTTTCCCTTCCAACACCATCTTGCTTCATATGCTTATACGCTGAGACTGATCATAACCAACGTAGAAAATCAATATCCCTTACTTCAAGCGAATAAATTCAAGATAATCATCTATCTCCAGATGAAGATTATAATCTTAACTATACAGGGTGATTCTGAAAAAATGTGTATAACTGTAAGCAATGACAGAGGTGACCAGAATGGACATTTTCTTTTAATACAATGTGGGTCCGAATTGGAACGCTAACTGAGATATAAACAAAAATAAAAATGCCGCCACCAAGATCAACAAGTTAATAACTCAGGTTCTGCAACGCCTAGAATAATGAATTTTGGAGGAGTAATTGGGTACATAAAACTGTGTATACCGTTAAAATTTGATCGTATTCCCACGAGTAGTTTCCGAGTTACGCATTCAAAATCGTAACAGTGCTCACATGCGAGTACTAATCAGCCCGTGTTACGATGTTGACTGCGTATCTCGGAAACTACTCGTTGGAATGCGATCAAACTTTAACGGCATACAGATTTTTATGTATCCTATTATTCCTATAAAACTACTCCAATACTCCAATTAAAAAACTGTTAATGCATTTGTATAGCAACTGGCACATGCCGAATTTCATGTTTTTGTTAAAATTGATGTTCGACGCCAATTAAGGGGTCACATGATTTTTATCTTGGAAACCAAAAGAGATAGAATAAAATGTCAATGAGAAATTTGTAGAGCATGATCGAATTAGTCTGAAAATCATCATTCCAGAATACCTTTATCTGGCTAATTTTTGAGATAACCATTTTGTGAAAGTCTGAATCTGAAATACTGCAAAGCATAATACAAATTAAAAGTTACAATGAGAAGTTAAATCACAGAAAATATTCAAATTGATGTCCATCTGATGCAATAAATAAGAGAAGTCGTTTGTGGAAATTAACATACATATCCATCATGGATCTTAGTTTGAAGCTCAATGACATTTGAATGTGGAGAGGCATAAATAATTTCCTTCAGATAACCCCACAAAAAGAAATCAAGAGGAGTTAAATCTGGTGATCTTGGAGGCCACCTTACTGGTCCGAACTGTCCAATCCAGTTGTTCCCAAAAGTTGCTATCAGTAGATCAGATGCTGCTCGCACCTTGTGAGATGTTGCACCGTCATGCTGAAACCATACATTTTTCCTTGCTGTTAATGGTAGATCATATGCCCATTCAGAAACTTCATTTGTTAGTAGCTCAAGGAATGCCATTTAAATTTTGATGGGAAAACATTGGTTTAATAATGCTGCCATTCCAAATTCCACACTAAACATTAATGAATCATTAACTGGCCTCCCGCCTAAAATGGGGATTACCGTCTGACCAATGATGTTGGTTGTGTCTGTTAACAACCCCATTTCTCGTGAATTTCACCTCATTCGTCCATAATACATTTTATATAACTGTAGTATTATCCTCTAATACATTCAAAAGAAAATTGCAGATATCAGTCCGGAGCAAATAATCTTTTGGCCCTTCCAATGTTTGGTCATGTGTTAAATGGAATGGATGATATCTATTCTTATGAAGAATTCGCCATACATTGGTGACGGATAATCCACACTGTAATGCCGCATCACGGATACTATTACGTGGGGATGCAATGAAATATGCTATGACATCTGCATTTGCTATCCCTCTATTTCCAACTCTACTACGAGGCACATTAAATATTCTTTTGCTCTTAATCTTGTGATGGCTCTACGACTGGTATTTTGATTGGCTCTTCTTGCATTTAGAAACCCAGCATTAAAGATTTTTGCAGCTGCACGAAAATTTCTGTGACTTTCACCATAAATTATCACCATTTTAGTTAATTGTTCTTTTAAAATGCAGACATTTTAGTACTTAGCTGTTTTCGCCCAAAAGGAGACAAATTGAATGTAAATTAGAATATGAAATTATTTGTCAGGCAACTCCTATTCCGGAATTGGAATATTCCAGAATTAGAATAATATCAATTACTGTTACATTTTCTTAAAATTCGTAAAATGCTTTTACTAAAAATAAGGTCAATTGTTATCTTCTGAACTCTGTGGATAACGATACAGCAAGAATTGAAAGTTAAACTTTTACAAAATGTTTGTCTCAAATTTTCTCAAACATTACCCGGATAAAGCTATTCTGGAATAATAATTTTCAGATTAAATCGACCATGCTCTGCAAATTTCTCATTGACATTTTTACTCTATCTCTTTTGGTTTCCGAGATAAAAAACATGTGACCCCTTAATTGATGTCGAGCATCAATTTTAACAATACCATGAAATTCGGCACGGGCCAGTTGCTATACAACTGCACTAACACGGTTTTTAGGATATTTGGCCGTTATGCTTTGTGAAACAACCTGTATATACTTTAAAGAAATGCTATAGGAAATTGAGGATGCGCAATCTGATGCTCAAATTTGACTTTAAACCTCTTTAAGGGGTCAAATCATAACGTAACTTTTTAACCGTTTAAGATAGAACAAAAGTGGCTTTGGAAAACTTGTAGAACACACTGTTTATCCTAAATCACAGTTTTACATAACTTTTTACATAACTTATTTATTTATTTCACAAGAAATAGGAAAAAAAAGCTTTTAAGACAGTTTATTGAAGCGTTCTACTACATATAATTTTTCCCTTACCCTTCTTTCAAGTGGACAGTTAGTTCCGTTGTTATTTTAGCAACATTTAAGAGTAAAACAGTAATACGTAATCAAATGCAATAATGCACACGCATTAGACGGATACAAATTGTCAAAAGTGCCTGCCTCTAGTAATGCAGAAATGCTGGAAATGATTATAATTTATGGTGAATGCATCAGAAACTATCGTGCGAATATTGCGCTGGATTTCCTCTATCCAGTGTTACACATTGCACAATTTCAAGAGTGTGTACATCAACGAAGAACAGGATGTGTACATCAACGTCTTCTCAGAAGGCAATTACAAAGAACAATTAATGATATTGATATGATCGCCTATTTTGAAGCAAATCTTCATGCATGTATTTAGAAATGTGTCTTTGGAATGCGGGTTATCATGCCAAAGATGGAAAATACTTCACAAACATAAATATCGTCCATAAGATCTCACCCCTGTTCATTTACTTCAACAACAGTTGAGGATGGATTTTATGCTTGCTAAGCTAGACGTCAACAGTCATTTTAATAAGTGCATTCTCTGGAGTGATGAGTTCACTCAAGATGGTATTAAAAATCACCATAATTTATATTTCTGGTCACAAACTAATATACACTTTAACAGGGAAAGAAACCATCAATGCACATGGTCATTTAACGTCTGGTGCGGGATGTACAATTAGACAGTAATTGGTCCAATTTTTTACGAGGGTACATTGACTGGTACACGATATGCTAACCTTATTATTCAAAATGTGGTTTGTGAATGGGCAGAAAGCTTGTCTTTGGCTGAACTTCATCAAGTATGGTTTCAGCAGGATAGGGTACACCCCGCAAAACTACTGAAGTGTCACGACTTTTGAGAAATCCTTTTGGAACAAATTGGATAGGACAGTTTGATCCTGATCGGTGGACCCCAAGGTCACCTGATTTCACTCCCATGGATTTTTTTTTTTGGTTAAGCGAAGAATGCTGTAATCAAATTCCTCCCAGAGACTTGGATGAGTTAAAAACCAGAACTCAACACTCATATCCAAACATTTCTCGAAAAACATTTATTAATGTATATGAAAACCAGGTGTTACGATTTCAATTATGTATTCCTTCAGATGGTAACCATATTGAACATTTTCTGTAATTTTCTTGTGAAATAAAGAAATAAGGTTTGTCAAAAGGGTAATTTAGGGGTAAACATGCTGTGTTCTACAAGTGTTCCATTGTCACTTTTGTTGTGCCTTACACGGTTAAAAAGTTACGTTATGATTTGACCCCTTAGAAAGGTCAAAGGTGAAATTTGACGTGCGCATCAGATTGCGCATTCTCACTTTCCTATAGCATTATATTAACAGATTGTTGACAGTTTTAATAGATTTGTGGATCACTTTAAAGTAAACACCCTGTATAATTAATTAATGAATAGTTAAATGAAATTGTAATTTTTTAGCACATTTCAAAACCGATAGAGGGCTTCCACATTAACGAAATGGATTTCGCCTTCATAATTGGAGTACAAAAAAATTCCACTCGTGTTTCGGAAAAAAGTCTGCCTTTTATTTTACTATTTAAAATCTTGTAAATCTTTTGGGATTTTTGACGGCATCCAATCGGCGAGGCCACTAGATTTTTGTTCATGTGATGGTTTCATTCATTCAGACTTTGACGCAGTTGCTAGTTCGTTTTTGTTCTAAGAGCAGTATACATGATGATGCAGCTCAATCTATAGACGCTCAGATCAGGATTCTGGGATTGTCAATTCAATTTCGTCCACGCCGATCTCTTCAAGTCATTTGTTTCTCTGCTGATGCAGGCGCGGATTAACTATGCTGTACTATTAATGTTTGAATGCTTGAGCTTCTCCTAAATCTCTAGAATGCCATGTACTGCATAACTTTCATGGTTTCATCGTCTAATGATGACTAATGGACTATGAAAGCAATTCCGTCTAATTTCATTGTCATAACGATACAGTCTGAAAGGAAGGCTATCTGACGCATTGTCTACTAGGGCAACAGCCATAAGAATGGCAGTACAAACCTGGACTCTTCTGGCTAAAGCCATGAGGACATTTATTAGATCCTTCCATTTACCTATGACTTCAATAGCACTTAGGGATTCTCAGACTGACTTCGATGTCTCGAGCAGAATGATAGCTCATATGGTATTTTACTAAAATCACATGTTGGTATCTGGGATTCGCGTCTCCTCTTTTGCAATTATGTTCGAAGCCTTATGTACGTTTTATAGCAGATGGTTTTGCAAGATCTTTCTCTGGTCAACTTTAAGTTTATACATATTTTTTTCTATCTATTTGGTTGTATTAGCTTTTAAGTATTGTTGCAGTAACGGTGAAAAAATTAGCAACTAATGATGGAATTCGATAATTGCTTTGTTTAAAGATCAATGTTTTTAAGCACGTTCGCGCAGCGCACGTGTGTTTTCCTATGTTCAGAAAAGTTAAAAAAAATTAAATTTCAAGAATATGAACAAATCAAATGATTATTTAAATCAGAAAATCAACATTTATTACAGTGTATACAGTAGAATATTGTGTACAGTATTTTAAAAAATACGCTAAAGAGAAACTTGTTAATAAAATGATAGACCCCCTCGATTAAACACTAAGGATTTGAATATTAAAAAATATTTTAATGGAAAGAGTTCTTCCTGAATAAGCGTTTTCTCATTTCAGAATACATTCAAACAAGCTAATATACAGGATGCTTCAAAAACGACTTTACAACTTTGAAAATTCATATAGATTTATTCATATGGCTTAAAGACTTGGTTTTGTTGTCATTTTTAGCAAAATGCATCAAGATTTGACTCACCACCGCACTATCTCGACGACGTCCGTGATTTCCTCAATAACCGGTTTCCAAGTAAATGGATTGGTCGAGGTGCGCCGATTTCATGGCCCGCATATTCATCGGACCGTTACCTCTCAATTTTTTTCTTATGGGGATTCATCAAGGATACCGTGTTTAATCCACCCTTACGGGCTTTTCAGAGCTCAGAGCAAGAATCTACGCAACAATTGAACAAGTTACGCCTGACATGCTGCAACGACTTTGGCAAGCAATCGACATCAGATGTGTATCAAAAACCAATGGAAGTCATACTAAGTCTATTTAACTATAAGGTAAAAAACTTGATGTATTTTACTAAAAAATGACACCAAAACCAGGTCTGTAAGTCATATGAATAAATCTATATGAAGTTTCAAAGTTTGTAAAGCTCTTTTTAAAGCATCCTGTATTTAAAGCTAATGATATGATGTAAATTATTAAAATCTTCATTTCAAGGCATCTTATATCCAACTTAAATGGGAACTTATAAGTGAAATGACAGTAATTAAAAGCTTCATGAAAACATTAAAAAATTCCATTTCAAATTAAATTTCATTGCTTTTCTATTCGGCGAGGCAAAAGATTTACTATTGGGTAAGAATTTCTGAAGTGGGCCCCTCAAAAACAAATATGTCGTGAAATTAAAAACTTTTATTATAATTTGGTAGTACCTAATGGAGTATTAAAATTCCAAAAATAATTTTGAAAAATTTCCATTTGTTAAAAAGCTATAAACAAATACATTTTTTGTTACTTTTTGTTTAAAAAGTCATACCTCAAACTAATTTTTTTCAGATCTGTTTGAAATTTTGAAGATAACAAGTCAAAAGTATATATTTCATAACAAAATATACAAGAACGAGAAAAAAAAAATTTGTGTAAAAAAAAAAAATAAATAAATAAATAAAAATAAATAAATAAATAAATAAATTAAATAAAAAGAATGAATATTTTTAATGTTCTCAATCGATTTCAACAATTTTGAAAAAAATACATTGAATCTATATTTATTAACGAATTAGAATTTGAAACAAAATTTTGGTGATCTCTATTCTTACGCGAATGCCATCATTTTTTGTCAAGCTATTCAATCGTACCACTGGGCTGATATGCAAGAAACTCTTCATCATTCAATAGGGAGCTTCCCTGTAAAGCAACAGTTTTAAGCACTAAAACTCTTCGTCATTCAACTTTTGCGGACCATGAAACGCAAAACGCATTATTTTGACTATTTTTAACTGTTCTAAATAAATGTACCTACTATTGGGGCAGGTTTCATTTGCTTTCTTATTTAAGAAAAAAAACTTTTGAGCCCAAGATGCAATTTCATGGCATATAAACCCAAATCGAACAAATTGCATATGGATGAAGAGTTGCTTGCTTGCAGCCCAATGGTACGATTGAATAGCTTGACCAAAAATGATAGCATTCGCGTAAAAACAGATCACCAAAATTTTGTTTCAAATTCTAAATCGTTAATAAATACAGATTCAATGTGTTTTTTCCAAATTGTAGAAATCGATTAGAATATTCATTTTTTTTTTATTAAAAATTTATTTTTTTTACACAAAAATTTTTTTTCTCATTACTTTATGTTTTGTTATGAAATATCAACTTTTTACTTGTTATCTTTAAAATTTCAGACAGATTTGAAAAAATTAGTTTGAGATATAACTTTTTAAACAAAAAGTGCCAAAAAATGTTTCATTAGGTACTAGCAAATTATAATAAAAATTTTAAATTTTACGATATGTTTGTTTTTGAGGGGCCCACTTCAGGAATTCTTACCCTATTCTAGAATACTAAACGTAAGAGTAGCATTTCAAATATTATCATAGAGGAGAACGACGACGTCTTTGAAGGTAATATTCTCGGCGTTCTTTAAATTTTGAAATGTTGAGGAGGATAATCTTATTTTATCCTAATGCGTTTCTTGTTGAGCATAGCAGACTGAGATTCAACAAAATCGTTAGCCCATCACTGAAAGTTACAGCGCTGGGAAAATATTCACGTTAAAAATTTAATTTTAAAAGCGAATTTTAATTGACATTTTTTGTTGTTGGGTGCTTTTTCCATTTTTGAAATGAAGTGGAAACTAATAGTTTTAGAAGTATTCTATTTTCGTCTGTCGGCTGCCATGAAACGAATTTGCAGTAAACAAGGCTTATTTCCTCCTAGAGATTTAGCTCCATATACCTTTTCGTTTCCTTTCCGCTGAAAATACTCAAAATAAAAAATAATCCAATAGCTCGATCAACCCCGGAAATAATAAACCGCTGCAAAAATAGTTGGATTTGCGTATTCTACGAAACACGAGGGCAAAATAATATTGAATATTTTGAAGTCATATTTTTAATTTTTGATAAAATATTTATAAAATTTTATTCGTGCTTATTTTAGAGACCACTTATTTTCAAAATATAAATTTTAAAAAAGGCGAGTTTTAATCTCTCACGATCTAATTAAAATATCCAATCTAATATTTTGTCATAAGAAGATTCATCTTTCGATAAAATTTCCATGAATTAAAAATGGATGCTCTCGTATATCACAGATAATTAGGTGTTACTGAATACAAACTTTAGATACAATGGGGATAATTAATGCAAAAGTCAACCGATGTATGCTGGTCGAATCTTCTCTTCGCAGGTTAAGAGCGGAAAACTTTGGCTTTTGCAATACATTGTTGTGTGTAGCAATCAGGTATGTCATTTTCCAGGAAATTTTGAAAACGATTTATCCACATATTCTGGATTTTTTGTGTTCGTTTTTTTTGTTTTGAGTAGAAGCATTTCAGTTTTCCATTTGCTATGTAAATGCAATTTGAACAAAAAAAAATCAATACATACTGGGAACAGTTGGTGCATTAATTCGCCGTGTTAAAAAGAAGGCAACAAACAAAAGACGAAGAAACTAGTCGAATGAAAGTTAGCAAATAAGTCGAAGCTCCTTCGCAGACTTCCTAATCTGACGCTGGAAGTTAATTGAGCGTTAACAGAAATCGATTTGCTCACGCGATGCCACGACTGCGAATTTAACATTTTACGACCTATGCAGCAACCAAGAAATGCTGTTGAGGTTACTTAGGCTAAATAAATTTCCTTGAATTTATTGGGGTGCGTTTTCGATATATCGTAGAGAGAAAAAATTTGTTTTGAATTTTTATTGTTTTTCTTTATAAAGTGAAAAGTTCGTAAATATAGCGAATTTTTAAAGGCTGGCATGCATTTCAAGCATTTGCTTTTTATTTATGTTCTAAAAAGTCTTCATTAAACTTTTTTTTTTTTAATGAGGGGAAGGTTTGCAAATTTACAACTTTTTTGGCATAATCAAACCAACCTCTTCTAATTTTAATCATGTCAAGATTTTATATGGGGAATCTTGAGAATCAGTTACACGCTTACGCGTGTATCATTTATTTCTGTTTCAGTTTATCGAATCAAATGCTTCTGAGTTGTACTGGTAATAAAGCAAGTCAAATTTTTAATGCTATTTTAAAACCAAAATTAATCAATACTTTTTTGAATAGTCATAAGTTTTTTAAAAATGTAAAAATTATAGAAAGTATGGAAATGAAAATATTAATTATCATAAGTCATAAGTGTTTTGGAAACATTTTGAATGTTCAGATGAAGTTCGTTGCATAGTAAATTCAAAACGTCTCGAAGAATTAGGATGGCGTATAAGACACTGAGAAACGACAGCCAAGCGATGAAGGAATAAGGACGTATAATCAAGTTGGTTAGTTATAAATAAACTCGAATCCATGACGATATGACGAAATACACTGAAAACCATTTGAAATGTCAGTAATACAAGATTAAACAGAGTATAAAAACCGACTTTGATGAAGCTTGAACTGTTCCCTAAGTTGAAAGATACTTAATCCAATAAAAAAGAATTACTGCAATTCGATTTCTAGTTTCTCAGAAATACGTGGACAAACATACATACATAAATACACACACTTATGAAATTTGGCATACATGTTTAGAAGCCCACATAGACTAACATATATGAATATTGTGCAATTCCAACAATATTACCGAATTGATACCTTCTTTTTTTGAAGTCGGTTAAAAATAGGGGAGAGTATGTGTGTGCGCGAAAAAAGTTCATCAAATAATATTGGAGTGCTAACATAAAGAAAAACATAGGCCGCATGGTTAAAGTAAGTGCTCAATTTCATTAGCGTCTATTCCACGGGATTGGTGATCAAGAAACATGTTCGCTCACAAGGATCATAACTCAGTGGCGGATCTAAAACTTAAACAAGGGGGGGGGGGGGGCTAATCAGGTAGTTTGGTTAATATAAGTTATTTCGAATAACCACCACCTCCCCTCCCCAGAGAAGTGATGGTCCTGGGGTCTTTCTTATACTGAAGTTTGTAAGTGTAAATTTGTAAAAATATTGCAGTATTAAAAATCTTTACAATTTATCTAACTGGTGTATGTTTAGAACCAATGGGGGGGGGGGGGGGTTTCCCCCGGTCCCCCCCCCCCCCCTCTTAAATCCACCACTGCATAACAAGAGATTTCTCAAATATGGCATAAACCTCATCACTTCATTCATTGGCTAGTAATCCCCAGCATCCACTTCGAAACAACTGATTCATGAGAATTATGTTAAATATTCACAGTATATGTTCACAGAATAAGGATAACGCTCTTCCATAATAGCGTTTCTCTTATGTTAGGCTTTATGAGACTGATTAGTAAATGTTTACTAAACCCTCGCTCAGTTTAATAATACGACCAAACATTACCTTTATCTTACAAATCGTGAATCTCAATATGAGGAATATTGGGATGCAAAATGTTCTAGAAATGTAAAACCGCATGTCTCAAGAAGTAACACTGGGAGCATGTCTCTCAGAAAATGGCTGCAACATGCTTTCTAAACTGCAAGCGTTCAACATTGGTTTGGTAAATTCGGTTTTCAAAAATATCAACATCATAGTTGAATGAGCTTAGTTTGGAAACACAGTAGCCAAACAGTGATTTTTTCCTTACCAAATTTGGTATTTAACGCTTGTGCTATTATACGGGGAATATATGCCGAACCCCATCCTAGACAAAGATTATGGAGTCTAAGCAATTTCTTTCTTCCAACGACGAAATATTTTTTAGGCAGAAAAGAACAATGTAACATGGCTCATTCATTAGAAAGTAGCATGTTTTACCAATTTTAAGCGCACCGATCCTATATGATGGCATAAAGTTTTTTTTTTAATTCGAAAAAAATTTTTCCCCATGTATCTTTATAAAGATATCAATTTAGTATTCGTTGTGACCCGTTATCTAGATCCTTTTCTACATCTTTCTGAATACTGTTAGTTGATTATAAACAACTTGTATATGTGCCATAATGCGGAATTATCTGTTCTAATTATCGTGAACAGTTGCTGGCGTCGGTCAGTATTTTCCCGCAGATGTCCATTGTTTATACTGGCTCTGAGTGGATTCATAGACAGTGTCCTATCGTTTTTCATTTATACTCTAGAAAGAAAAATATCGTTGAACCTGAGTTGCTAAGGCAAGGCTATGTGATCATGTCACATAGATCGTTAGACAAATACCGTGCAATATGGCCTTAGGTGATATTCACTAAAACGTACCGCAAGTTCCCCAGCAAGAAAGGGATGTGTAGAAGCTCTAGTGTCACCAAATCTGTCATCTGATCTCCAAGCAGGAAAAGAATTAATTGAAATAAGAGACATTCCCCTAGGGGTGTCTCTTATGCGCCGCTATTGCGATTGAAACATTGTTATTGCTATTGCGTTGTGGTCAAACGACACATTATTATTGAGAGGCGATGAAGCGACTGGCAGTTGATTTCACAATAGCTAGAGCGATTTTGGAGCCTGTAGATTCAACGTGGCCTTTTAATGGATATGAAAAAAAACCGATTAAACTTAGCGTTGTAAAAAGATCTTTCGGGTCTTAAAATGTATAAATAAAAACGCAATATTTTCTAATGGGATCTTAGGAGAACTGGGATTTACCACTAAAAGAGAGGGCTTTAGCTTCAGGCATAAAGCAGAATGTAAATTATAATGAAAGCAATTTAAAGTTGGTCATTACTTGAACTACTTTCTATCTAAGTTTTTTTGTCTGGCTAAGGAAGACGTGAATCGCAGCATCAGCAGAGGAGGAGGAGGC
>JAHWFO010015474.1:11663405-11683916 GCA_023313115.1 Rhysida immarginata
CTCTAACATCACGTGTTTATATACTGAAGGTGTGAAAGGGTCGTTCGACTGGGGAGGTCACGAAGACCCCTGTCATGAATTCTGTAGTCTCTCTGCACTTGGAACCTTTTGAATCGTGGAATCCTTTGAAATTTCTTTTGTTTAAATAATCCGAACCTCTGGCCTCCTTCTTTATGTTTTCTCGCCCTCGTTCAATCCTTTTGTTTCGTGCTTTCCATGCCGAATTCGCTTTTCACTCGTTACCCCTGTAGAGCTAACGGACGATTTAAATGCTGTCGATTTCTCAGCCTCGGTTGTTGGAGAGTGCTTCGTTCTCTGATTAAGATTATCGATCTCACTGGACTGTAAATGAATTGACACAACGTACGAGTGCTTATCTGGTCACGTTCTTAAAATATAATAACAGTTTTCTTTATATTTTCATTTCAGATCTTTTGCTTCTCGAGTTTTTTATTTAATTTAAAAACAAAAAGATTATTGTTAAGAGATACGACCAAGCTTGAAAAACATTTCTGGAATACGTTTTTCAAAAACAAACTACAGAAAAGGATTTAGACTGTATTAAAAGAGCTCCAGAGCATCAGTTTTCAGCCAACGTTCGTGAAGTTTTTGGAAATCTTTCTGGAATCTCTTCTTCGAGATATGCTTCAGCTGCTTTTTCGTTTTGTACATTTTCTTTAAAATTTACAACCACCACATAAAAGCTTGACTCTTCATGAACTCGTAGCATTTTTCATGCCGTGTCACCGTTTGCTTTCTCAAGCAATGTTCATGTTGGATACCTATTTCTGAAACAAAACACAAAAAGATGAATATTCTAAACTGCGAAGTATTACAGAAAATTCCTGTTTTACTTGGAGAGGAAACGAAAAATTGGCACCAGCCATTTGTAATGTCGTGGTAACATCATCTGTTACCATAATCTACAGAACTTGCCCCTTTTAGTCTGCGAGTTTCCAAGAAAGACCTTCAACCTGTTGTTACCTTCAAACGAAACGGATATCGGTAAAACAACGTTGCTTATAAATTTGTGTCAATTTTTGATAAAGTGACGACTTAATTCTTAAAGATATTTATTGCGTTAATTAACCCCGTTTCTGAACTTTAGTCTGCGAGGAAAAAATCCCGGATAATAGGATCACTAGTGTTAATCACAGTGACCTTCTTCTCCTCGAACCTTTAAAATGCATTGCAGTATTATTATTATTTGTGTTATCAGTTTCTAAATTCTAACCCAGAATTTTGGAGAGAGTAACATGAAGTTCGGGATGGTAACTTCAAGTCAGATTACTGGAGGATAACTTACACGGTGGTAGGTTCATATTTTGTTGAAGTATGTATGTAATGTTTACGCTTATTCTTTCTTCTATTGTATTTGTTTAACAAAGGAACATGGATAAGTCATTTAAAAATTTCCATCGCAATTTAGTTCACTATTATAACCATGTCATTAAAACGAAAAGAAATGAACATCAAATACGAAAAATAAAAATTAGTAATTACTGATAAAGCCAGTAAAGAGGAGATGAGAGAAATATCGCCGCTTATAATTCAAGTTTTAAATTTTTAATTTTTGCTCTCATCGTAAATAATCTAACTTACCTGACTTGACTGTTAAAGAATAAAAAGTTTAGAGTATTCTAGCTTGTATTACAGTTTCGAGAAAGTTGAAACATAGCCGCATGTTTCAGCAATAAAACGTGAAGTACATTATGATATATGCCAAATAACGTTTCAGTTAATTCTGAATTCATAACGGAGCCTCAGTCGACTAGAGTTTTGTGTGGGTGTATCTAGACATTTATAACGCCGATTGTAAATGAGGAAGAACGCAGATTGGCGGTTCTGTCCGAGACACGCTGTTCAGCTTCGAATGGATCACTTGCTTTCTTTTCACAAGTGATGCTGCCCAATGACATTTCACCATTGTTGTTTCGCCGCTCTAATAACTTGTTAATTAGCTTCACAACGAAACAGTTGCCGACGATTACCGGGCGTGTTTGGTGCGGCTGGACGCCTGAGGGGGTCCACTCGTGTAACTGATAAGGTCTTAACATCCATTACGGTTGCCTCGGAGACGACGATATTTTTCCCGCTCCTTCTCGTCGTCAAAGTGCTGCCGGCAGTGTTTTAAATGATGAGCGAGCCTCTGTAGAAAGGAATAAATGTCATGGATAAGCTCACGCTAGGCTGCTGAAGAACTTCCATCGAGTAGTTTATAAGTGCGCAAGCTGAATATTTGAAGACCACTCTGGGTTCTCTTTTTATGGAAACTTTGAAAAGTTTCATTTAAAATTTTAATCGAGGTTAATTAATATACAGCCTTTAAGGAAGTAATATGATGAAACTTTTAGGTATTTAAAATTATTCATTTTAAAATGAAGTTACTTCGTGTATCATTTACAAAGATATGATCTCCGGATATAAATTATAATGAACGCAAAGGAATTAAAATTCTATATCAGATTTTTACGGCTTTCGAAATAAACATAACACTTGTTTCATTCTTCTATCGATCTCCGTTTCGAAGATATTTACTCTTAAATTCAGGGAGCCCTTAGTGGGATACCCTGTATGAACATGGGTATTATACAAGAATCATTGTGTACATATTTTGCCTGCTTGCAAATTAAGTTTTTGATTTAATAAACATTTATAAACGACTATGCTACAAAATTTGAACGAATTTCAGGAAAACCTATCCAGAAATTTTGGAAATTTTCCTCTGCGATCGCTGAGCGCGACCCCCTCTGTTCTTTAACATGGGTACACTATTTTAAAAAGCTCTCGGAAGAGTATTTTGACAACAGATATTAGCAAGCTAAATGAAAACGTTCCAGCATTAGAGTTTCCCCCCTTATCAACGGTTTAATTTATATATTTATATGATTAAAATTCGAATTTATAAATGGTGTCGTATACTTCAGCTTTCACTTTCATCGGAAGCTAGTTCAAGTATTTCATTTCAGGAAAAATGCGGCGCCACAAAAGCAGGAGGCCATGCACCTTAAACCTTCTAAGGGAAAATGATTTTTTTTTTAAACTGGAAAAAAAATTGTCATTAGACAGTTTCAAAAGGCATGATCAGTCCTGCCCATTAATGTGCAAGCGATAAGCTTCCAAGTTTAACTTATTTAAATTAGAAGTTGGGAAACATGGAATATACTAATTTATATTAGCAATCATTTTAACTTTAGAATTAATTTGTACTCAATTTTTGAATGAAACTCGAGAAGTTTTACCATTACAAATAGAAATTACTAAATGTTGAAAGCAATAGCGGACTCCGGACAATCATCCCAATTTCATGAACTGAGTGATAAAATGCAGGAATTTGTTCTTTTTTAAGCATGATAACAACAACAACATTCTAACTGGTCATTTTCTATATTGCAACAAAATAGAGAATACAATCCGTCGGCGAAGTTGACATTTGAACTATCCCCTTCTTTCAACAGCCTCCTTAACATTTACAGAAGGAGGCATACCACATTCAGCATCTGGTTGAATGTATTTGAAGAATTTTCAGCTCATCTGATGAATGTTCCGCATATAGAATTATCTTCTGAGCGAAAAAAAGGTGGGCAACAAGAACCATATTAGATTTGATTAGATATTAGAGAATTTGGGAGAATTATGCTTTTGAAATGATTGCAGAAGACTATGTATCAGAGCTAAGTCAGCGTTATTATGATAAATTCATGTACATTGTTTTGCTTAACCGTTATTTGATAAAGCAAAAGTGCATGCTTCTTTCTTAAAGTAGTCGCAAACTACTCGCTATTGTTTGTACATGGAAGGCAATTGCATAATTACGATTAAATTATTCCCTCTTCCAACATATTTAGAAAGCCTTATGCCATCATTAAACTTGGTCGATGAATGCTTTTCGGTGTTTCGCTATCGTTAATGAATGCCCTTTGGTGTAGCTCGTCACAGAAATTGAAGCCGTTAATTTTGTGGTAAAAAGGCTGTTAGAAACTGTAGTGACTTATATTTTCTAGGTGTAGAGAACGTCAAATGTATTATTGATCTAAGGAGTTTAAATGATTAATTTAAATTTAAATGAGTTCAGTCTCCTTTTAATGGGGAAAATCGTAAAATTAATAAAAACAAAATTAATAATAAATAAAGTCACCAATCTTGAAAAACGATGAAGGAACTTGTGAGATGGAAGAAAACTCAAAGGATGTAGTCTATTGCAGATGTTGTTGAGGATGTAGATGAAGTCTTGTGAAGATAATGTTGATAGGGGAAAACGATAATCTTGAAGAAAGTGTTGGTTTTGAAATACAGATGAAATCACCCTCTTCAAAATTTCATCTGTATTTCAAAACCAACACTTCCTTCAAGATTATCGTTTTCCCCCGTCAACATTATCTTCACAAGACTTCATCTATATCCTCAATAGACTGGGTTTATTTCTACTATCAACAACATCTGCAATAGACTACATCCTTTGAGTTTTCTTCCATCTCACAAGTTCCTTCATCGTTTTTCAAGATTGGCGACTTTATTTATTATTAATTTTGTTTTTATTAATTTTACGATTTTCCCCATTAAAAGGAGACTGAACTCAAATGTATTAGTAGACGATTTTTATGTTTATTTTTTAAAGAAGAAAGTTGGCGTATAAATAAATAAATAGATGGTCTTAGGCATGTAGACTTAAATTTATTGTAAAGATACGAAATAAATAAATTCCACCAAAAGATATGTTTTTTTTTCTGATCTTCTTGAATGATATGATACGATCCACCAAAGAGGGGACATTGACAGGATATTTAGAAACTTACTTACTTTTCAAAAAAGAAAAAGATTGTCTAATTCATGTCATGTTTCTATAGTCAATCGTTATACCGTATTGAATATGCTGCTGTCACTCTGCTTATAGTTAAATAGTAAGAGATCACAGGAGGTGCAATAGAGAATGTGTTATTATTTTATCAAGGTAATAAATTTCTTCCTTGATTTTCTCTATTTTCTTTTCAAACGAATTTTCATCGGCTTCGGTGGCTCAGTGGGTGCGTGATCGCTTCTGATGCCCGAGGACGCGGGTTCGACCCCGACCGAGGACGACGAGGATTTTTTCAGGGGGAAAATCCTGAGATCACGCACTTCCTTCGGAAGGGAAGTAAAGCCGTCGGTCCCGTGTAGTCGTTTGCCGGCTGCACGTTAAAGAACCCTTGCGAGGCAAAATTTGCGGCCCCTATAACGCCGTCCTGAAATGACCGTAGCAGTTGAAAAGGACGTTAATACCAAACAAAACAAACGAATTTTCAAACGAAAAACCTTTTTCCACATAATGTATATTGAAATATTCGCCAAGAATTCTTATCAAGCGTTACTGATACTAAAAGCGATTAGGCAGAAAATGGGACGAATTTTAAATTCAATTACATTGGCAGCTCTAGGGATGCGGTAAAAAATTTGGAATTATTTCATATAATTATTTCAAATGGATTGCGCCTTCAAATTTGTTTCAAAATGTGTATATTTTTTACACGATCATTTCGCGGACTTTTCAATATTGTTCGTTTGGGATCGGTTTCCAGCCATGTCACCACATCCGAGTCCGACATGTCGAAGAGAACTTCTGTTGGGGTCTGTACGATCTGAATGAACACTGACGATTGCGAGGCGAATAATTCTAAGTGTAGTCTAGTCGTAATTATTTAAACCTAGATCATAGAGACATTTGTAAAAATGGCATATGCCATCCACCATCAGGAATGTACTATACTCTCAAGATATATAAAAAAGTCATATAAAAATTGATTATGTCTCTTAGCAATGTAGTATTAAAGAGGAGAATTTTAATGAAGAATTTACATTTGGAAGAATTTACCTTGATTTTAATGAGTTCTTTGGATAATGACAAGTTGGAACACGAATAACTAAATTTTATTAAATAAAATGTTGTTTTGTTTATAAACAGCACTATAACAGTAAGTTTGTTTCATTTATAAGCTATTCACGAAAATTCTTTTAAATGAAAACTCTATTTCTCAAATGGAGATGCCCACATTTTTTCTGTCCTTCCTGAATGGCCGCATGAAAATCTTTAGAATATGTTGAGCCCATTGAAAAAAAAAAACTCTTATTGGAAACAATAGAAATAGAACGTTACCAGGTGCAAGTCAAAAAGAAGGAATAAATTTGGGATAAATGTTTTCTTTCACTCAAAAAGAAGAAAGCCCGTCTTTTTTTTAAAGAAATCGCATAAATTTCTTATTTGAATCTTGTATATTTTGAAAGCAATGGTTAGATTTAGTAATTTGAACGGTTCTTTAAAAATTATTTATCAGAAGATAAAAAAAGACATTAAACTTATCTATGCTACAGTTGAAACAGTAATTATTAATAAGAAATGGATTCTTGTTTAATGCTCGGAAGAAATGCTTCTTTTTTTCTTACTTTAAATCTTCGTATTTGTTAATAAATTTATCTTTGCTTAACTATTTTGAAAGAAGAGAAGATTGTAGAATAAGCAACCAAAAGTTGGATATCTAAAGTTAGACAATTTGAAGAAAAATTCGTAAAGTAAGATAAAAAGAAAAAACAATAAGAATGGTAAACACTTAAACCATTTTCCAAAACTGATAATTTTGAGTTTTCGCCGAACTAGCCTGGGATTTGAAATCCAATTCTCGAGGGAACTTTTCATTGGCGATGAGAGTTTGACGAAGTGGGGGCGTTTCACAGATGGCTCCCAACCTTTTACATTTCCTTTTCCTATTGATCGACCGAACATTTTCTCCTGACTCGCCCGTCTTTTATACCTTTACCTATGACGTTGGCGCTCCAATTGATCGGAATAATTCGAAGTGAAAGCGACAGAGGAGGCGTTTGTCGACTTTCAAACCTTTGAACTCGTCATTTGAATTACCGGTTACAATTAAATTTCGATTAACGATTATCGAAGCCCACTGAGATTCATGCAACTCTTTTTAATGACGAACTGTTTGTATAATTGAATCCAATTCGAGATGGTGGGAAAAGCTGGAATTTTAATATCTAGTAAAAGAAATCATCAATTCATCTTGAGTATGCTTTATATGCCTTTCGTTCTGTTTTTATTTTAGAAACATTCAGAAAATTCCGTTCAAGAACAGCAGCACGGTAATGCAGCGTTAGAATACGGTCACGTTCTTTGATTCAGCAAATCGGGTTATAGTATTGGATGTTTCTCGGATGACCAAATATCGACGGCTCTACGGACTACAAAGTCTAAAAACTAAAGAACAAATTGCAGAGAAACTCTTTAACACAAAGAAACAACATAATTCCGTTTGCCGATGTTGGTCTTAGGCTCAGTTGATCGGATTTGAAAGGAAAGCAGTTCTGCAGCTGACAGGCTTCCCTTGTTTGTCAAATGAGGATGCGTTTTTTTCCTAGAGGAGTAATTTTTAAGGTATACTAAGCAAGATTAAATGATTTGAATAGATGTTTTTAAAATATTTCATAGATTAATGAACAAAAAATTAAAATTAGAAGAATGTTTAGGAGTCATTCCATACAATTATTTAAATTGATAAAGAAATGCTGATCACGATTTGATCCCAAACAACAAGAGCACAGTACCAATTTTCATTTGCTTCGATTTGCGCTTAACATTTTAAACAACATACATGACAAATTAAAAAAATAATTATTTGCAAGGAAATAACATTCTATAAATTTATCAACGTCTCGTTCTTTTGGCATAATGAATTCACAATGACATATATCTTGGCTGAACAGGGTGGTTGATTTTTTTCCTTATGAATTCAAACTTGTCAAGTCGCAATGAGAAGCAAACAGAAGGGAAAGAAAATCAAGACATTTTATGTTGCTTGCTTTCAATGTTTGTTTTGCTAAGACCCGCTGCTATTTACTCTCGGAATTTGGAATCCCTTCTAATTATTTGTTTTTCCTTAAGGAACTTAATGATTAAGAAAAATGAGCGGTACTGTTGATTTTATGAAAAACTCAATGGCAGATTGGTCTTTAAAAATTTCTTTTTATCTTCATTAAATAAGATTTGTTTTGCCTGCTGTTGTTGTTGTTTTTGCATGAGTAAAAACTAAGACCGAATGCGTTTCCCTTCTAAGATAATAAGATGCAATTCGCTTGAGCTTAATGCTCATGGCTGTTATTTAATTGGATAAATTTTAGCTTTATTTTATGAAAGATATTTTAATTAAGAATTTTAAAAATTTCTAAATGACTGCCGTATTTAAGAAAAATTTAACCTCGCTAACTAGTGCATAGTTCACACTTGAACAGAATTATAGACTTCTAAATATTCTATAACAGTAAGTTAGCAAACTCTGATTTACATCGCTCCCATTTGGAACGAAGTTTTCTCAAAATTATACGAGTAAGTGATCAATATCAGAAATTCGGCGATTATAATACACTGTAATTGTCTCGCATGGTCTAACATTAAGGCAGCCTCTAAATGGTAGACTTTGTTCATTCCAAATATCAAGGCGAGCCTTTATAAATGGCCAGTTGTTGGCAGGCAATTACAAATCTTATGTAATTTGAACGGAAGGGACACGCTAGTCAGTTGTTGGCAGGCATTTTTTCTCGAGGAGTACTGATAGTGGAATTATGGAAAAGGCAAGGGACGAGACTTGAACTTGTGACATCATGCTAACAACTTCAGGTCGAAAAGTTGACATCAAGAATCAAGTTGTAAAAAATTTCGTTCGATTGTGAACGCAAAATTTTCTAAAAGTAGACGAGTTTTCTACATGTGTGGTTCAAATGTGAACTAGGCATAGGTATCATCGAAGTTCACTCACTACCTTCAAAATTTTAGAAATGCATTCATATTTGGGGTTAGTATTACTGGCATGAAAAAAATACATATTAGGGCGGATAAGAAATATGCACATATAGTATCATAAAGGAAAAAACCCCTCTTGTCCACAAGGAAAGGTTTTGCTTGTGGAAAAGAGGTTTATTTCTTTGTCAATAGCTTTATCCACCGCTATCTTGCCTTTTCTATCAATACAGTATATCCTATATATTAAAACCACGATAGAGATATAAAGGTGTTCAAACGATCGCTATTTGTTTGGCTAAATAATGAAGCTAGTTCTGCATTCTGGCGCTTCTGGCGGCGCTGCACATTAGTAGGGCTTGGAGATCTTTATTAAAAGAGATTAGGGATAACGCCTCCTATAACAGAGGCGTTGCTAGGGAATACATTAATTTCATCCATATGAACTCGTGCTAATGTTCGTTTATTTCATTTTAACATTTTTACTTAGTATATTTCTCCGGATGTGTTTCAATATTACATCACTCAGCATTATTAAAAATCTGCATAACAAAAATATACTAGATATTATGGAAGCAATCAAAATCTACACAATATAAAAGATTTATTAAACTACAATATAGAAGACAAACACGATTTATTAAACTACTAAATCATATACGAAATAAACTTATTACAAGAAATTAATTAATTGTACACTGCTCAAAACAATTAAAGGAACACTTGTAGAATCCCCTACAGAGGGCGTAAATAATATTTTTTAGCAATTTCATCTTCTGCAACATGAAACCTACTATCTCCCTCATAGGAAATGGTTGAAGCCAACACATTTTGCTGGCAGATGTTCTGAGAAATTTGCATAGCAATATAACCCCCCGGAAAACAAAGCGGTTACATGCCAGTACACTCTTTGCTTGGAGATAACGGTCGAACATTAGAAGGTGCAGGCATTCTTGGAACGTTGTTGTTAGTGATCTGACATGCCACGAAGGCATCTTGAAGCAGTAGAAGCTGCGAGAGCCGTAACATTGCTCCAAACGGGTCAATCATTACGGACTGTGGCAAATGCCCTCAATGTGTCCTCTTCCGTCATTTTCCGACTGGACACGATTCCAGGCGACTGGCTAGTACACACGAAGAGCTGGGCAAGGTCGCCGACGCTAAACAACCGCCAATCAAGATCGTTATGTGCGGACTTGTACCCTGCGCCGAAGAACCTCAACGGCCAGAGACCTGAGAAATGAGCTGCAGATGTCAACTGGGGTAGCTGTTTCAGATCAAACAATCCGGAACAGATTACGTGAAGTTGGCTTGAGAGCCAGACGACCAAATCGAGTGCCTAGCTAACCCGCCAGCACATACAGGCGCGACTAGAGTTTGCACATCAACATGTCACCTGGCAGCTTCGCCACTGGCGTTCTGTTCTCTTCACAGACGAGTCAAGATTCCGCCTGATCCGCTGTGATGGCCGTCTACGTGTCTGGAGACGACGTGGTGAGCGAAACACCGACGCAACAGTTTGTGAGACTGACCGAATGGGATGTTGTTCCATTATGGTTTGGGCTGGCATCTCAATAGACCATCGAACGGATCTTGTGGTCGTCCGAGGGCGAATGACCGCTGACGTTTACATTCGTGACATTCTGGAAGAACATGTGATTGTTGCTGCACATGGCATGGGGCCTGGATTCCTTTTGATGCAGGATAATGCTCGTCCACACACACCAGCTATCACTCAAGACTTCCTACGGATGCATGGCATTCAGACCATGAGGTGGCCTGCAATGAGTCCAGACCTAAATCCCCTTGAACATCTTGACAGGCGAATTCGACACCGCCCTTCAGCTCCAGAAACACTGCAACAGCTCATCCAGACACTTACTGAGGAATGGAACCGGCTTCCCCAAGATCACATCCGTCGACTGATACGGAGCATGCCTCGAAGGTGCATGGAGGTTACTGCAGCCCATGGTAGAAACTGAGTGGTGCAAAAACTGATCCCTGGAAGAAACGGCATTCTCCTCACAACGTCCAAAGGACATTTCACTTTGTTTTAGGCAGGGGTCCTGCAGTTTCCTGTTTTTTCTTTGTTTCTTTCCTATTGTTAAATAAACCGTCTTTTAATGATCACATACAGCGATTTTGTCCATATTATTGGTAGTTGCTTCTGCACGCTGCTTAATAGAAGTGTTCCTTTAAATGTTTTGAGCAGTGTATTTTATCTTGTTTATCATTTTATTAATATTAAAGCCTAAAAACTGTGTAACATATTCTTTTATTTATTCTTATTTCTTGTTCTTAGTTGTTATACTAGTTAATTTTTAAGTGCATTTTCATTAACCCCGTTTTGGGCTTATGCCTATTGGGGACAACACTGGGTCCGGACCTCCAGTTTGTCTGAAGGTTGTTTTCCCAGTTGCTGTTACATTACTATAAATTATTTAATTATTTCTTCTGTAGTATAAATGTATTTTGTGACTCAGTTTTCGCTTCGTTTTGTTTTTTGTTTTCGTTTTTCTTTTTTCTTCTTAATCGACTTGGCTTCTTTCTTTATGATTTCTTTTTTATCTCCCCATTTTAAATGTATTTTTCATTAACCCCGTTTTGGGCTTCGGCCTGTTGGGGGACAACATGGGGCTTTACCCACCGGTCTACCTGGTGGGTTATTCCCTGTTGTTGTTACAATTATTATTATTATAAAATTTATTTAATTTACTTAATTTAATGATTATCATACCACTCCTCTTCTATAAGAATAAACTAATGTTATGATTACGATATGACATAACAATTTAAAGACAAAACAAATTTTATTTTAGTATATATGTACAACACAATGATAAACAATCCAATAAAAAGAAGCAACATGTTAAATCCTATATAAACCATTAATTTTTGCTTACCTTTGCTTGCTTAATATAGGGACTGTATACCCCAAGATCTTTTATAAGCCGCTATCTAGCGGTCATCACTCAAACGAGCTTCATTTTAACCGTGGCCTTCGAGATATACGGCCTCCGCATCGGGCTTGAAATTGCGTGCCGAGGCATTTTCAATTTTTGACCGCTAGTTGGCGCTCATCAGGGATAAACAACCACTTTCTACCTGATCGCTATGCTAATTTATCCGACTTTATCTCGCAAAATTCTGGCTCTCACGACAAAATTAGGTCTAATAAAGAAAACTATCTTTCATGGAAATGATTTTATAGGGAAATTTTTATTATACGCTCAAACTGACAGTGGAATAAAAATTCTATAAATATGTGAAAAAAAACCCCTGCCCTCATACATCCCTGCCTGTACTTATGGGAGGTTCTCCTTGTTATAAAAGAACATTATCACTTTAAAACTTTAGTGAAAAATCATTACTTAACTGAATTTCCTTTATTCGTTTACATTTATGTATATCTTTATGTAATATTGATGAATTTGTCTTTACACCGGTTTAGTGTTTAATTTTCAGCAAGAGCAAATGACACGATCCTTATGTGGTCTTGGTTTTCATTGCATTGAATGAAATTAATGAAACGAAATTATTCCAACATATTTTTAACATTTTTCAAACGTCACGCTCGCACATTTTAATGAAAACGAATTATGTATTGTGCTGTTAGTTTTTCTTTTGAATCGAATCTTAATATAAACCGATCTGCATTTGTCACAATGAGCGATATATTCGATGTAAGTGAAAAATCGATTTAAATCGGATTCACACACAAAATATTGAAATAAAATGTTTTATCAAGAACAGATGAAGAGGCGGGGGGTATTCACATACGTACCTTCATCTGTTCTTAGTTTTATCAATCATTTTAACAAAACTTACACATTATATTATGTGTATGCTAAACTACTTTTCACCACACGTCATCTGGAAAGGTCTGCATAAAAATAATCATTGATATGTGGGCCGATTTGAGTCTATTGCGTTTTTCTAATTTAAAAAAAATTATTTTTTCAAAAAAAAAACGATACCCCGATTCGATATCATCAAGAACAGATGAAGAGTGTATGTGGGGGGGGGGGGGGCTCATCGTTCTATTACCTACCTTCATCTGTTTTTTGATATGCTCTAGACGATTTATCGAACGAGATCGTCTGCACTATTATCGAAACATCCAACAACACGCTGTTGAATGTACATTCAACTCAAAAAAACAAAACACAGCTAAATACCAGTTAATGTAGGTTTCGGGCTGATGACAGCATAAAGCGAAATTAGATAGTAATGATCATTTAAAATAAAGTAATTTTATTAAATGATTAATTAATAACACACAGCCTCTGAAAAGAAGGAAGTTTACACTAACACTGAATCAGGAGCGTAGCTAAGGGAGGCAAATGTGTGCGAAGTACACGAGCGCAACGAATTAGCACTTTAAAAACAACGAAATATCTCAATGAGAGAGTGCAAAAAATATAAATTACAAATATATACAATCAATGAAAAAGCAAAATACAAATTAATAAAAAAACTACGTTCGAAGTGTTTGTTTTTCCATTAAATTCACGAAATAATTTTATTAACGTCTGTAGCTTCCATAGATTTAGCTTGAATCCACCGTTGTTTTATCCCTGACGATCCCCCTCTAGCGTTAAAAAGTTGAACTCCCGCTGGCACGTTGGAAAGCATTGAAATGAGAGGCGATGCGGAGGCCTAATATCTCGAAGGCCACGATTTTAACACCAAGCGTTAACAATGGGCTATTTAAGACTTTTTATTGGTGGAAATACGAATAACAATACCCTTCTAATGATGAATAACCAAAGTATGATGTTTCCACACTCAGGCCTTGTCTCTCGGTGGTCACGTTTGAACTCAAAGCATTTTTTAAGAGCAAAATCGGCACTTATGCGCATGTGCATTGATCATTGTTATCGTCATTAATTGTTGTATGTAATTGTTGTTAATTTGATCATCAATGCTAGCAAAGCTCTTGATTGTGGGGAGAGGATTGTTTATGATTGTTTATGAAATCACACAGTTGTTTGCCGTCAGATTTTGGCGGGTTCCATCTAGTACTTTATTAAGTGGCTTAAAAGCAATATCAGCCCCGGAACCAATAAGAAAAATTATTTGATAGCAACAAATAACAAGGCCGCTGTATATGGTGCCCAGTGTTGGCACCGCTACCGCTAAAAATAGCGCGCTATTATTAGCGTCGCTATCGCTATTGTAGCGATTTCATAACGCGCTTATTTTCCAAACAGAGTCAGCGCATTTATAGCGTCGCTAGCTTTTTTTTTTTTTTTTTTTAAATCCAAGCGATATTTCGCTTATATTTCGCTAAAACTTCGCTAAAATATGAAAAAAGATTCGAATAAGTCCAACTCGATATATCGGATTTTTTTATTTGACTATTTCGATTAATTCGGACGTTTTTTAAGTACCGGATTTATTGCAAGGTGATATTTATTTAGGGATAAATTGCAAGGGGAAACGACTGATATTTATCGATAGCGAAGAATATTGCACATCCCTACTAGCGACCGGGAAAAGTCAGTGAATTTTACAAAATATCAGAATTTTACAAAATCAGCCAAAACATGCGAAATTGGAACGAAGAATTTGAAAAATGTCAATAACATTCTATCAAAACAGATTTCTTTTGGTGCTGGTGATCAGGGAAAATTATGTGATCAACCGGGAAAAGTCAAGGAATTTTTTTCAGTGCGAATGCGGATTTTCAGTGGGAATCCTGCATCCAATATGAATCGATTTTCTCTTTGAGATAACAATTATAAGATTTCTCATTTATTTCAGAATCTGTTTGTATATGTAGGAACAGCTGTGTAGGGATGGGTTCAGAAACTTTAGATGTAGTAGCAGAGGTTGTAGAAGGATGTAGAAGATAACTTCAATATCAAATTGCCATCACTGGGATTGCTAGAAAAATATTTTAAGCAGAATGCAGAGACTACAGAAAGGTGCAACTACTTACAAAGTGAAGTGTATGGTTTGTGGTAAAATCATTTCGAACAAAATGGAAATGGACAGCAATTGCAATTTGATAACACACTTAAAGGTAGGTACTACTTACTAGGTATACTGCACACTGGTATATACGTACTAAAAAACATTAATTTAATTGCTAAAATCATTTCATGCTAGAAATATTAGTATAAGTATGCCTTTATTTCCATTATCCATCCTATACAACTAGACCAGAAGACATGAAACACAACTGAATGAATATGAAAAAAATAGAGGAACAAAAAAAAAATTGAAGCGAAAGAGATCGTTCACAATACAAGCATCACATCTAGTGCTCCAGTTGAGCGTTTGTTCAGTTGAGGAAAATTGGTTTTAACCTCACTGAAAAACTGACCTGACTTTTGAAAATCGCCATCTACTTTTGAAAAACTTGTGCTATTAAAAAAAAATAAAATGTTCTGTTAAATAAATGTGTGTTTTCTTAAACTGTATCGTATAATTTGACATATGAGAAAAAGGTATATAATTTTTAAAAAGTTGTTTTACCCTTCTCTTTACTTCATCACACCACAAAGGGTAACAATGGCTGGCTATTTTTTTAGCGGTAGCGACAGCGATATTTCGTCGACATAGCGGTAGCGGTAATTAGCTAGATTTTCGTTGATATAGCGGTAGCTTAGCGAACTAGATTTATTATCTAGCGATGCCAACACTGATGGTGCCCTTGTGAGCTGTTATTTTCACTTGTTTCTCACTGATGAAAGAGACAGAGTTCCGAAATGTACATATGCGTTTTTATTTTATAAAATTCATTTATGTGGAAATAGGGGTTTCTTTTCTTCCTCTGTTGTTATCCTAGTGTCACAGTTTTGGCTGTCTTATATTTCTATTATACTAAGTTGTTTCTTGAGTTATACATAAATTGAAAACTATGTATATTTCATTAATGAAGATAGATATTTCAAAATGAATTGAAATGTGATTTCAGGTTTTATTAAAAAAAAATTTTTTTTAGAAATTCTTTCATTTCATTAAAAATACATAACATTTTCCTAAGACCTATGACCACTTAAATACCTCCCCGAATTAATATTAATGCAAAATAATTTTCCTTTCAATGATAAGTTGACAGTTCATATGCATGAATCAATGAGAATCAGTTTGTTAACATTATCTTGAATGACTGATTATAAAAAGAAACGTTGAAGTAATTGTAATTAAATTAATAAGTCATGGAATACTCTCAACGGTATAAAGAAACTTTTAATAAAAATCAAAAAGATAACTATTTTGTTTTTATTGATTAATACTTATATAGTTTATTTTAGTATTTTAGTAATTAATACTTCAAGGGGTTTGTTTGTATTCATTTTTTCACGATGACATGTAAGTATTTTTAAATGTTTCTAAAGTAAGAATCAATTTTATCCTAAAGGCGAAATTTCTTGTTTTTAAGATTTCAATTAAAATACAAGACGAATTGTTAGGATGTTTTTTAACTTTAAGATATGTTCATTTTCGTACAGGACGAAAATAAATACTATAGAATCGACAAAACTCTGAGAACTGGATTCTTTTTGAATTTACGATGCCTTCTAAAAACAGTTGTCTTCATTTAATTCTTTTTTTTTTTATTTCAGTAGGCGGAAATGGAAATTTCAAATATCAGTTGGTTGGCATTTCAGTTTCTCTTTCTTTAGATTGGAAATTGCTTGCCTTCTTACCTCAAAAACACGGTCTTAGAAAAAAATAACTGTGTGTTTGTGTGTGAGAGAGAGAGAGAGAGAGAGAGAGAACTTTCGCGCATCGCGTATCTATGTGGTTTCTACGACCAAAAGATGGGGGGGGGGGGGGGAAATCGCGAAGTATAGAGCGAGAAGGTGCGACTTGAAGGAGCGCGATAACGGCAAAATAAAATTGGATGGAAATGGCAAATTGGAAATTTCTCTGAAAAGCAGAAGGGTTTTTTTTTCGTGGCAACGTCGACGATCATTCAGAATAAATTAACTCTTTTGTTTCGTAGAAACATCTTAGAACGTAGAAATGAACTATATTTCTTTGACTATACTACTCAAAACTCATTAATATGACTGAATAAGCAATTCAATTTTATAAACAACAATAAACAGCCGCTTAACATGTCTGTTTTAAATTAAAAACAGAGCAAAACATATGTTGAAAATGAAAAAATTTGTATACAATGCAATGTCATTACAAGCATACGGTATTTCTTTTGAATGCTTTAAGAAATATCCAAAGCTTCGGCAAGTTAATGTGGAAACAATTGTTGTTCGTGACAGAATATTCGCAAATGTTTCTGAGGTACAACAGTTAATTGATTCCAGCTTTTCTAGCAATCAAGCCAGATAGGAGCTTCGAAGAATAAATAATAGCTGGAAATGGTAAAATTCAATTCAAATGCATAATGATGTTCAATGTATAAAGACTCTGAATATACCTTTTGAACGCTTATTATGTTTTCAAAAGATTTTGTTCTTTTCCAAAGATTTTGCTCATTAATGCTTATAAATTTTACAACTTTTCGAAAGAATAAATACATTTTTACTGAGGCATAGACCGCATCTTGACAGTAGAATCTCTGCTATCACTGTTGAAACTGTTGCAGCATTTTCATTTCAGATCTCGGCCACATTTGCATGTCAGGATAATACGTTTCCTTATTTTTATTAAATTTCCAGAAGAATTTAGGGGTGTCAAATCCAGAAAAGGAAATGTACTTAATATATTCTTTTTATGACATCTCCACGTCATACGTTTTCTACCTATATTCGTAATATTCTTACTTGCTTGAGATATTAAGCTTTTCCGGGACAAGAACTACTGAAGAAGAGGGCGAGATCTGATATGACCAAAAATTAACGTTTATCAGACCTTCTTTATTCTCACCAACCACTTCCATTTCTTCTTTTGATTTTGACATTTCACATTATAATTTCCTAATACGGCAAAGCCAAAATTAGGAAAAAACTGTTAGTAATGCTGTAGTTGAAAAATAAATGAGAAAATTTTATTTAATTTGAAAAACGCTGAGGAAAAACTTAGTTTAACAAAGCTCTGTTTTAGACTTCCGTTAATTTTTTTTATAAATACATAATTTTTTTTGTTGAGTTTATATAAAAGGATAGCTCTACGATTAATACAACTTTATTTAAATCGAAAGATTAGTGCATTAATAACATTGATGATGATTAATCTCGTGGGCAATGTACGAGGGCTGTTCTAAGAACACACCTTTATTCATCCTCGTTTTTGTGATGGTCCTTCTCAAAGTAGTCCCCGTTGGATGCAATGCATTTGTCCCAGCGATTCTGCCACTCATCAAAGAATGCTAGAAACTATTTTTTGGATAGGTCCTTCAGAATCGCCTCCGCAGCGTTCACCACTGCTTCTGGTAATGGAAAATGCCTCCCATGAAGGCATGTCTTCACAGAGGGGAAAAGAAGTCTCACGGGGCTAAATCTGGGCTATAGCAAGGATGAAGGACATTTAACATTAATTTTTGTCAAATATTCAGCAACAACATTTGCGATGTGCGGCTGTGCATTATCGTAGTGAAGAATCCTGGTTGTTTCACGGAAATTTGGCCTTTTTCTCGTAACATGGCCTTGCAGAATTTTCATGACATCTCAGGACGATCCTTTCTCACAATAACATCGGCGATGTTAATGTTTTCTTCCGTTAGAGCACTAACTCGAGCGCCGGGTCCATTTTCGTTTGACATTAATTGCCTTCCCTCTTCAAACATTTTAAACCATCTGCGAGCTGTGCCTTAGGGAAGAACAGACTCCCCATAGGCCTCCTGTAACATTGCATAAGCCTCCGCTGAGATTTGTTGAGACGAAAGCAGAATTTCGGAACGGCAACTTCCATTGTGGTGTAGGCGAAACTGAACATGTCTGGAATTGTACGCCTCCCACAGGCGGAAATCGGATTCCACGACCTTAAAACTTGTTTTATGTGTACATTACGCATTTAGTTACTGCACAGTGACATTTTTATCGCAAGGAAAGTATGTCTTTAAAAAATTATGATCATTCTTTATTAATTTACGCTGTGAAGCAAAACCATGACTCCATTGACGTCACCTAGAGTGACGCCCCGCTATTAGAAATTGCATTAGGAATTTTCTTTTTTTCTTTTTTCACTTATTTAGGGTTCGAATTACTTTTTTTTTAATATGCCACGATTATTAATTAATTAATGCACTAATCTTTCGATTTAAATAAAGTTGTGTTTCGATTTAAAAAGATAGTTATCCTTTAAGTAGTTTTTTGAGGAAATTTAAAATACCGTGTGTCTCAAAAGTCGCATGCCAAATGGATTAATTGGTTGCTTTGATTTTGTAGGTCAAATAGCGAAGTAAAGGAATAATGCTGATACCGGAACAACATGTAGAGCTGATATTCTTTGTGGAGATCACCACAGAACATCTCGAGAAGCTGCAGACGAATTTCATCGTCGGCACCCTGATATTCCCAAGCCCACAAGCTACACTTTTACGCGTGACAGAAAAAAATTTAGATCGAGTTAGACATTGTCTTCGAGTGCATGGTGCACATTTTGAGCATGGAGTCAGCATTCAGAAACTTTTCATATGGCACGCGACTTTTGAGACACACGGTATATTTATTAAATGAGAATATATCTTTTATAAAATTCCACGTTTAGGTAAAAAGTTCAGATACCTAACTGTCATTTTCGTAAAGAAAAAAGCTATTTCAATAAACGATGATAAATTTTCACAACAAAGTAAATTAAAAAAGTTAATTATAAAGTTTAAAAAATATATAAAGAAAACGTTCCATAAATCAAATTTAAATAACGAAAACTGAAACGGCTGGTAATATAAATATTGTCTTTATGTCTGCTGTTTAGTAATTGGAAAAACCTATTTAAATATCAAAACATATTTTTGAATCCTTACTCCTTTGCAGAAAAATAGCGTGAATGTTAGCAGAAATAATTGAAAACTGCCCCTGGGAAAGTCATCAGACATTAAAATTTAAACTTCCTATTTTCTATTTAAGTCATTGCAGATCATCTCGTTCTTGCAGAGTCAGATAGAATCCAGACGAATGCTTTGATTTTACTGCGTTCTGATTTTGCGACAATTCCTTTGCAGAAAATTAAGCAAATGTACACAATGTCGCTTTTCTAAACCCTAAAGCTAATCATTAAGATTGTTTTCCCGCGATTCTAAAAATGCAAGATATTTTGTTTCACACGAGGAAGTTAGGTCCATGACGCACAAATATAAATAAGTAGAAGAGTTCTACTTTGAAACAGTAAGAATTTTTGGTTTACCCCACTTTGGCCCCGTGAAGTTGGCCCCTTCCACTTTCGCCCCTTCCACTTTGGCCCCGTCCACCATCGCCCCTTCCACTTTCACCCCTTCCACACTCGCCCCCTGAAAAAATACTTCTAGGATCTACTTTCATAAAAAAAGACCCTGCAGAGAGGTTAACAAGTTAAATAGAAAACTAAGAATTCAGTTATTTAGAATACTTACCTAACCTAACCCAAGAAATTCCCTTTTTAATTAAGAACGATTTAAATTAAAGCTTTCCTAAAATCTAAATTGTTTTAAAAGAACTAATAGGGTTTAGAAAATTAAAAAAACGCAAACAATGTTTTAAAAACAAGAAAAAGATGATTTATTAACACATTTTCCCTAAACGTCTGTTATGTGTAACAAATGTCTCGCTGCATCAATATATTCAATGAGGCTTTTTGTCCCATTGATGAATTGATTCCTAATATTTTGATGTCTTGTTTCAATG
>JAHWFO010015474.1:11684316-11724190 GCA_023313115.1 Rhysida immarginata
GTGGAATTCGGGGGCGAAAGTGGAAAGGGGGAAAATTTGAGGGGCGAGAGTGGAGGGGGCGAAAGTGGAGAACACCAGAATTTTTTTCCTTATTAATTTTCTTATTTGTCTTTCTTTCTTCTGATGCTGATTAGATTGTTTATATTATTTAACCAATTATTTTATTTGATTCAATAATCCCTGAGCTTTAAAAGTTATGCTGTATTTGAAAACTCAGTTATTTTTGCTAAAGTCTGAATAGAAAGAACAAATGGCAAAATGATTCTTCTTTGCTAAGGTTTTCAAGATATGCAATAATCAACACCGGATCTCAACGTTAACAAAAAAGTTTTTTAGAAAGGATTTGATGAATGTCATTATATACTATTAAACGCATTCTAATCATTATTTTGGCGAATTTTTATCTATTACTAAGCAGTTTTATTAGGGAGGCGCGCTTGAAAAAATTTTAATTTTAACTATCGTATTCTAATGTAATTAGAGATACCATTTCTGAGTTCCAATCGATCCATGTGAATAATGAGACAACTCCAGAAATAATCTTTTATAAAAACACATCGTTTGGCGATCTGTATTATCCATTCACAAAACGTGTTCTCAGAAGCAGTCGACAGTAAGCACGTGTGTACGTGATTCTGATAAAAGACAATTATTCAGCAGTTCTGGTGAAACCGTTCACTTGTAAACCTGACTTAATTCTCGTTGGTATTTAAAGCTTTTCCTTTCTCCGTCGCGTGAGATCCGATTAGCGTTTATTCCTTGTCTCTCAATTAATCCCGGTTGTTCCGCTTGCCAGTCGACAGTCTCTGCGGCCGGAGGAGGGGCAAGAGGAAGAGGCGAAGGCGGGTAGCGGAGACTGAGCTCCGGGGAGAAAAGGTTGCTTACGTGGGCGAGTGGGTTGGGTGGGAGATTTCTATTGAGCCCAGTTCGTTTTCCACTTGCCTGCATTCTCTCGCTCTCATTCTCTCGTCATTTTGGAGGGGAAACGGGAGTTGGGGGTAGCGGGTAAAAGCAAACAGTTAACGCGTGGCGAACTGTTATAGGACCCAGTTAATCAGTATCTGACCTGAAGAGCGCGAAGGGGAAATTGAATTTGTAGATCGTTTCGAAAATCACTTTCGAGAAAGACCAAGGAGATATATGCAAAGAAGACTCTGTAGGGTGCAGGAAAGTTATAAAATGTAAGAAGTAAAGGAAAAAAAAAACATGTTAAGAGGTTTTCAACGTTTTTAAGATTGCAAGTTTGAAAGTTTGAAAAGTTCAGATTTCCTTTGAGTGTCAATAAATACATACTTTTTGTCTGAAACATTTTTTTTTATTTTTGGTAGATGGCGCTGTAATTCAAGAAAATCCATTTTCTCATTTTTGCGTGGAAATAACTAATTTATTATTCATTTCGATTCCTACATTGTTTTAACTACAATGTAATTTGAAGACATTTCGTCAACAAACAAATAACGTAAACATAGGCATTTTTTTCAGAATGTTTACATTTTAAATTCTGATCTTTAGAAGAAAAGATTGTAATTTTTCAACTGTTTTTGTGAGTGTACAACGCCGTATTGCTTTTGAATTTACATTATGAATTATCTTTCTGTGGAAGAAAAAATTGAGATGGTGTACATTTATGGAGAAAGTGGGAGAAATTTTGATAATGCAGTCGCGCTTTATGCTCAGCGTTTTCCTGGCCAAACGCGATCACGGTCTTCTTTTGTTCGTGTTATTAAACAATTTACTGCGGAAGGTAGTGTGAACCAGAAAAAAAGAACCCGTGCAGCTACTGTTTGTGGAGAAAACAATCAAGTGTCAGTCCTAGCTGCTGTGGCTCATAATCCACATGCGAGCACAAGAGAAATATCAAGGCAATCAGGAATTTCACATATGAGTGTTTGGAAAATGCTGAAGCTCCACAAATTTCATCCATATCATGTATCTATGCATCAGGAACTACATGGCAATGACCACCAAAACCGTCTAACGTTTTGTCACTGGGCACTTCAGCAGATGCAAACAAACCAACATTTTTTTGCACGAGTTCTTTTCTCCGATGAGTCAACATTCACAAACCACGGGGAAGTTAATCGACATAACATGCATTACTGGAGTGAACAAAACCCACACTGGATTCGAGAAGTCAACCATCAGCGACCTTGGTCAATTAATGTTTGGTGTGGGATAATTGGCGATAAACTTATCGGTCCATATTTTATAGACGGTAATTTGAATGGCAACAAATATCGTAACCTACTTGAAAATGAACTACCAGATCTACTTGAAGACCTGAGTATTGAACTTCGACAACACATGTGGTTTCAACATGATGGTTGTCCAGCGCATTATTCATTAGTAGCGCGCGAAGTACTACATCGACTTTACCATGGTCGCTGGATCGGCAGGGAAGGTCCTGTGAATTGGCCAGCCAGATCGCCTGACCTTACATCGCCAGATTTTTTCTTATGGGGTTACCTCAAAGATATCGTTTATAAGGAAACGCCAACCACTCGCGAAAACATGATTCAAAGAATAAGAGATGCTTGCGCTGCAATTACACCAGACATGTTATCAAGATGTGTTCAGGAATTTACAAAACGAGTCAATAAATGCATCGAAGTTGGAGGTCATCAATTTGAACATTTAATTTCATAAAACGGCGAGATGCAAGGGATTTAAGGACAACAAGCAGGCCGAAAGTGAGAGGCGAGGGGACTCACTGGAAATACAAGCACCCCGAAATTCATTTACTTGCAAGTATTTGCAAATAAGAAAAAATAAAACGAAAACAATCGGTCCTTTTAAGGACCACCAAATCTTAAACGGGAATAACTTCATCTTTACACAGTCTTTTACTTTTTTACTCTGTTAGTTAATGAGTTCACTCGTTAGTACGTAGGATGTTCGGTTAGTTAGTTAGCTAATCAGTTGATTTGTTTGATAATTATAAAGTTGTGTGGCCTCATGACCACGAAACAAAACAAAATTATCCTAATCCGCGGCAAAAAATAATAAAATAATAACTTTGCGGCAAAATTTACGAAGTAAATAAGTATTTTTTATTTCTCCGTAACCATTTCCACGCAAAAATGAGAAAATGGATTTTCTTGAATTACAGCGCCATCTACCAAAAATAAAAAAAAATGTTTCAGACAAAATGTACGTAGTTTTTTATGTAGGACCTGAATCTGCAATAAAAAATAGGGGTTCCCATTTGAAATTTTAAAGTTGCCCCCCGCCCCACCCCCAGGGGCCGGGGGGGGGGTGGGCTAATTTTAGCACCAGCAGATGCCCCCTCGAAAATAATCAACTTTGGATTCTACGCATTTTTTCGTGTGAAGCTTATTTTTCGAGTTATTCTGCTTTGTCAACTTAAAATTTACACCCTGTATAAGCTCATCCTGTTTTGAAAACAACAAATTTTGATTTGAAAATAAGTATCAATTATTTATTTATGACTACCAACGTCTGAAGTCATCTGTTTGAGTCAACTATAACATCGGGGTGTTAGTAAATACTTGTTATCTTTATTCGTTTGAGCCCCTTTTCGACAACACAGGGACTTTCGGAAAAACCTCCAATAAGAAGATAAGGGCTGATTAACAAAGTCTTTCGCTTTGAAACTGCTAGATTAACGAAATTTCCAGCTTAAACCCCCTTCACTATTTCCCACCATGCTGATAAAGACTTAGGACTGCTTGAGAAACACGATTAAGTTCTTGACTTCAAAGTTTTGATAGTTGCGAAGGTTTATCTTAATGGATGAAATGCAAATATTTGCCTCAATAACTTTAGAAATGCATTTGTAGCTTAGAATACAATTAGAATTGATGAAAACTTAAATCAGAAAGATATATTAAATATTTCATTTTAATAGATTAAAAATACATTCTTTGATAAAAAAAATCGACATATCAAGAATGAAATATGCGTGTTGGTAATGCACATGTATAGAAAAAGAAGTAATTAGACTTTCAGAACAATTGGATTCTTTATTGGACAGAAGGCATTACACAAAATGAGTAAGTCAGTCCATCTCTGGCCTGGATACAAGGTGTTACAAACGTGGCATGGATTATAAAAGTTACCGAATGGTGTTCTAAAGGATTTCTTAACCATGGTCTCCAAATAGCGGGCGGTACCATGATCAGCCAGAGCGCCATATCTCTCTCTTATATTGAGAAGATTTGTCATGTGATGGGGCGTGGCGTGCGACCAAAGTAGTGTGATCGTAAGCACGGAGACAGACTATCCATTGAGAGACATATCGTGTAGGGCTTATTTTATTGAAAAGTAAGCCCCAGTGCAGCGAAATGAATGGCAGCACAACGAATCGTATAATAGAATATTTTCAACATTGACTGGATCTGCACATAAGAGCGGGATCTGCGAATTTTTGATTATTTGCTTATCACTTCAAAGATATTTGCACATAAGGTTTCGGTATGATCGGTTAATTTTTTCCCGGGTGAGTCGATTTTTTTTTTGTCAAAGTCTGAATAAGATTAGGTTTCATGATGAAATTTTAAAAAGCAAAATGAACTAGATTTGAAATGAGAAATAATGAACTGTATTCCCAATATTAACGCAAAATAGAATAAAAATTAAAAATGTTCATTTATGTAGCTTCCTTTTGACATAACCGAAAAATATTAGGCAATAAAAATACATTTTTCAGTTGATCAGTTCCATTTCATTGTAATTAACATTTCGTTATACTGAAAGAGCACTCTATTTACATAAATATATCACGATAAACGGCCTCTATGTATTTTAAATTTCTTCAATGTACAGGCCGAGCATAAAGTTTTTCCCTGTTTTAAAACTATGCTAGACAAAAATATGAAAATTGTAGCCTTACATAGGCATTTTCTCATTTTTTTTTCCTCTATAGGTAGAGCTGCAATATCCAGTACAGTAGAGTCCCTGTAAGTAAAATATAGTAGAGAAATGCTAATATCTATAAAGGGTAAAACACTATGTGTTTTATGGCATTAAGAAACAAATTCGGAAACTTGTATGAATGAGATCCACCAATGTACGTATAGAAAGTTTAAAGAGACAGGCAGTATTAGTGAACTTAAAAGAAGCTATGTAAACGAAGATACTGTTGAGTTGTGCCAGAGACCATCAATTGATGCTCTCTGTCTGTGCATTATGCTTTTCAAGGCGTCCTCTGAAATCTACTCTTCGTGTTTCAAATGAACTTAAACTTCATATACTTTATTAATTTCTTTTTTCCATCTTTCCTCATACACAGCTTTCATTTGAAATAAATGAAAGACTCTTGGAAATGAAGGAAGGACTCAGGCGTTTCTATAAAGCATTTCAATGGCTCTTTTAGCGAGACAAACGAAAAGGAAAAATAGTTTCCACGTGGTTAAATTTTGCACAAAAGTGACTTCATTTACATGCGTATAGAGTTCAAATTGTTCTAATACGAACTGCTGCTTTCACTACAGTGATCGTGCAATGAATTGATGAAGACAACGATTACCTTTAGTGCGTTTGTTTTTCTACTGACAAGCGTATCTCACAGTTTCACACTAAATTGAAATATTTTACCCACCTAACGCTACCATTGATACTTGCAAAATAAGAAATCGCGACATTTTGTTTCTTTCAAAATAGGCTGCGAAAACGAAAAAATTTGAGCCCACATAGCCATACAAAGACGCCATTGGTATGCTATAGTTAAAGCGGTGTGTATATTCATGATCTCCTCTATTATTCCAGACCTATTCTTAGCGGATTAAATTGCTTATATGATCTTCATTGTTAAAAGACAGTCGTCAAAGACGCACCTAGTGAGAAACTACGCACAAGGTATTGTTAATTTAAAGGGCAACTGGCTAATTTAAAGGGCAATTGGCTCCTCCACGCTGGCCAAATTTTTATATCTTTTTTTAATGAATCGAGGATTAAATTAAAAACTAGATAAAATAATTCGCGTTAGTTTCATTCACTAATGGAAACTGTCAACGGTGCGCTGAAGCGCTCGTGTGGGAAAACTAAGTACTAAATTTTGTATACGGTTTAAACAATATACACTACTGTTTATAAAAATCGCAACACCCTGATGGAATGGTCTAATCCATATGCAATTTGCAATATTTGCATACAATGGGTCAGAGTATAAATGATTAGATTTTCAGAGTAATTGCTTGAAAGAACACCATCCCTCGACGACGACGAAGGGTACCATATCAACAGCTGACAGACTTTGAAAGAGGACGCATAATTGGTCTGCGTGAAGCGGGATGATCGTATCGTGACATTGCTGCTCGTGTAGGACGTAATGCAACGACAATTATGCGTGCATGGAGGCAGTGGAGCAAAGAGAACAGGGCACACCGAAGACCAGGCTCAGGAAGACCCAGCACGACGACACCGCGAGATGACAGACACCTCTATCGCATGTGTGTAGCAGATCGTACAGCCACTTCCACAGTGTTAGCACAACAGTGGGGTGCTACAGTAGGCAGGACAATGTCTGCTAGCACTGTACGACGCCGTTTGATTTCCAGAGGATTGATGGCACGAGTACCATTGTTGCGGATTCCTTTGACTCAAAACCACCGGCGCCTCAGGTTGCAATGGGCCCATCAACACCAACAGTGGCAAGCTGAATGGCAACAAGTTGTGTTTTCGGATGAGTCAAGGTTTAACTTGCAGCACCATGACGGCAGGATACGAGTCAGAAGACATCGTGGCGAGCGCGACCTTCCAGAATGCATCCTGCAACGTCATTCAGGACAAACGCCAGGGGTGATGGTGTGGGGTGCAATCAGTTACCATGGCCGTTCCCGTCTGATCAGAATCCATGGCAATCTGAACAGTGACCGGTACATCAGGGAAGTTGTGCAACCCGAGGTCAGCCCCTTCCTGCAGAACCTTCCAGGCGCTGTATTCCAACAGGACAATGCCCGACCGCATGTGGCCAGAAATGTCCTCGCCTTTTTCCAAGCACATCAGACGCCCTTGTTCCCCTGGCCTGCTCGTTCACCAGACATGTCCCCAATCGAACATGTGTGGGACAGGGTTGCTCATCGATTGGCTCGTCAGACTCCTGCAGCAGCAACTGTGGATGAACTGTATACCCGTGTAGACAGAGCATGGCAGGACATTCCCCAGGCCCTTATTCAGAGCTTGTTTGACTCAATGCCACGACGTTTAGAGGCTGTAATTGCATCCCACGGTGGTTTCACCCGATACTAATGTGACAATAAAACGCATTGTATTGACCTGAAAATCTAATGGTTTCTTTTCTGACCCATGATATGCAAATGCTCCAAATTTAATGCAGATTGGGCTATTCCATCAGGGTGTTGCGATTTTTATAAACAGTAGTGTATATCAGCTTTTAAGGTTGGGTCTGAAGTAATAATGGAGGTCATGATATATTAATACGCTTGACGGAACTTCTTTCACTCAACAATACGCACAAATCCGAACAAACAGATTGAATGAATTCTGAACTTTCTAAACAAACTTATTTTTTAAAAATAAGGTAAGCCGGGGGAAAGTGGATAAGTTCAAGCCAAATTGACAATTAAAAAAAAATTTGTAAGTGAAAAAATTAAATTTTATTTTAAAAAATATGATTGACCAAGAGCAACATTTTTAAGAATTTTCAAAATGAAAGATCAATACGAAGTTTGATAGAACATGAAGTTATCAATGCCTTCATCAATCCACCTTAACCCTGGACACCGGGGGAAGGTGGATAAAGTCTATAATGTTGCTAATGGCCGATCAGTGAGGCTATGCCTCCGTTCCATAGCCTTTATTTAACACCTCCACCAACCAAAAATCTACATTTTTTTTAAAATTTTAGAATCCAATACGTCCATCCAGAGTTGGTCCCTGGATGGACCTGGATTAACGACTGCTGTATGATGGTCACAGCAATCGGGGGGGGGGGGGGGTGAAGATCTTGAGTCACTGATGAGTCGCCCATCCAGTGACTAGCCGTGCTCGATGTCAGTCACAGAAATTGTGTTTCAGTGAAAGCCCACCAGGCCACGGTCTCCCCCCAATCATTATTCAAATTTGTAGATCAGAATGACTTGTATCCTGTCTTAGATGGTAGGGATTTTACTCACCAAGCTGGATGCTACTGGTTGCAGAAATTTTTTTTCCTTCCTGTTGATCGCGGCCGAAATCGATTGGAATCGGAAATAACTAAAGAACAAATATCGTAGTCTAGTGGAAATGAGCGAAAACCGATTTAAAAAAATTTTTTTTCGCGGTAACAGCTTAACATTATTCACCTTCCCCCTGCTTACCTTAGATTATTAAGTAGCTACTTATTGGTTTTACAATGTCCGTCTGTCCCCTTCATAATTTCTGCATTTTTGAGGTAGAAGGTTGAAATTCGGAATGTGAATTCCTTGATCTAATGGAGCAGCCGACATTACGAATATGCGTTGGTGAGGAGATAAGTTTTGCGGTGATTTATAATTTTAAATAAAAAAAAATATATACATGGACGCTTACCTCATCTTATAAATTATGTCGAGACAAATAATTGTACAGCAAAATTAAAATTTTGTGCTTAATAACACTGCTGTTTCCGCAATTCTTTGGCGACCGCTATTAATGATTTTCCTTCCCTTTTACCGCCATGTTTTTTCTTTTCACTTCCGCTACCGCTACCGCGCAACGCCCTTGCTTCCAAAGTATGCTTGCGCGCAAACAAAGAGTTCTGTGTACAGGTTCGGATAGTTCCCTTGTGAGTCTTTATTTCACACCTCTTAGAAGATATGATATAATGTTCATATTTAGGATGGTTTGATGCACAATAAGGTTATTGGACCTTGCTTTTTTTTTTTTTTTTTTTTTTTTTTTTTTTTTTTTTTTTTTTTTTTTACAGAGTTCACTATTCCAGCAAGCATATATAGATTGGCAAGTATTTATATAGACAGATTGGCTTTTTACATTACATCACAATTTGAACTGCTTCCACCAGGTGTTCCTGCAAGAGCAGATGCAACCCTCCTTCCAAGATTGCTATCTGACACAAGGGTTTAACTAATCAGTTCTTGAGCGCAAGCTTTCCAGACTTTGGAATTGGAGGACATCTCATTCATGCTCAGTTTATTGTATTTGGAAGACAAAATGCTCAGTTCACCGGATATTGATAGAAAAATTTTTGAAGTCAAGGATAAAAGATGTTGTAGCGAGAGTGGGTGATGAGAGGCTGAAGATGAAATGGCGAGAAATCGTGTATAACCTAAATATTCTACTGGCAACAATCGAAGAATGTATAGAAATGCCCGTACAGATCCAATTTGTGTAATAAGAAATGATATAAATTTTAAAACTACTGCATGAAATTACTCTTGTAAAAAATTCCACATCGACCAATTACGAAATTCGGAAAGAATAATATTTTGAATGCTTTTGTAATTTTTATCGTCTCTCATGCTAGAAATGCTCAGTTGAGAGTTAGTGAACTTCAGTACATCGTAGATGTACAATAGCACATAACTTTGGCAGACAGGCAAATTCAGAAGGTAGAGGGCAATGTGGTAACGGAAACTGACGAGATGCAATTGAAACAACGAAAAATAGATGAAAGTGATTATAAATCAAAGTACAAAAAAAAAGACTAATTAACAAACTGTTTAAAAACCTCTATACTGAACATGCTCGAATTTTTGCCAGAAAACCCTGCAGATTTACCAGATTTACTGCATCAAATTGGTATTATTTTGAAAAACACCGTAAAATCGAGATCGTTTCTTTGTAATAACACATCAGTTTGAAATTTTATAGATATAATTAAAAAAAAATTTTTTTTTTACTTTTTATAGTTTCGAGTTCATTCTCTATTTTGATAATTTATTCAAAACATTTTCCGGTGGTTTTATCGTTGTTTTTTGGATGCTTTCTTCAGGAAAATTAATTGAATGAGACATGAAACATGAACTGTCATTTTTTTTTGTTCATCCTAAATTAGAAATCTGAACTGATAGCTTTTATGAGATCAACTACTAACGCATTTTTTATCTCAAGAAACCTTCTCCCAATCTTCAATTTGAAAAAAAAAAATTGATACAAAAGCCAAAAATGCAATCAATAATTCAGAAGGGAAAGTATTTCAATTATCGTGCATAATTCTCATTAATCTTGGCGTTTGAAATACGTCATAAATTCTTTTTTTTTTTTATTTATTCGCACTTGAAATTAATTTTTCTCCCTTTATTCCCGTTCTTTTTACTTCATCCTGAAAAATGATTGATGATCGACATTAATACCTGGATTCAAGGCGTTATTGTGATTCTCATTTTACCGCCTCGCACTTTCCATCTACAATCTTTTTTTTTTGTATCGGAATTTTTACTGAGATATAAATAAATCTCTTCTCATTGTTCGTTATTTTATTTTAGAGACTGACATCATTGGGTAATAAGAATTTTTTAAGGACATCGTAAATTCCTTAAAATAATTTAAAAGACTGAAGAACTGACAAATTAAAGGTTTGTTATTATCTTTATGCAGATAAAAAAATAAAAAAATGTTTCACTGTTCGATTCTATGAGGGACGTTTTCGATCACGGTCTTCAGATTGAAAGACCGTGTTTTCGATTCAGACTGGCCCTGACATCTACCGGCAAAATGTTGAACTACTCGCTTATTTAACGTTAACTTTTTCGAAATAATTTATCTTAAAAGAACCCTTAGTTATAAAATTTGGAAGATTTTTTTTCGTAGCGATCCATTTTATTTGTTCAAAAAATATCTATTGCGTTTTATTTATGCGCTTTCTTCGTTATTGCTTTTCATGCGCGTACAAAACCTGTGAAGAATGCTGGAAGGAATCTTAAAATACTGATTCCATAAATTCATATTTTTAAGTGAAGGAAAAGAGTCACATTTGATAAAAATGAAAAGGTAGTTTTAATGAAAGATTTTCGTATGCGATTTTTAATGATTAAAAATGTAAATTGAAAAATTATAAAGCTAGAAAGATTATCAAGATGATGACTTCATATTTATCAACCTTTTTAATATTAAAATCTACTCCCTTTACATACGATATATAAGTATTTCTCATATCAAGTTCTATTTTGTAAAATGAAAGAAATTAATTGAAAAGAAGGTTTGAATAATCGCTTTGCATTCTATTAAAAAGTAGTATCCTGTTCTGACGTACAATGACTGATTTATGTGTCTTAATCTAATAAGTTTCCCTTTATATTGTACTTTTGTGTTTTAGAAAGTGAAAGACATCTCACGAGTGTATATTTCAATATAAAAATTAAAATATTAAAAATAAAACTTACCCTTTCGCAGTGAGTGGAGGCTTAAATCGATGGGATTGAAGAAAACGATGAACCCATTATTGATTTTAACGGTAAAAATTATTCGACTTATTGATTATGATGATTGATTACAGTTCCATTAAGATAGTTAATGAACATTTATATATTCATTCAATTCCCGGTAGGGAAGGTAACCTTAATGAGGTTAGATAAATAATTTGCTAGGTTGAAATATAAAGTAAACATAAATATTAAAAATAAAAAAGAACAAGGATGAATTTTTAAAATTCCAGAATAAGTAAATGTTCACTTAATCACTTAATCACTTAATCTATGATATTTTTTCTGTTATTTTTCCGAATGTGATGGTGTCTGCTTACAGATTGTGTGTCTGTGTTTTTGCAAGAGATGGCGCCTGAGATGAAATTGCCGCACGCATGGAGACTCCAAAATTTATTGTCCTCGAGTTGAACCAACACCTCCTACGGAAACGTCATATATTGTTACATCATCATAGTAGTGAGTTGTTAATCGCATTTCTACCAATAATAAGCCCTGAATTTGCACTACTATGATGATGTAACAATGTATGACTGTTTCCGTGCAGAGGCTTTCTCTTTAGGAGGTGTTGGTTGAACCTGCAGAATCGAAACAGATAGATAAGCTGAGTGTTTAAGATCTTCTGCATAATAAGATAGGTCCTGGGGCTTACAGTAAAAAATTTAACGTATTGGAAGGACAATTTTTTTTGTTTAAATTTAAGAAAATAAAATTTTAAAAAATAGTCAGACAGTTTAGCTTCATGGGATATAACGAAGACTCTTCCGCGCCTTAGGCGTATTCATAAGACTCTTCATAACGAAAAAGCTGGTCATGGGCTGAACTTTCACCGTGATTAGAACTAGTTTGTTTAGCAATCTTAAAATTCACTTGAATTTATGTAATTAAAATTAAAGATCGTAAAGCTCAAAGAAATCAATGTCGAACATGTAACCGTGAAAATTTTTATTATAGGGGATTGGCCCATTCATAACCTGAAAACTTATCTTGTGTTCGACGTGAAAACTATATAAATTTCTAAATTAAAATTTATAATCTATTAATTAAAATATATTTCTTCTTGAGAGAAGTGGGAGCCACCGAGAGAACGAGTTCCAGAATTGATGGAATTCGAAGCATTGTAGAAAAGAAGCTAGTTTTAGAATTAAAAGAGAGAATCAGTTTTCGATGTCGCATAAAGGTTTATTGTAGGCAAGATAGTCTTAAATAATCATATAATGATTTTTTTTTCTCAATTGGACATATATAGGCTACATATATATACGTAGCTATTCCTCGTGCAGAGCGATCTCTTTTTCAGGAATGGTAGCTGTGGGTGGAAACCTACCACGCACCCTTCATAATTTTCTTCCAGAAATCCCCCATTATGGTTTACTGATGTTAAGATCAGGAGACTGAGGAGACTAGACAAGATTCTTCACCTCATCCTCTGCTCATTAACCCATGGATACTTATGAGCATGAATGGGGACGTTGCCGTCTTGGAACACAGGTCGTTCGCCAGAATGCTGAGATATTGCTATCCTGTGATCTTCCCATGCAGGCTATAAATGGCCGCAAACAACCGCAGGCGAAGATATCGCACCTCAAGCGCTCTTAAGCCTGGTTGCCACATGCGTAAAAACAACGGCAGAAACCACAAAGTAGAAAAATTTTATGACTTCGCTTCCTGCGTTCGTCTCTTCTGCCCGACTGAAAAACAGTTTCTAGGTGGCGTTGTTGGGTTCAGTTCAACTTTTGTGGCAAAAGCAGGGCAGAAACTGGTTGCTCAGCCGATAGAAAACTTGTGCAGTGAAGTCACAGTGACGTTCTCTTTCTCACAAAACACAAATGAAGAAAATTTATGCTCAGCTCACGAAAATGAAGAAAGAAAATTGATGTGGAAGCGCTAATAGTAAATGTGTGAAATATAGATTTACTAATACAATCGAATTAATCAATTAAATTGAACAGACAAGAATTGAATACAAAAATTCCATATGATGATCGATGAGAATGAATGAACTGTGTAGAAACCGATTAGATCGGTCAGCTTCGGTGCAATACACTAGCGAGTTGCAAAATTGCCAAATTACAATAAAGGGGGATAACCGACATTTCGTTACAAGACAGTTCGCGACGGAGAATTTATTCTTGCGATAAGTCATGACAGAAACAGCTGGTTTCGAAAAATTTATAAGGTCATTTTAATATATCAATAATCATACAATTAGCGTATTTAAAAACCATTAAATACATTATTAAAGAAATTAAAACCATGTTTTTTGTTGAAAAATGAAAATAGGATGTTTCCAATTTTAAATATGTAATCATAAATGGAATTTTAAATGGTTTACAAAATTAGAATTTTTAAATTTCTCAATTCAATTAGTAATGTAAACTTAATTTTTCATTTGAACCTCAAATTAAATGAGGAACTATTCATTTGTTATAAACAATGTAAAGCGAAGACTGCATAAGCTGTGATAAAATTATGACTTCCCGAATTCGACAGAAGTAGGGAAACGAGTTTGGAATTTGGCTTTCTGCTCACCTGCAGAAAACTGAGCGCTTTGCAAATATTTCGGAACCAGCTCTCTTGTTATTACGACTTGCTGCAGGAACGAATTGCCCGACGAGAATTGTCTTGTAACGAAATGTCGGTATTCCCAACAAAGGATGGCGCTTGGGTAGCAGACTTCTATTGTCTCATCCTTTTGATTTCTGTCATGTGAGACACCTCCAGGAGCAGAAAGTAAAAAGGCAGAAAAAAATACACCTTGGTTTCTGCTCTCTTGTTTTATGCTTGTGGGAACCACGACATTTTCGACATTTTCTGTCCATAGTGTCCGATGCCAGTAAAATGGCTGAAGGCTGTAAACATGGGAGGGAATTATCTTGAAGGAATGCAGAGTTTAAATTGTGTCAATAAATTTCTTTATCGAGTTTAGTGTGCCTTCTCGCCGGATTAGTGGTAACTCTATATTCTGTCCAACGAAAAAAAAAAAAAAAAACTGGGCGTTTCCAGTTAAATTTCCAATTTCAATTGTTAGCGATTGTTAATTTTACTTAGCAACAGTGTCTAACAATTGAAATCGGAAATTTAATTAGACACGCCCAGTTTTTCTTTCCTTGGGCAGAGTACAGCCAGCTTCACTGCAGCATTAATCATTGTGTAAGTAGGGTTTCACTGCGCGTAAAAAAGGAATCCGAAGACATGGTACATTTCACTGCTTCATAGTTCGACCCATATCTCTTTACTTCATGGTCCAACCTTTTCGAGCACTATTAGAAAAACGCTGATTCAATAATAAGGTTAACAATTTATAGTCGATCCTAATGAGTTTGGACTTTTTATTTAAAACTATTTCATTATTTTATATTAAATCTAAAATTAATAAATATTATATATAAACAAATATTAATAAAGCGTATTTTTCTAACAACTGCAAAAATAAAGATGACAATATTTATTGAAAGGGCACTTATATCTATCAGTATTCGACTAAATGCCCAGAAGCCTTTTTTATAGCATTACTGAACGACTATGCTACGAATCAACTACGTATATTCAGTCTAAGACAATTGAAGCGCTCTAAGTCCGCACTTTTCTTTGTAGCCTACCGGATCAGGGAAGGAATGCCGACATTTCGTTACAAGATAATTCATGACGGGCAATTCGTTCCTGCGGGAAATCGCATTAACGAGACATTGTAAGATTCTAAAATGTTTAAATGATTTAACATTTGCTGTCTGTTATTGTATAATTGAAGTTGTAAAAATGTTCTGTTCATTGTTTTAACAAAAAAAAATGCCTGATTTTAGGATTTCTTCTGTTTTAATCATGAGCGACGCTTTTTAAATAGACTAAAGATAGAATAAAATGATCTTACATTCGCGTTTTTTATGTTAAAATGTGCAAGGTTTACTGCACAAATTTGATTAAATTTGTGGTACATTCTTTTAATTTTAAGCTGTGAGTCTCGCAAATTCTTCGGAACGAGCTGTGTTTGTCGCGACTTGTCTTGTAACGAAATGTCGGTATCCCATCAGGGAATAGCCCAACCGCAAAATTGACCATTGCTGAAGCAGAGCTTCACTACAATACTTATCATTGCCGAAGTAGTTTTACCGCACGACTATAAGAGGAGGATCAGGAGGCAGTATATTTTTCAATCCTCGTGTATTGTATAATTTTTAGATTAAATTTTGTCTTTTTATTATTTTATATAAAAATTCATGAATTCATCTCTTTTATGCTTGAAATTTCATAATTGCGTTTTTAAAGTGATTATGGTCAAAGAATTTTTATCGGTTACTTACCGGCATTTAAGATCACTTGAAAGAGGGTGGCGAAAATAAATATTTTTAAACAAACATGTCTTTTAAACATGTAAATAATAAGAGAAAACCTGCAGCACAGCATTTTATTAAAATGGATTATTGGTAGTTTTGATTGATTAAACGTGCAAGACTTTGGACTCCTTTAAGCTGTTTTTATTAATTTCTTATTAAAGTGAAAATTAGAACTAACTGGCATTGCGTGGCTAAAGGAGCTTATATCCACTCTCCGAGATTATGAATAAAATTTCCTAAACTTTTAATAAACATTTCTTGTTTAATTAAGTGAGCCGTTAAAACCTTCTCGGCTGCATATTAAATCTTCTCGGGAAATGTCAGTTGTTTAGCAGTTACAGTCTCCTTTGCCGCCTTTCAATTTATCCGTCCAAGACTTTTAAATAATATGAAATTATAATTTGACTATCATTAAACTTCATTATATTGTTGATAAACCTGCTCTTTAATAAAAAAATAACTTAAACATATTAATTTATATATGATTAGGAAAATTTAAAATTTTTACAGTAAATAACTTTTTTAACTAAACTCAAGAAAAAGAATGACTGCAGGGAATAATAATTTTATGCAGTGAATAAAATCTAAAACTCAAAAGTTATAAGCTCATATTATAAAATATCCATAAACTCTATTAAAATCGAAGTTTCACACTAAATTTATTAGATGGATTATCGAGTCATTAACTCTGTTCATTTATTCTGCCGTCACAAACGAATTAATGAGCATTAAACACGCGTCACCTTCAACGATAACTCCTCTTTCAGATCGATTACTACATACGTATATGCAGGAGGTGGCTGATCTGATGGGAGTTAATAAAATATCTGGCTGCAACCCACAAAAGATTTCTTTCGATCGAAAAACATATTAGTTATTGTAGGCGAAACGAAAGTTCGTCATATTGCGCACATTTTAATATTTTATTGTAAGTCTCATAAATTGATCACCGCCTTACACAATACGCACTTTAATAAATTGACCTTGCATGCTAAGTAAAACTTTTATTTAGAAATTGGATATGTTTAGAAAGAATCAAGACATTTTCTATATATCCAGAAATTTATTACTACAGAATTTATCTGTAGTCTTGTCCAGATAAAGTATGTTTACATACATAAAAGTTTGTCTTCCCCTTACCAGCCCTAGTTCGGTGGTGGTGAGTTTCTTCACCAACGCTCAGGGGAACGATGACAAAAGAGATAGCTGAGAGTGTTTTAGAATGACAATGGGTGTGAGAATTTACAGGTGTCATGTGGCAAGTATCATAGGATGATAGGGAACAGCTACCGTAAATTCACTGCTAAGCTCGCATTCTGTTTTTTTCCCTTCTTTTTCTTTCTCTTTTTTAATAAGCTATGACCCTAGGGAACATGTCTCCAAATATTTTTTGAGAGAAATATTCTTTCGTTTTTTTTTAACTTCAAAATCTGCAACATCGAGAAAATAACGTAGTTATGAACTTTTCATCTGAATAAGGTTAAGTGTCAAAATGTAATCCCTTTAATTTATTAAATGAGATGAATTGCTTCCTATAACGACGCGACTTTACCGACAATCCTGCTGTCAGACTTGATTTATTTAAATTGATTTATTAAAAAATTCCAGGAGACCATGACACAAAGCTTAGCAAGAACACATTGGAAATATTTTCTCATTTGAACTTTTCAGTGGATTTATGCTTACTCAAAAATAAAAGATGACTTTTGAAATGATTTTCCCCTTTCTGAAAACAGCATTCTGTCATTATTGGAATCGAAGTTGAAAATTAAATGTCGCACTCTATATTTTTATGAAATGATATTATTTAGAATAGATTTTCTCTGGCAGTGCTAATTAGCGGATTCCGATATTCTTGTTATTCTCGTTGCATAGGATAATCCTGTTAAAACAAAGGAAAGAAGGCAAACATTAAAAGAAAATTCAATTAAACCACACAGTATTTGATTAATTCAATCAAACCACACATATTATGTTAATTCAGATTTTTCTGCGAGTTGGAGTTATTCTTATAGATATTTATTTATGGGATAAAGCCATACGAAATCCATTGATATTAAATGTGATAAAATCCACTTGACATTTACGAAAAGAAAACGAAGAAAGCCAACTTAAGAAAGCTTAAGAATAAACTACAAAAAGAAAAATCATTTACACTGAATTATTGTAGAAGAAGAATCAAATAGGTATTTATATATAAAGGAGGAGGAAATTAATAAAATCAAAATTGGGAATTTAAAGTTTCAAAACTACGCTTTTAAAATTATTTCTCAACTTTAGAAATAAAAAAAAACAGTTAATAATGCGCGAGTTGTGTATGTGTCTGTTGTGCGTGTGTTTGCAAAAAAATTTGGGATTTTTGAAATTGGCTTCGGAATCCTAAAGATCATTAAAAAGTAGAATAGGAATGTCTCAAAGACCAGCCCCATGAACTTTAAGCTTCAGTTCCGAGGTGGGCCATCACCACCTAAGGATAAGGCCTGGGCGCTGAAACATCATCACATTGTTACATCACCTCAGTAGGGCATTGTTAATCATATTTCGACCAATAATAAGCCCTGAATTTTCCCTTCTGATGATGACATAACAATGTATGACGTTTCAGCGCCCAGGCCTTATCTTTAGGTGGTGTTGGGTTGGCCCATTCCCTTTGCATAAAATTTCTTGTTCGTTGAAATTTTACTATGTTTTATATGTAAACCATATCCCTTAAGAAGACCTCCATTTTGATGATCAGTTTGCTACTGCACGTATTGCCTGTTGCTGCTTATTCTACATTGGCATAGAGCCAGAACACTGTTCCCAGGGAGTGTGTTTCATTGTAGAATAGTTGGCATATCAAATGAATGACATGTGACTGTCTCAAGATTTTATCAAATTTATAAGAAAAACTAAATGACGGCTAAAGACGACCGGCTTTCGTATTTTGATATGATGATTACAATCGACAAAATCTACAATAATCTATGACAGCAGCAGAATTTTTCAGCTAAATCATAGAGGTATGAGACAATGTGGCTTCATCTGCAATATCGTTTGCAGTATTTAGATTTGTTGTTGTTTTTATTAATTACATAAATAACAAAATATTTACATAAATGAATTAATTAATATTTGACTTTTTTCTCTATAGTGAATTTTGAAGCTCCAAAAATGGTTCTTACGCACACTTACTAAATTGCCGAAAACTGCATCGGTTTCTCATCTATTTCAATCCTTCCATATTTTAACCATTAATCAAATTTACTTAATTCAGTCTTGCTGTTTCATTTATAAAGTAATAAATTCCTTACTTAAAATTACAACCCCAATTACAATCAAGTTATACCAAGACACACATTCTTATTTAACTCGGAGCGCCGATAATATCCGTCTTCCATATGTAAATCGTGAGTACCGTAATCGCTGTATATCAATTAAAGGTCTGGAAAATTGGTCGATCATTCCCAAGGAAATACGATTAACCTCACCATACATAACTTTTAGGAAATATTTAATCCGACACGTTACTACCTCAATAAATTAACATCTTAACTAGATTAAGTTAAGGTTCTGGTACTGTTTTATTATTTACTTTATCTTCATATTGCTACTAATCGTGTTATTAAGTATATTATATGTTAGTAATTGCTACGTTATGTTTAAGTCTATACCGAAACCATTTACTTTTTTGTAAATTATCACTTGTGCTAATTAATTATAATTTTTTGTTTATATTCTAAAGGATCTGTATTGAGTTACATTTGATTATGTTTTTTTTGTTTTTTTTTATTTTATTTTATTTTTTTTGTTATTAACGTTCCGATTAGATTGTTTATTTATAATTGTTTTATAATCCAATTTTGTTTTACCCATTGTTCCGTAATGTGCCCACTTGGCCTAACTTGTCGGTTTTTTACCATACTGGCCTTGTTGGGCACTATTGTAACTTTTTATCTAACCCTAAATAAATAAATAAATAAAAAATAAAAAAAAATTAGCAACTGCACTGATTCTTTTTATATCTAAGCATCTCAAATCATACATAACTGTTCCTACTGTTTCCTGTCTACTGTCGAATAAATAATTGATGTGTTTCTAAACAGTCTTCTTTCTATACAAGACCCCCTTGTGCTCATGAAGCAATATGAACCATGGTTTTCATCTCTCCAGGAATGTTTTCTACATACCATTAGTATTTTATGCTGTTTTTTACATACTAACGAGCATTTCTATAGCACTTTTATTAGATTGATGACATTTAAATATTAAAAGTCCAATTACTAGTAGGGTCTCAGTATCCAGTGGCGTAGCTAAGGGGAGGGGGGCAAGCGGGGGACATATGTTACCCTTGCTAGGGGGGCGCCATTTATTGCCTTCTATTTGGCTATCATCCATTTGGCTTACATGCAATATCATTCGAATGAGGACACGATTCTCTCCAAATGTTGAGCGGAGCAGTCGTTGCACGGACGCAGCAATATGCGTGGTGTTTCATCTTGCATAAACTTGACTGTATCCAGTGCTTGCAACTCTGGAATGAGGCTGATCCATAACAGTCCTGCGTAGTGCACACTAGCGACGATACTATTTTTAGAACAGTCCCTATGACTTCCTCGAAGAAAAATAAACCGATTATGAAATCATCGGTGAAGCCACACTAGGCTGTAACTTTTGGCTGATGTAGGGGTTGTTCAACAATTGCATTTGGGTTTCCCGTACTTCACACACGGCAATTGTGTGTTAACACTGCCAGTAAGTGTGAAATGAGCTTCATCGGTCCAAAGCACAGTGAAACCCAGTCGTGCTGCAGTCCATTTTATTGAATATCCAATTAACGAAATCCTGGCGAGTGATGAACTCATTAGGTGTCAGTTCATGATTATGTTGCAATTTATACTGAAATCGCTTAAGGATAATTCGCAGTGATACTCATACACTGCTGTACGAAATGCCAATCCGTCGGGACATTTCTCGCGCACTGCATTCCCCGTGTGCAGAAATCTCTGACAATGCTTGCACTGTCTGTTCGACTCTCTAGGCGACATCAGTGGATGGTGAGGGAGGGCCACTTCATGGACGTGCAGCCAAAAAATCCGTAATAGGTTCTTTACCATCTCGCATTTCATGCATGCATCGATATATCCGCAATGGCGCACTGGCACTTTCCTTATTCTGATAATAAAGTTTAACTAAGAGGGCCGTCTCGGTTGTCTATGCCTAGGTTTGTGCATATGTGCTTCCGAAATAGCGTTTGAGGCGAGTGCTGCTCCTTTTATATCTTCTGAAAATGTACATAAACGATGTCTGTTAAAGCTCTATAAATAAAATGTATTTATAGAGCTTTAATGTCTGTAATCTGACAATGCCATCTGTTGGCCAAAAAACGAACAATTCTAGGATTAATTTTTGTTTTCTGGAAAAAATTCCGACTTCATTTCAATCGTTTCTGTGCAAACAGAAATCATTTTATCTGGATTCGTGTGTGAATTAATTGAGTAATTTATAGATAAGACTGTAACTGCAATGTTTCCTCAATTTTGCATATTAGGCAGAAGCGATAAACTCCGTACAATGAGAATTCCACCTTTATTGTTCTAAAACTTTATCATATGCTTAACGAATGCATGTGCCCATAAAACTGCCTATATATGATGCAAAAAAGACGAACCTCTTGTCCACAAACGTTTTAATGGGCGAATACGTATTTCGATCTCTTTGAGATCATTAAAACGTCTGTGGACAAGAGGTTCGTCTTTTTTGCATCATGTCTTTATCCACAGTATATTCCCACTTCTCACTGCCTATATATGTTTTTTGTAATACGTACTTTAGAAATGCTTAAAATAATATGGACGTGTTTATTGCTTATTATTTCTTCACATAGAATTAATACTGTAGCTCTAAAATAATATGGTACACCGGTATTAACAAATTCTTGTTCATGGATTAAGATGGTAATTTCTTGCTTTTGTGTGATGGGAATTTTTATATGATGAGCATTGACAGTTGTTGGCCAAATTAGTGTCATGATTTTCCAAATCAGCTTCTTTAATCCATTCATTTAATCTTTATCTCTCAGTTTGGTTTATATTCTTATCCGTTTTTCTGATGCTATTTTATAAGAACTCATGAGTAACCTATTGAATTCAGTCTAATAGAAAATTTAATGTCTTAATGATCTTATCAAATTTTGATAACATCATTTTTGTTTGCAAATCCAATGATTTAATCAGACTTTTTAAATTTTTTTATTATGGTGATTGAATTAAAACCAATGTCGTATCCGGCCAGAAATTCTGAAATTTTTGACCAACACAGGTTAATATATTTATAATGAATTAAATTTTAAGGCAATTCGTTTTCGTAATATTTACTGAAATTATCTACACAGAAACTTTCTCTGGTAGTACCAAGTTGTAGTTTTGAATTACGACATGCATCCACGAATCGCAGCTGACTGTATAGCGATGTCCTAGTCGGAGTTTGTATCAATTGTTCAGGAAATTGAAATGCCGGATATAGAATGGGGCTGTTTCCGGAGCACGTTGCTTTGGAGGACAAAGACCGTCTGCTCTGCCAAGAAATCTAGCGTGTCTTTCAAAGGCGGATATTTGCTTTATTTGCCCTAAAGGGACCACAAATTCGCTTGTGAATAGAAGCATGTCGCAACGTCAAACGATCTACTTTGAACATTCGACGCTCTTTTGCCACACATGATGTACCTTTGATAAGAGTGTGGCGGTCGATAAGAAGGAAAGTTCATCAGTTATTAAAGTGATTATGAAACATTGTCATAAATAAAAAAATAGTGGCATCAAATCAGAAATTCTTTTACTCTGAACTCAAATCACTAATTATATTAAAGAAAAAATACTTTCTAGACGTTCGAAAATGCAGAAATGCTCATTTTTGCTTATTCACATGGTTAAGATTAAAATTACTATCATTGAAACTAAATACCCATTCAATAAAATTTGCCCGTACAATTCAATAATAGTAAGATCCTACTTTTTTGTATGTGTAATGAGCTACGGACAACTCATTGACCAAAATCTTATCTATCCATATTTTTAAATACTAATAACTCAATTGAAAATCACAATACAAATGAAACACTAATAATTATCTCATCTATAGGTTAATCACAAATAAAGAACCTATATCTCCAAAGACCATCACAAAATCTATTATAAAGAATCCACAAAAATTCACCCCTGTGAATTAACATCTTTAAATATTCAAAACAAACATGTGAAACGTCACACAAGTTTAATACTAAACTTATTCAGACATCACTTTGACTTCTAAACTGCAAAAAGTCTTCAAAGTGGTTACCATTAGCATCCAGTCATTTATTCGTAAGATTGATCTGTGTCCAGTGGGTTTTCTCCATATGCCGTTCAATTTCTTCCCGAAGGACCCCTGTAGCTGGTTTTCTACGATACACGACATCCTTTAGGTATGAAAAGTTTAAAATTTTAAAACGTTTAAATTAGGATTTCGTGCCGGTTTCTCTTCCAGGTAAGACCAGACGTTTCTGTGGGAGTGGTGATATGCCGTCTTGTTGAAAGAAAAAATTATCATTTCCCATAAAGTCCAAATATGGTTAGGTTAGTTAAAGTCAGTATACATTTTTTGGCGGTAATACATTTTGGTGAGTATTAGTGAAATATTCTTATATCTGAAAACGATAAAATATAGATCTTTGGACTTCGAAGTCAAACTTTTTCACAAGTTGTATAGCTTCAAAACCCATCTCTTAGGATTGAAGCAAAAATCTTTTAATTTAAAAACATTGAATAAAATCTTTTGCGGAATCTATTATTTATTTATATTTTTAAAACAGATGTAAATTCTCTACGCTTCAATTATTTATAATATTACTGAAAGATAAAAAAATCTAAAATAGTCATGATTTCTATAATGATTTTATTCTTTTTAATTTTCCTTATTTAATCAAATTTTAGATGGAAGCAAAAAGAAAAATCGTTAAAAGCTGAACTAAATCTGACCCACTGCAGCAGTTTAAGGTAAAGAAACAATTTTTATTCCTTTGGTTTCTTTTTAGAAAACATGTTATTTCCTTGCCTATTTGCATGTTGCTTGATTTGATATTCATTCACCTATAGAAAAAAACCTAACTTGCAAATTTTAAGATATAAATAAATGGAATGTTATTAGATTTTTATACGAAGATAAAATTAAAGATTGAAATTTACTGATAGAGATCTAGCGTTTGAAAATTCTCTAAAGATCTTTACATTAATTTAATTTCATATGAAAAATAAAATTACGTGTTAACAATTTTGAAAACTCAATATAATCATAAGGAAACTTTTAACTTTAATAAATTTTTCTAAGAGATCTGGCCTGATTTTCAGATTAAGAAAAGCATGCATGTATATGAACGATGTTAGAACCTGTTTCTAGAAAGGTTTTTTCAGTTTCATATTTTAGATGTTGCTGTTCTATTCAGGATTAACATCATTCAAGCAAATGAGAAATTAATATTCCGTTTAATTTTCTCTGCCCAAAGTGTAATTGTTTATTTCATAAAATGAACAGTTCATAAAGTAAAAAGAAATCAGTTGCCGACTGAATTTTCAGAAAATAATCATATTTTGTTATTTTACAGTTAAAATAGGTTAAGATGAAAACAATCGGCTCGTTTTTTAGTGATATGTTCCAGATGTTACTAGAGACCTTAAAAAATATAACGCAACATGCTTAACTTCAGTTTCGTTTGATAATACAGGTACCATAAAAGGGACTGACAGAGTGTAGAGTATGTACAGAGTGTCCTAAAAAAGACCGATGATTTTTACAAATGGAATAATGTAGCAGGCAAACGGGTGACAGTTATTAAAGTTATTCTCGAGGAAATTTTTATATGCGTGGTATGTTTCCTCGATCAGGAATTTGTTTTGGTATGTGTCCTTGTATTTTGCGGATCGATCTTTTCGGATTGCGCGTAATGGTCTTCTTCACGGCTTGCACGTTTGGTGCAGTTATAGCCAACCGTGGGCGTTCATCGATTGTTAGGGTGCTCGTAGATTCATCCAAGTAAGTAAGAATTTTTTTTTTCTTTTTTTGCAGGTTAAAATGAGATTACTGTTCCCCGTTAAATTTAATGTTTGTCCTAGTAAATATAGGAATTAATATTAATTGGACAAAGGGTTGTTAATCGCAGAATTAATAAAACGAAATTAAAATCAGTTTGATCTTTGGCCACATATATTAAAAATATTTGGTAATATGCATGTCTGTGTTATTATATTTAGCACTCTATTATATCCGAATAGAAAATATTGGGTTGTTTCATAAGTATTGGCCGATTTCACTTAGGCTACTTTGCATGAGCCCAAGATATAAAGAATACAGGTAGCGCCGTCCGAGAGGAAAATAAAGCTCTAGATAGGGAGGAAAACTGATTGTCCAAAATGTAAGTGGGTCCAAAACTAGCAGACGCTCAACTTGTCGTTACTTTCCCTATACAGAGCTTTAGAGGAAAACTGATTGTCGCCCCATCTGGTGTTGGTAATTGGAATATTGACAGCTTCATGACGTCACAAGGACCAGTCGTTAAACATTATGGGGAATAGTGCTTTTACGCAGCAAAATACCATTATGCGCAATTCTCACTTACAGTAATATAAAATTTAATACAAAAGATGAAAATGTTTCCTTTTTCCATATCCCCAAATATCCAAATTTAATTAAAAATGATTAATATCATGCAAATAGGCAAGGAAATAACAATGTTTTCATAATCGTAGTCTTTAAAATGGTTAGATGACTACAAGCAAGAACGGATGAATGGGAGGGGGAGAGGGTGCAACAAGTGAATGTTCTTCCGTTCTTGCTACAAGTGAATGTAAGAGCAAATTGGCTAGATATTGTAAATATGTAGTTGGTGCAGAATTAACAACTGATGATTTTTAAGATAAAAATAGATACAATGTTAAAGCAATACGACTGGTTTTTTTGTTAAAGCTTACGCGTTCACCGCTTCATCTACAAAGCCGGTGAACCAGTAAATGAAGCTATTGCGTGGTTCACTGGCTCTGTAGATGAAGCTATTGCTTTGAAACGCGTAAGCTTTAACACTAAACCAGTCGTATTGCTTTAACATCGTCTCTATTTTTCTCTTACTTTAGCTAGCAATATAAGACCATGACACCATGTTTATATTCAATGATGATTTTTATTTTAACCTAACCTAAAGAATCCTTAATATCCCATGAGTTAGTTGTAAATATGTTGTTGTGAATGTTAGGTAAGATGATATACGAATTCATTGTTTTTTCATAATCGTTGTCTTTGAAATGGTTAGAGCAAATCACTGTTGTTGTGGTACAGATATTTTTATCCAATTTGCATGATTTTAAGCTTTTCTTAATTAAATTTGGATCTTTGGGGAAATGAAAAAAGGAAACACCCTTATTTTTTTGTATTTTATTTTGTATTATTGCAAGTGGGAATCGCGCATGATGGCATTTTGCTGCGTAAAAGCAATATTCCTCGTAATAGTTTTTAAACATTGGACCTTGTGACGTCATAAAGCTGGCGATATTCCAATTACCAACACTAGATGGGGCGGCAGTCAGTTTTCCTCTCGGACGGCGCTACCTGTATTTCTTTATATCTTGCATGAGCCCTACGGTGCCTAACATTACAGCAGGAACAACGACAACCCCCTACGGTGCCTAACATTAGGATTGGTCCAGAAGTTTCTCCAGTAGTTGCGCGTGTAGCGGTGCTGACATTAAAGTCATGGAGCAGCGCGATGCCAGGCTAGTGATTTTGCACGAAATGTGCGGAAAACCGTTGCTAATTAACGGAGCATGGGATGCGTGCACGACGAGTGACAGAATTGTCCGTAGATTATTTGCGAAATTTGGCGCTGGTGATATGGACATTAATCGCAAGCCAGTAGAGTGGGTCCGGTAAAGTGCAATGCCGGCAGTTACGGCAGAAAGTGAAACATTTTTGTGACAATCAACAGCGATTCACGATTCACCACTGACGATCAACAGCGATGTGTACTTCCCTCAGCTGGACAAATGCCATCAGAAATTGCGAAGAAAACAACCGTCACTGGTGAATTGTGCAGGTCCAAAACTCCTCCAAGATGGTGCTCGTCCACATGCGTCTGTTGCAACCCTGCAAAACTTTAATGCTTTGGGATACGAGGTTCTCCCTCATCCTGCGTATTCACCAGTCTTGGCCCCAACCGATTTCCACATGTTTCGTCATTTGGACAAACAGGTCACAAATCGTGATGCTGTCATTACTACTGTCACCAGTTTTTTGGAACATTGCAATGCCGACTTTTGTCACCGTGGCATTTTTTCATTGCCAATACGTTGGGCACAGTGTATAGCTGCTGAGGGCAGATATTTCACCGAATAAAATGTATTCTTTTCTTTGTTTCTGGTTTCTTTTTCTTTCCATCAAATTCGGCCAAAACATATGAAACAACCCAATAGAATAAAAGGATAATATGATACAGTTGAGTTGTGAAACTGTATACGAATATTGCATAGAGCGCCATTCCATGCTGGTGGTGACCTTTTGAACTACTTATTTTTTTGGTGGGTATGAACTTCCCATGCCCTCTTGTATAATATTACCAAGTATTATAGCTTTTGGTCCGGTAGTTTTTTTTTATGGCCATGTCAAAATGGAACTTGAATTATAAAGACCCTGTACGCGTATAAGTGTAATTAATAAGTTCGAAGATGGTCGATTTTGAATCAGTGGTACATGTTCTAATGTTTTCAAAAACGATTCAAAAACTTTGGCAGTATTAGGTTTTAAATGGTTTATGTGAGCGGCGACTAGTTTAACCTTTCGGTACTTTGTTATGTCATTCCTTAATAGTTTATTAATATAGTTTAGGTGCTTACTGAATTTCGCAATGATAACTGACACAAATCCATGAACATAAATCCAAGTCTAATAATAATAATTGTCGAAAAAATGAAAATGTATCTGAAAAGCCATTATTATGATTGCTTATTTACATAATACATTTATCAAATGAAGTATATCACACGGATAAAATTTCCAAGATGCCTAAAAATCTTCGTGTAATACTATGTCAATATTAAGTACAGTTATAAATGTTTACTTGATTAATGAGCACATAATTATGACAAATGATGTTACGTGCAATGTTTGTGATTACATGGCATTGTAAACAGTTATTTGAAAGAAAACCAAATTTCCTTTAGTTATATGGATTTCGGTTTAGAGATATTTAACCAATTTATTCCTTGTGAAGTCATTTTTGGTGTCGCAATTTTAACTCTTTCCTTTGACCCGTTCATTGTCAGAATGGCTCTTTCCTTCATCAGCTTCCACATCTGTCAACTCAACGAAAGCTGTTTTAGCATTGCATGGCGTCCATATATTCTGTAAACGAGACTCTAACGAATGCATGGCAAATGAGCAAATCTTCATTTTCCATGACATTTAATCTCTTATAATAACTTCTGTTAAGTACATTAAGCTTTCAGATAACTGTTGTTTTTATTTGATAATAAAACTCTAGAAATTCATCCCAATATTCAATCCGAGATCTAAGCAAAGAAATTTGGCTTGCCTTTCACACTCCAGTACAGAATAAAACTTTGAGAAGCCAATGAAGTAATTAATGATAACGAACAAACCCATCGGGTTAAGAAAACCATTATTATCAGAAGTTGTTTTTGAAAATTTCCCGAGTTCTCAAGCTGATGATGATTGATTATCCGCGTCATTGAAATAATGAAGATGAATTATATATGACAGAAACACGCTTTTCTTCCTCACCTAAGCATTAAAGATAATTTCGACAAATTTGAGATAATTTTGAAGTGAGATGTTCCACCTCCCGTATCCTTTCAAACATTATTTCTTTTCTCTATTTTCCATTTCAAACAAAATCATCTCCAACTTTTTTTTATGATTACCTGGAAACGAGATTGAATTGGAAATAATTGCATACTGCCAATTTCTTTCTTCCCGGCGGAGCTACCAATCGATCAAGGGGCTTTCGACAGGAATCCTCTGGCTCCATTCTCACTGCGTCAGCCCCATTCATTCGAGAAGGACCGCCTGTATGTACTCTTCTCCTCAACTCACAATTAAATTCCCTTCCCAGTAGAACGAAAGGTTACCGTGTAATTATTAAAGAATAGCGGGGCTTCTCTCGCCAAGTCCATCTTTCTCCGCCTACCACATCCTGAAAAGAATGGCAATAGCTTTTAAATTTCGAAGAAAAATAAGATTATCTTTTGATAATAAATTTGGCTTTCTAGTTTAGGGCTTTATTCTCCTAATGGCTCTATTCCCTAATTAATTATCCAAAGAAAATGAAAGACGGAAAAACACTAGATGCTCATAATTAAGTTAATGCATGTTTTCGGTAGAGGAAAACAAGATTCTCAATTTTTTTAAGCACTTCCAATTAATAATTATAATTCTTATGATATACAATCCTTAAATACTTTAATTTCAAGTAAGCCTCATAAAACCTTAAAGACAATCTATGCAAATAAATTATAATATAGCTACATATTGATGGTAAAGATAACTTTTAAAGGGTTTTTGCATTACATGCAGAATAATAAGAGGTGTAATTAGGTAATAAAAAAGAAACCATTTACGATTAATTGTTTATTTTAATATCAAAAAGAAATTAACAAAAATTTGTAAGCGTATGCGAAACAAATTCGCCAGCCAAATCTACGAAATTCTTTCTTTCCTAGTCAGTTCGATAATTTCAACAGTGAATAAGTTATATGCGTGTCCAAGCAAAAATGATTGTCTCTTCTTTATGATTGCCGATATCTGTGGTTGTTGTTCTCTGAAATAAAAAAATACAAATGACGATAATGTTCAGGTGTTTATAAATGATTGCAGCCGTTTGACGAAATTTCATGAAACATACGAGAGTTGTTAATAAAATAATGACAACGTTGCCGTAAAAAAAGGCGGCGGCACACAAGGCACAGAAGGATGGACTTGCTAGTTGTCTTCACTGTGAATGCACTTCGATTTAGTTCCAGAGTAAGTGTGCTTACCTAGAAATCTAATCAAAGTGAAGTTTGTAGTGAAACCTCCCATAATCTAACTTCATTAGAGTGGAGTAGTCTGTGGCAGTAGGTCGTCACTGTATCGGATGATAGCGCGTTGGGTTACAGTCAACCCTCATATAACGCGGTTTCCATAACGCGGCACAAAAATTGCGACAATTCTCATAACGATAGAGGAAATGACCAAAAGCGGGCCCCTATTTTGTGTTTGACATGTACAAGCAAAAGTACGAATTAAAAACCTTTGAAAAAATGTGGAACACATAGGCCCTATCTAGTTAAATCGCATTTGAAAACACCATAAAATGAATCATTATTTAAAAAAAAATCCAAAACATTTCAACGTGCTCCAAATCCAGACCCCCTAAACCGAGTGATTTCATTTCATGAATTAGACATTAAAAAGAGAAAATAAATATTGAATAAAAGAGAATCATTCATTTCCTATAAAAACAATCATAAATAGCAAATTCATAATAAATTAATGTTTTTTTCCTTTAATTCCGCGAGAGTAAATGTGGTAAAACCCAATAGAAAAGAAATTAACATAAAAAATAATAATAATGAACATATTTATTTAAAAAAATTCTAAAAAACTCCCCTCCCCTCATAAAAATGTAAAACTCCAGATTAAAAATGAAGGTGAACGGCTGGTTCCGTTCGAAAACGTTAAGTGTTATGTTTTAATCATGAACATTCGTTTCTTCTTCTTTTTGGACTATATATTGGCTGGTTATTCAAAAATTTTGGACCATATTTGGACATTCATACGTTCTTCAAAATTTCACCTTAAATCGATGTCTTCAAAATTTATCTTCAAGTTCGTCTTCATCAACTTTTTATCATATTTTATTGTGAAAAAATTCAAGCACGTACATACCTCCGCTATAGTAGCTAGAAGAATAGTGTGGCAGCGAGCTTTCAAATCTGATTCCTCGAATGATGATGCCGCCAGATGGCAGCTACATCAACCTAGTAGTAGAGTTCCTGTATGTATAAGAGATACGGACAACTAATTACATGGACGCCATTTTGTGCTAAACACACTAATGAATTCCTTTTTATGACGGCTTGGCCGTTTGGTCAATTGAGACAAATTTTTTTTCTACTTTTCATACATTCTAAAATTTCAATAACACTTTCTTTACATAGCTATTTCCTTAATTAATGTAATTTTTTTGAATTATATTGTGGCGTTAACGCCACTTACATGGGGAGGACACAAACACCTTCCACAGATTTCGATGGGATTAAACATAAAGGTTGGGGGCCATCTAAAAGTAACTCGTATAAAAGGGTTTAGGTTAACACGCCTTCGTTTTTTAAAAAAGCGACATCAAAAGAAAACCTAAAAAAAAAAGCGACGTCAAGGATTCAGCTTATATCAGCTCCTTCCTCTTCCCTCTTTATAAACCTAAAGAATTTGCATTAATTTCACTGGAATTGATTAAGGCACTTGCCAGCAGTAGGGAAACTTGCGGGTTCGAGTCTATCCTCTTAAGCCTGTCCTTTTTTTTCTTCAGTTGTTATAAGCGCGCAAAAATAAATAAATAAATAAATAAAAAGGATTTTTCTTGAAGTTTTATTGTTAATAATAACTTTTTATTTAAAGTTAGAAATTGAGAAAAAAGGGAGCGGGAGGAGATTTCATTTCGTTAAATAATTTTTTTCCCTTCAATTCTTAAGAGAGCTTAAATCTGATATCTGAATCAGCTGGCCACCCATTGTTGAAACACGTGATCGAGCCATGGAAGTAGGAAACACGTGATCCTACTTTTCATGGTTCGAGCATCCTGTGAAAACCAAAGGAAGGGGGGGGGGGGGGCTAATGCTAAAAAAAACACGAGAATGAGAGAGTCGAACAGAGTGAACGTAAGGGGATTCTTTTCTGTGATGTAGCTACACGGTATTACTCTATAGTACTGCATTCGATATGGAGGTAATTCAGATATCATCAATGAAAGATTACCACAATGACAGCTAGAATGTGTTGTCTAACCCTTCGAGCATAAAAATAGAAGGGTTTTTTTATGCTCGAAGGTCTAACCCAGTGTTTCTCGATATCGCCCCCTAAGCGGCGGCAGGGTCTTTGGAGGAGGCGTTATATTGCAAGTGGACAATCGAGCAGTGAATTACTCGATTCTCACCCTTCCGAAATAAACACCACATGAAATACACTGAAATAGGCAAGAAGCCGGAATAACCCAAAGAGGTCTTCCATATTATGAAAAAAATAAGATATTGTCAGAAGAGTGGGAGAGGGGGAGGGGGTGGTATCACATCTTCCAATATCTTTGGAAGGAAACGTTGCCAATTCTTTCTTCATAAACGCTTTTCTACGAAACCATGTAATATTGAAGCGAATAATTAGCTACTAGCTATTGTTAAATTTGCCTAAAACAAATTAACTATTGATAATATAAGGTGTAAGTAATTACATGCCATATCTTAGCATTGAAACTATCCAATGAACCATAATGGTTCCATTAAACCACATACAATTGAACCAATTTCGACTATCATTAATTTTACGATATATTCATTCCTTACACATCATTTCAAGTTGTATGTTATATTATATGCCATATCTTAACATTGAAAGTTCCAATGAACCATAATAGTTCCACTAAATCCAGGTTCGTCTGAACCAATTTCGACTATCATTAAATTTACGTTATATTCGTTCATGACACATCATTCCAAGTTGTTTGATATATTACATGCCAAATCTGAGCTTTGAAAGTTTCCAATGAATCATAATGGTTCCATGAAACTACATACCAAGCTGTTCCAAGCTGTAATAACATATGGTTCCAAGCTGTAATAACATATGCTCCATAACTGTAATAACTGACAATGCTCCATATCTTAGCATTGACAGTTTCCAGTGGACCATAATGGTACCACTAAACCACAAACGCTTGAACCAGTTTTGAGTGATATTGATCATCAAGGAAGACCATCACGTGTCTTCACTTAATTCACAAGCCTCTTCTCTGGTTTAGCTATGGAATGCCAAAGAGAGAACAGCATTGATCAATGCGTAGGCCATTTATGCATGGAACTATATAGTGAAAAACGTGATCCCCTATATTATTTGTGACCTTTTTGAACCGGAAGTAGTTCATCGATTTCTTCCACCAACGAACTCACTCTTTGGTTTTCCCTAAGCTTCTCCCCAGAAAATTTTATCAAGTGGGCGGTAAGCTAAAATAACCGGGCGGACAAAAATTAAAAAAAACAAAAACAAATAAAATATTATGCAGTGTTGTGCAGTTTTTCGTGTATTCTTCAGCCGGGCGGACGCCAAAATCAGCCGGTCGGCGCGCCCGTTAAAAAGGGCCTGGGGAGAACCCTGCTGTGGTCAAAAACCCTACACCGGTGAGAGAATGATGACGTAATTTCTCACTGGGCTAACCGTCTTTTTCTCGGTGAGGACGGTTAGGCTAACCGGTTAAGCATAGCAGCACTAACTGGCGTTTCTGACCGCGTTAAAATGACGTCACAGTTTTCTCACCGGGATTTCTGACCGACCAAACACTAACTCGTCTCACTGGTGAGAGTTTTTGACCTTAGCCTAAGTTGTCAAATAGCGAAAACGGAAGTCGAAAATTCGGAAGCGTTGGAACGCTAGAGCACCAACAGACAGACAGACAGACGGACGGACGGACGGACGGACGCACATTATGAAAACATAAGTACCTGTCGGTCCTAATAATATGGAATTTGTATTCAACAATGGTCTTAAGCGAGAGCATGAGCGCTCATTATGAATACGGGGATGAGTATATTTTCAACAATTGCTCCTACCGTATAAATATAATAAAAAAATTAAAATTTACTGAATTAAATATTGAACCGATAATAACAAACGAATATATGATTGGATTCACGTGCTGGAATCCAAAGTTTACCATTAAGTTCACATTTAACTTTCGCTACCAAAATTCGGCGTCGCTCATCATCTCTAAGAAATGTGAACTTTAAAGCCGTTTTTCCCGCTGTTCGAACAATCTACTGCAGCACAATTAGGCATTATACCTTTAGTTTTATAAATGTTTTTTAATTCGGAAAAAAATTAGAGCTGGCGATGTCTAAATATTGTTGTATAGCGTGATACAAGTATCAGCATTGCAAGGCATCTGCTAGCATGGTTAGCACGTAATGGCGTCCATAAGTCACGTGTTGGCTTTAACCAATCGTTTTGGACTTCTCAGTTGTCGTATCTCTGATGCTGGGTGCCCACCATGGATGAAGAAAAGATGGATGGGACACTCCATTGCCGTCCTCAGTGAGTTTGATTTTGGGGCGACATCTGGAGCTTTGCGTAGTACTAAATATAATCATCTGCTTAGATTGATTAATAAAATTAAAAATTAACTAAAAACAATAAAATAAAAAATATAAAAAAAACTTGCTAAGCACACTTTTATCTTAAAAAGCCACTTAATATATGAATTTCTTTTTTAAAAAATTTCTAGTACTACGCAAATCGAAACGATGGTGGTGAAATTTCGGTTTAGTACTACGCAAAGCAGAAACTGAAACTATTTTTCTTTATTTCCCAGACAGATTTGGTTTAGTATTACGCAAATCCACAGAGAGCGCCACTGAAAAAAACTCACGCCCGACGCATAGGAGTGTCCCATCCATCTTTTCTTCATCCATGGTGCCCACTTAGCGCGACGATAGCGCGATTCTAACGCCAGGCGATCAATTCGCTTCTCGGTGCCCACTTGGCGCGACGGCCGCGTGACTGAATGCGCATGCGCTATCTACGCGATCATTTCGTTTCCCACTTCAAGATTTCGTGCTTCTAAAATCAGAATTGGATATTTCGTGCATACAGAATTGCATATTACTTGATAACTTCAATCAAATTTTCCGTAGCGATATCCGACCATTTCGAAGTAGGTGCTGCCATGATTCCATGTGCCACGTGATTCGAAACTGTTTTCTGATTGGGTGCGATGGAGTCGCGCGATCGAAAAGCTCTGGCATGCAGAGCTTTTCAATCGCGTTAGCTGCGCTACAGAATCGCCCTCGTGACGTCACTCTGCGCATGAGTGCTCCACAAAGCGATAGAATCGCGCTATCGTCGCGCTAAGTGGGCACCCAGCATGATACATACAGGATCTCTACATAGTAGCTAAACATCCAGAGCTTTACATCAATAAGGCTCCATTAATTTCTTCGTAAAACTTATAAATTTGATTTATTATTTCATTTTCATTCCAGAACATTAAATAATATACCATTTTAGTAATATTTCGACCCCCCCTTTTTTGTTTTTAATTTAGAGATGATTTTGCAGTATTTGTTAATTTCAAATGATTTTATTCTTTTTCAGTTATCTTATAGAGAAATACACGACCGTTTCACACAGAGTTATTTTCTTTAGATAAGTTTTTCGATTTCTTCATCTGATTTTAGCTTTGGGATAAAATAGCACTTCTCCCCTCTTACTGTTGCATTTTAAAATTTCAAGAACCACTTTACTGTCTGTGTTTCTCATTTATTTTTTTCTTTATGTAATATCTAAGAAAACCAGAATAATTCTTAAGAATTCCTTTTTTTAAATAATAAAGTGCAATCAAAGCAGCTTTAAATACAAATTTATTATATTTCTTACTTTTTTTTTAAATAATAAGAAAAAGTTTTTTTCCAAACCTATTAACCTAAAATATCTGATACTTAAATATTTTATCATCACATAAAAAAGTAGTTTGGTTGTTAATCATGTGATAAATGAATTTTATATGAAAAAAGACATTTTCTTTGATCTCTATGTTTTTTCAATATTGTGCATTTCACATATGAGGCCTTCCGAGTTAGAGGGGCGAACGCCTCATTTGTTGATTTCTTTTTCTCCTGAAACATCTGTGACAATTAATTTTCTATCATTTGTTAGATGGCCAGCTGTGTACAGCATTATATTATTAGATTTTATGTTTATATTTTATTAGACTTAATTTAGCAGATCTATGTTTAATGCTTAATTACTCAAAATTTAACTCTTCTGGCTCGGAGGGGCTCATATTCCATCTTATTAGGGATGGATACCTTCATCCATCTGTATTCTTATATTTCAACTTATTTATTTCAACAGCAGATTTTTTTCATTTATTTTAACGTTAAAGAGTATCCTCAAGTTCTGTGGAGGACAATTACTAAAAATATACTAAATTTTTATAAATAAAATTACTTCACCCATAATATAGCTGAAAAAAAAACCTCCGTCATTCTAAGATTTCCATCTCATCTCCCGGGTAACTCGCATCTATGTCGATTGCAGCGCCACCGCTACTATCATCAAATCGGGAATCAACCACGTAGCATTGCGAGTAGTAGCCGTTGCCAGACTATTCTTCTAGCCACTATACCTCCGCCCTGTTTTCATGCTCCATGATTGTTTTTACATACTGTTATTTATTGCCTCAGCATATGTAAGAATTATTCATTTTAGTATAATTAAGATTTTTTACATTGTACATATTTAGGGATACTGAGTCTCAAAAACTTTTAATATTTTAATCTGGAGTTTTACATTTTTATGAGGGGAGGGGAGTTTTTTAGAATTTTTTTAAATACATATGTTCATTATTATTATTTTTTATGTTAATTTCTTTTCTATTGGGCTTTACCGCATTTACTCTCGCGGAATCAAAGGAAAAAACATTAATTTATTAAGATTTATACCCACTTCTTATTTTAAGCAAATTCATAACTTTTTAATGAAATATCAGGTTGAAACAATATCTTCAGCTTCTATAAACTCCACAAAATGGAAATTCCTCAAACCTTCAAGGTTCTTGATTTCGTAGGCGTTAGCAATTCGATGATCATTACTGAGACAAATGAGCCATTAAGTAAATTCATTATTTTCGAATACTTCAAAGGCATCTTAGATAAAAAATTAAAAAAAAAGAATTATTTTTCCTTAGTAGTGTAAATCTTAAATCCAACAACAGAATTCCAAGAAGTTGAGAATAAGTAAAAATATGGAGGCTCGCTTTAGGAACAGCGTGGGGGCCCGGGTTAGGACCACCTCATGCATTTTTTTTTTGAATTAATATTATTCGATAACTATGTACGTTAACTATTTCAAACTTACACAGACATCTAGCTATTAGAATAAAGAATAAATAGATATAACATTTACCTTCAAAATCCTGGCACAAAACACGTGAAACTCAGGATCATAAAAATTTTCCGAAAAACGCAAAAAAACAATGTCGCCATTGAAAAACAACAGATTGAGTAAACAGCATTAGCGCTGTCCTTTCTACTATCTCAACCTTCACTGCAATGCTGCAGTATCGTACAGAGCAGAAATTGACAAGACCCACATTAGGCCGGCGTTTCTCCTACTGTACACGGTTTCTATAATTGTGTACAGTTTAATTAGATTAATTGTAGGCAGTCTCCCTCTAACATGAATATTTCTATTACAATATTCTGGTCAAAATAATGGAGAATTTCCGTGGTTTCTTTACTAATACGCAGATTCTTATAAGACGCTACTAATTAACCTGACTTGTATGTACTAATTCTGAGTTTCTTATATTGCGATTTCCATATGAAGCGATATCAATAAGTCACATTATAGGAGGGTTGACTTAATGCCTTTCGTGTGGTGCCCGATCTTACAAAGCATAATCTTCATACAGGTCAAAGGTTGTTAACACGTAGTTGGGACCTCCTTGAAGAGAACGGCGATGGAATCTAAGACAAATCGCCCAAGAAGGGGGCCAAGAAATGGATCGCACATCAAAAATGATCTTATATCTTAGGGCAAGATACACAACCAACTGTATGCTATTCGCCAGTTTGGAATCCGCCTCTATTAGTTACAGATGAAAAAATTACATGCCGGGCAATTCTTATTTTTTTAATGATCTGTATGTTTTTTTTAATATAATAAAATTTTATCACCACAGTGTTAATAGAATGGCTGCAAGAAATTCACTAAACCACTGAAATTAATGTAAACACACTGTACTTGCAGAGCATATTCAATATAAGAGAAGGTTTTTGTTGCCATTAGTAAGTTTTTTGGAGCATAATTTTTTACTGGTTTCTTTTTTCTTCCCAGTTTCCTCAAATATTTGCCTCTTTAGGTTTAGTTTTATTTAATGTTCAATGAAAATGAACTAACGAATGGTAAGATCTATACAATTTGAATAAAAACAAATTCAGGAAAGCTTATTCAGTTTAGTAATTAGTTAAAAATTATGGTGCTCTGGTTGAAAAAATTGATGTTTGAATTTTGTGTTTATACTGGTAAATGGTTTAAGCTTTGCCCACTTATGCAAGGTTTACACACATTATCAGACTTTTAGGAACTTCAATTACAGGATTGGCAATTATAATCAAAGTTGGATTAAGAAATATTAACCTGTTTATGCTTCTCATTTCATTTAACGCTTATTTAAACATATATTGTTTGCTGGTAAAAGAGTATTCATCAGTTTTCCATTTTTATTTAAAATTTAAAGAGAGAATTTAATAGACTATTAATCATTTAATATTGCTAGAATCCATAAAGAAATAAAAATCTGCTACCAAATATAAATGCAAATTTGAATATTTACCGCGATAGTGTAACTGGTTAAATCGATAAAAACTAGTAAGAAAGCTTCTCATAATAAATGTTTCCAGAAGAGTTTTTTCTCGTACTTTTCTAAGTATTTTCTTATTCATCTTCGTTTGCTTATGATCTATCCATTAGAAGTTATAGTACTGTTGGGAAATTAATGTGAACGAAGTTCATTAATAGGAATAGGGCAGCTGCTGAAGACAGAATGATGATTGCTTCAGGATTTTTAAAGACTGAGTCAAAACCAGATGGAGATGTAGACGATTAAGCATTGAAATCTCAAACATTTGTGAGTCACCCTTAATGATTAAGCATTCCTCCAAAGTGCGAGAAAAGAAAACTTTAAGAATTATCGATTCCAAGTGATAAGCATTTTTATTTCATTTAGAGAGATTTAAAAATACACAGACCCTTTAAATCTTTGCTTCTTATTAGGGCATAAAATGCAAACATTAAAAAAAAATTCATTGCTGCTAAATATATGTAAAGTCAATTTTTTGGAGATTGATGGATATCATTTTCTAACAATTGCGAATGTGAGGCTATGTACGACTGATGGGATTTGAAAATCAAGAAAAAAAATGGAATGATCTTCACTAAAGTGCAGTTGACGACATTCGAAGAAAAAAAGTAAGAAAACATGCAACATAGCAAAAATATTGATACACTGATGTATTGATTCATTTTATTTAAAAGGAAGATAGTTTATTGGGTAGGTATTAAACATTTCGGAACCAAAAATTTAACTAATAGTGATAAATACCAGGTTTTTTTGCGAACTGGCGGTTGCAACGCTCCAAAAATGTTGGGACAGTGGCGAATTACCATTGGGTGACGTCTCCCTTTCTTCTGACCACACTTGGTAGCCATCGAGAAACAGATGATACCAATTTCTGTACCGTTGCAACAGGAATTTGTTGCCATTCCTGCTGTATGAAAGTTTTCTGTTGTTGAACTGTTCAGGGTCATCGTTGATATAACTTCCTCTTGATAATTCGCCATACATTCTCTATTAGGGACAAATCCGGACTGCAGGCAGGCCATTTTAACACCCGAATTCGTATATTGTGTAGCTACTGTCCTGTAATGCGAGCGAAGTGGGGTTTAGCATTATCTTGTTGAAATAGAAAGGGACGCGTTCCAAAAAGACGTTGCCAAGAAGGCAATATATGTTCTAAAATTCCAATATATACTTGTGCATTAACGGTGCTGTTGCAGATGTGCAAGTTTCGCAATCCATTATGCTCGTGCAGCCCCAGATTATTATTGAAGCTGGCTTCTGTACAGCAAGTCAGCAACAGGCAGGATTGTCCTTTTCCTATTTGGTCATAAGTACACATTGACGATTTTCGCTAACAACAACCGTAAATGTAGATTCATCGGACCACAAAACACGTCGCCACTGGGCGTCAGTCCATTTCAGATGGGTGCATGCCCGAGCCAGGTGCCTACGTTTCTGCAGTTGTTTACAAACACCTTTCGTTTTGCATATAAAGGTACGTTCACAAAGACGCGGTACATGCGGAAGCGGCAGTGCGGTAACCAATCAGATTCATT
>JAHWFO010015474.1:11730490-11741564 GCA_023313115.1 Rhysida immarginata
TCTCTCTCTCTCTCTCTCTCTCTCTCTCTCTCTCTCTCTCTCTCTCTCCTCTCTCTCTCTCTAGGCGAAAAAGCTGATTCGATATCACGGAAGATATTTTATAGACTGAAATATCTTGAAATTTATTTCGTTACTTTAAAGAAATCTTCATAATTAGAATGCACATAAATTGATATCTCTTGGAATATGAGTACATCTATTAAAATTGCAATATGATTACTTCTATATACACACACAATTTAAATAACAAATTTTAATGTTAAAAAATAAGGGCTTATTATATTCAGATGTCGAGCCATTGTCCCAGACTAAATTTAAATGTCTGGTAAAGTTGTTTGTGTTTGGTCCTTACAATTCATTTTCCGATAATAGGATGTTCTTCTATCCTGTCGGTTTAAAAATTTTATTCAGTAATGCTCTTGACTCTATTCAAATGTGGTGAAATGCCGTCATGGCTATAGGATATCTACAGTATTTGCGGTAAATCTCTTGTTTGAAATAACAAAAATGTTTAGAAAATTCAGATAGGAATCTATAGCGAAAAAAGGGTACATTATAACTTGATGCTGTTCTTCATGCACATTTAAAAATTGTTACCAATATACAGGGTGATTACAAAAGAACTTCACACATTTAAAAATTTATTACATCAAAGCTATTCAGAATATAGACACACCACACACGGATTCTTAAAGAAAAACTCTTGAAGTTTATTGTGACACAGTTAAAGATGTTCAATATGCCCCCCTGTCGTGACAATCCCGAATTAACATGTCTCCATCAATCCCACGTATCGCTACCGTAATGCGTTCTTTCAGCTCGTCTAGGTCACGGGGAAGGGATAGGGTGAAGACCTTGTCCTTTACACACCCCCATAAAAAGAAATCACAAGGTGTGAGGTCGGGGCTCCGCGGTGACCACTTTGCAAGTTCCAGGTTATTGTTTGCTCGACCAATCCACCGCTGTGGGAGAGTGGCATCAAGAAATTCCCGCACCTCTTGATGCGGGATTGTCACGACAGGGGGGCATATTGAACATCTTTAATTGTGTCACAATAAATTCAAGAGTTTTTCTTTAAGAATCCGTCTGTGGTGTGTCTATATTCTGAATAGCTTTGATGTAATATATTTTTAAAAGTGTGAAGTTCTTTTGTAATCACCCTGTACAATAAGGCACTTTTTATAAAATAAAAATTCTATCTCTTCAAGTCCTATAATATTATTTTTAAAAATTGTTATTCGCCCTGTCTAGACTCTCCTCAACTATTGCTCCTTTTCAAGGTTTATTATATCAAGAAAACGTGACCAAGTTAGAATAATTTTTTCCGTTTTATGTTAAGCTTTTGGAGTTTCGTATAACTTCTCAGAAGGCAAAGAAAAAGACGGTAAACTACCAAGTGGATTCTAAAGTTGCCAGATCGTAATTTTCAAACTGCAAATATCCCTCACCCTTGTTTTTATGTCTCTACTGAATACTTCTAAAAAGTGACATGATTTAATTGCGATATACGAGGGGCGATTGATAAATAAGGTGTCTATGGCTGTAACTTTTTTATTTGTTAACCGATTTTCAAAATTCTTTTTGTATCTTATACTCACATTTGTCCTCTATGTAATGCGCTATTCACTTTCGACATAGTCCTCATCCCTTTCCACGCATTGCGCCAACGTGTGACTAGTTGGGTGAACCCGTCGGAGAGGAATTCCGGAGTTGTTACAGCCATGGAGACCTTATTTATCAATCGCCCCTCGTATAATTTATATATAATTTTTCTGATATTGTTAAGTTCTTTATCAGATGTTACATTTTGCTTGATTACATGCGTAGCTCACTATTAAGCTCACCCTGTCATGTTATTGTAATAGTATTATATAAAAGAAGGAGTGGTTTGTAATCATTCAATTGAATGAGTAAAAGAGGAGATTTACTTATTTAATTGTTGTAATAGGTGTTTGTAAATACAATAAATGTTTTGTAATTTTATGAAATAAAATGCCCCCAATGTCCGAAGATTTACAAAGGCCAGACGTCTCGCAGCATTTTAACCCGTTTCAAGGATCATCTGCGCCACACAAAATATGGTAGAAGCAACCTCTCCGCCGTCGCCAAACATTCCCTAAACACAGGACACGAAGTCTCCATAAACAATTTGAAGCTTATAAAATCAATAAACAAAAAAAGACTGCTGGACGCTTTCGAGAGTATGGCCATTCAATCAACTGACAGCAATCTCTTACTTAATTCTGATGGGGGCCCAATCAGCGACTCCCAATTAATTCAATGGTGGGTCAGCTTAACCAATCATTGATTCTCTCTTGCTCTGTTTGACTTGTTTCTATGATTGGCTTATTTTCGCTATAAATACTCGTCCCCCCTTTACTTCAATCAGTATCATCGGATTTTCCCATTTTACTCCCTGAATCTGCTGAATGATGAGAGCTTCGCCCTCGAAAAGCGCTTCCAGGTCGTATTTTTCCAAATTTATTTCTGTTGTGGTCAAAGAGTGTTTTTTCTTTTTTCTTAATTACATTTAGAGTTAACATTATTAAGATTATTAAATTTAAATAATTTTAATTAAAAAAGCTATTAAAAAAAACATTAGCATGAAATGTAATATTAAGTATTAAACTCGTGTGGATTATTTCCTTTGGTTGACTGTACATACTTTGCGAAATAGATCTTTAATAACCTTTGTCTAAGTCTTCTTTTTCATATGAAAATGTATTATGTATATTGTATAAATTCTATTCTCCAATAGAATTCGTTTCGAGAGATTTTTAATCCTATTCACTTCGTTACCTTTAAATGAGCTTTCTCTTTGGAGCCTTTATCAACTCTTATTTAGCTTTCCTGTCTTCAGTATTCAGGCCTAATATATAAAGTAGAACGTAAACGTTCAACCGCCAGGGAGAAAAAGATTGAAGATAGGTCTCACTGTCTTGCTTTCCAACTGACGCCACAAAATTGGCAATTTCATTATAAAAACCGAATCGATAGAAGTTACTACGAAGGAATCGGGATCATTAAAAGCAGACGAGATAAGTGTACTTTACCAGTAACTATTAGGCGCAGATTCTCCCTTCTGCTTGCGAATCGGTCTCGTCCGACTAATCCTATGCATATGGAAAGAGGCGTTGGTCGGAGGCGGATGGATTCTCACCTATGACGACGGGGCTTTTCACGAAAGTACCAACGGGCCTCTAGACCGGACTAAAATCGATATTCTAAAGAGACTCTGAAGATCATCTGTGTCCTCCCTGATTCCCAACCCTTCTCCCTCTCCATCTTCTTTTCATTTCTCTCTCTCTCTCTCTCGCCAAAGTTAATTACCTTATTCGAGGAAAAAGGAATACCTACCACCGAATATGATTGAGTGCAACTTGTACGGTGTATCTCGAGGGAAAACCCATCGAGCAAAAATAATGATGATGCGCATAATCATGTAAACGTGAAAGATTCGTGTTCTTACTTTTAACTTATTTTCAATATAATTTTTTTAAAAGTCGTTTTAAGGAGATGAAAGCTTTCTTTCTCCCAATTAATTTTTTTCTATTTAGAATTGACGTAAGAGCTAATTTTAAAATTTAGCTTAACTTTTCAAAAAGCACTCTGTTCAATTTTAAATATTTACGTTTTTGAAATTTTGAATATTAAAATATATATCTCTACGGCATCCCCTTTATTTGTCTTGTGTGATCCTAATAATGTTGTTTTTATTTTTTTTCCTAAATCTTGTTCTTTCTTTTCTGTCGAGTTGATCATCTCTTCCGTGTGCACCAAATTTAATTTAAGGTAACGAAAAAAACGTTAATATCATTCCACTCCATTTTCTCTTCCGTTAGCCAGTGCCCAGGCGCAGGGTAAGCAATCTGAGGGATCAGAAGAGACAATCACGCGAAGAATAATACCCTCCTTAGGAAATATAAACCTCTCTAGACTTCAATTTTGTTTCCAAGAAGAGACTTCAACCTGAAGGGAAAAAATAAATAATTATGACTAGAACTCATTTTTGCTTTCTTTAAGAAAATGATTTTTCTGATGGAACTTCATTATGTCCAATTTACGTATAAAATATAATTAGGTATCCTGTTGTTTGAGTTATGAGGAATTTCAAAATATTACCTACGTTAAATTATACATGTAAAACTTAAATCCTATTACACTGCAGAATCTAAAAGCAAAATTCTCTGCGGATATTACTGGTATGCCACTAATCTCTTCAGATTGAAACCAAGCAGGTCCGTCAGATATTAAAAGTTTGAAAAATTCGATTTTCTTAGAGAGAGAGATGCATTTTTTCATGTTCTGTCGGATTATTGGATCCATTAGATTATTTTCAGCGGAGAAAATTATTCCGTCTTATTATCAGTCCGCATAGCTATTGTCACATTCATCATGTACCTCTGAACTGCCGTTTCTACTTATGTACCGCTATAACAAATTCTATAAGCATCGTTTATAATGTTAAAACATTATCTGCTGTATACAGGCGATGCCACCTCTCCGAAGACAAGCATTGAATTCGTTGACCCTTCCAGTTGTCATCTACTGAACTCTCGTAATTTAATAATATACTGACGTGTAACGAGGACAAATGGTTTAAATATTGTATGAAAGTCGGTCAGAAATTAAGTCCAACTTTATTTCCTTCATACACAGGCAAGTCAATGCCACAGTTCCTTCTGCATTTCATTCTCATTCAGCGTAGTTTCATTTGTTTCCTCAACATAACATTTAAAGGAGAAATTCTGCATGCTGCAGATTTGAGGTTTCCGTATTTGTGTGTACAATTACACAGTATTGCTATAAACAATTGTGGTAATGAGCTTTAAAAAACTTAGAGAGATTGTTGTTCTATCGGTGTAAGAATTATCACTATCTGTCTTGTTGTTTTTGCGGTGAATTTCTAAAATGTTTCACGGACTTCAGAATAGCGCTATACTTTGCAAGAGAGAAATGTTAGGCGTTACTTTTTGAACAATCCTTTTATATTTTATAAAGTATAAGACGCATTTTCAAGTCTCCAAATTTTTGGTGGCTTCTGTTAAAAATGAAAAAGTTTCCCTATAAATAATATTTATTACAAACTAAGGCTACTTCAGTCCTTTCTTGGTAGCTCAGCATAAATTAATACATTTTCATTCTTTCTTTTAAATTATTGTTAAGTCCGAGAACTATTGAAACGTGAAAATATTGACCGATTGTGCACGGCTGTGCTATTAATATTTGTTTATATTCATAATTTAATATTTAAAATATGAGATGCATCTGAGAACACGTAAATGATTTAATTTTCAATACACTGAAATGGAGACGTGCTACAATATAAATGGATATCTGAATTTAACACTTATTTGTACAAGAATATACAATCTATTGAAAATTCACTCGTGTGTCGATTTGCAGGATATGCTTTTAAATAAATTATTTTTTTTCATTTTGCCATTGTATTTGATGAAAAAGAAAAATAAACATTATTTTAATTAACTCTAATTTAAATTAATTGATTCAATTTTCTTCTTGCCGTTTAATTTTCAAAATTGCGAAAAGCAAATCCAGGAATTCAAAGGAAATCTTAATTTCAATTTAACAGATATTACGTTTTAATGTTCATTTTCTAAAATAAATTTTTATAGAAATTTGAACCGCAGAAGACTGCCAATACTGAAAATGTTTTAGAGAGCTTTTACCTCTAAAAATCTTATTTCACAATTTTTATTGGTAAATGTTTATAATGTAATTAAGTGCTGATTTAAACTCCTAATAAATTTATAGCGAATGACTAATGCTTGACTTACTTTTATGTAAATGTAGCCTCTATCAAACTCTGATACATTGCATTCTTTCTTTATTACTCTTAAAAACTAATTTTCTAAAACACCTTCAGGTATAGATGAATTATGTAATCAAACGTCTCTGGACACTCACTGTTGATGTTTCGTGAGATTGCAGCCGTGTTGTTAATATGAAGTCGAACCTCCTTTCGCTGCTGGAATATTTGTCCATTTCGCCCGTAAAATAGCAAACTGTATATGAGTTTAAGTTGGTCAAATATGTTTGACCCAGCCGGCCTGCAGCTCATTCCAAAGATGTTCAGTGAGGTTGAGGTTGAGGATTTGGGCGGCCAAATGATATCTCACGATATCACGCTATTTTATTGTTTGAATTTGTATATTTAATACTATCTAACTATGGTGTGGCTCTTTAAAATGTATGAAAAGTCGGAATTCGTCTCTTAATGATCTCAGGCATGCTGATCCCTGCTTTATAATCTATGCATTGATTCACTCTCTGTAACGAAACGGTCGCTCTCTAGAACGAAGAAAAAAATGCTGTTCAACAGCGTTAGGCGTCACATTTGTACATGGATTTATTGAAAACCCTTTATTAAATGTACTTACGTTGGTTTAGTTGTTAGACAATTAACCCATATCACTCGTATTATCAGTCATATTATTGGTCGTAAGTTGACATTCCATCAGAAACATTGCTAGTAAAAGAAAAGCTTTCTGTGTAGAAAAAAAGATCGCATTTGGTTTTAATATGTACCATCGAAAGTGAAAAGAGAAAAGGGTGAAAAGAAAAGAGATTCATCCATCTACTGTGACTACTATCTGGAAGTGCGAGAAAAAAATATTGCAATCCGAAATGGAAGCAAGAAATAAGGAATCCAAAATTTGAAGACTTTGGACCAAGCCAATGTGTCGTAGTTCCATAAACAGCGCATTAATAATGTACCAATCACCGGGCCTGTTGTAGAACATAATACAGTATAATTGCATTAATGATTATGATACAAAATTTTGGTACATATATATATATTTTGCTTCAATCATCAAAAATTTTATCTTTAAAATTCTTTTGTTTCCCCTCCCCCTCACTCTATATAATGAAAACTCTCTAAAACAAAACAAAAAAAATTATAAAGAGTTTTCGCTGTACTACCTTACTATGTATACCCTATCTTATAATGTATATTCTAATACGAAAAGGATATAATATCTAATTTTCCAAGGCAAAATCCAATTTTTATGCCAAATTCCTTTGAAATTTGTGAGGAAAAATTACTAAAATTTCTTTGGGTTTTTCAATGTGAAAAATTTACTCCATTAATTCTAATAGTTTGCCTCTTTTCATCAGTAGTCATATTCACATGTAGAAGTTTTAAAAAATGCCAAGAAAACAAAGATCCCGAGCAACTACCGCATCTATATATAAATACGGGAACGCATTTTTTGTATACACTTTTACCTGTTTTAACGTGGACGAATACGCATGAAACTGATATGGTTGGAAAGGTCCTGTGCTGTAGATGTGCACAATATATTTTGTTTGTGTATTTGTTCATGTTAACACAGGTAAAAGCGTTTCAAAAAAGGTAGCATTTAGGAACGGGTTATGCGCCATATTTATCAACGTATGTTGCATTGCCTTTTTTATTGTTTTTTTTAAATATTAAATATCAAATTAACTCAAATCATTGTTGATTTGTTGATGTTCATTTGAAATCATTAGAAAACCGTATAACAAATATGTGCAGGAACTTGATGAAAATACTTTGCAGCTTTTGAAAGTCAACGAACTAATTTCAGAACCTGAAGGTGCCTAAGTATAATACAGGGTGATTTACATCGAATGTAAAATACTTAAAGGGGGTATTATAGAGGTTAAGATAAACACAAAACGTCCTATGAACATGGGTTCAAATATGAACGATAACTGAGATATGAACAGAAATAAAAATGCCGCCACCAAGATCAACAAATTATAATAACTCAGATTCTGTAAAGCCTAGATTAATGAAATTTGGAGGAATAACAGAGTACATAAGACTGTGTATACCTTTAAAATTTGATCTAATTCTAACAAGAAGTTTCGAAGTTACTCATTCAACATCATAATACGTACGTGTTCACTTGTGAGTACTAACTAGCACTTGTCACAATTTTGACTGTGTAACTCGGAAACTTCTCGTTGGAATTCAATCAAATTTTAACGGTATACACAGTCTTATGTACCTTGTTATTCCCCCAAATTGCATTAATCTAGGCTTTACAGAACCTGAGTTATTAACTTGTTGATCTTGGTGGCGGCATTTTTATTTCTGTTCATATCTCAGTTATCGTTCATATTTGAACCCATGTTCATAGGACGTTTTGTGTTTATCTTAACCTCTATAATACCCCCTTTAAGTATTTTACATTCGATGTAAATCACCCTGTATAGTACCTATAAGGTACCTATATATTATTCCAAAGAAACAACTGCTTAAAAATTGTTATTAACCAACTATTCAAAATATTTCTATAATTAGTAGTTAAGCATTTTATGTATTTTTCGTCGTTTTCTAAGCTATTTTAAGGTATTTTCATACACTTTGAAAGTAATATTTTTAATTAAAATAAATACCAATTTTGAAGTTTTTGGTTTTTATTTATTTTTTAAAAAATTTTTTATTATGAAAAATTCTAATAAAAAGCAATTAATTGGAAGCATCATATACTACTTTGTTTGTGAAAAATTTTAACACTCTTTCTTTAGTAACAAAAAAGTTATCGGTTTTTGGTCCGAAACAGACCTTAATTTTCCTTAGTGAGACGAGGGGAGAGACGTAGAGATAGGGAGGAACAATTTAGCGTAAATGTAAATATTATATTAAGATAATAATTCGATAGATATATTAAAAGTTACCTTTTAGATGTGCTTTAAATATTATTCTGAGAAATTTTCAAAGTTATCATTGCGGTGAAATGAATCGGGAGTGTCAGAAATGTCATGCAAAGCATTTTGGATATTTATTGTATTATCTGTTTTTCATTCTTCAAAGTTTATTAATAAACAAGATTGAGGCTAGAACAATAACACATATTTTTTTTTCTCAGAAATGTGAATGAATTTCGATATTGGGGGATCATTGGGGAAATTGTAACTGCACAACTATAAATGTGGCTACAGAAATAAAATACCTTGGATTAATTTTTAACTCCAACTTAAGTTGGAAAAGTCACATCGATGATATTTATATTAAATGTCCGAAAATCTTATTCAAAATGTTTTATATAACTTGGTATTGTCCGATTGAATCTAAAAAATTATTTTATAATGCCTTTTTTGAGGCAAGAATTCGATATGGATTGTCAATTTTTAGATTTGCCACAGGGATAAAAAAAAATTGAAAAATTACAAATTAGAATAATAAAATCAATGTGTAAAAATTCTAAACTTGATGATGTAGACAATGATATCAAATTAAAAAAATTAAAAATCTTGAAAATTCAAGAATTAGGAAATTATATGATTTTATTGCAAAATTTTCATAAAAGTAGTTTTTTAAGTGAAAATTACGCAATATACCAGCATTTAAAATACCTAGAATAACTATGGAAGTAAACAAAGGATATATTATATTCCAAAGTTTTTTAATACAATTCCAAAATGCATTATTTGATTATTATATTTTTCCCCTTTCTTATTGATGTTTATTGTGTATTTTATGGGGTAAATCCCGTTGGAAACTTGAATAAATAAATAAATAAATAAATAAATAAATAAATAAAACTTGTAAATTAATTAAGGCATCATATTTTACATGGTTAGGGTATGTATAATTATGGTCTTGGTTTGTTTTTCTGGTGGTTATACTTATCTGTAGTTTTATTTTTCATCCTGTTAATTTTGTCATCTTTTTAAATATCTGTGTGAATTTTTATGCTACTTTGAAAAGTTACAATTTTTTTTGGTCAAGTTACAAGCCATTCACGAGGCTTCGGGACTTTTTTTTTGTTATTTGATGTTTATTTTAGATTTGTCTGTTTATATTGAATAAAGAATTGAATTTGTTTATTATATTATATTATTAATAATTACGTTATCATATTATCGTTGTCTTTTTGTTTTAAATATATTATTACTTTTTAAATGTTTTTCTAGCAACCCCGTTTTGGGTTTTGGGGGTTTTTTGCATGTTGGGGAACAACATCGGGTTTGGCCTTCCAGTTTATCTGGTGGTTTCCCCTGTTGTTGTTGCATTATTATTATTATTATTATTATTATTATTATTATTATTATTATTCTCATCGGCTGCAAGGGAAGTTGAAAAATTACAAATAAGAATAATAAATCTAATTGGCACAAATTCAATATATGACAAGTTAGACACTAATAAGAAATTCAAAAAGCTAAAAATCTTAAAATTTCAAGATCTATATGAGTATATCATCTTTGTGCAAAATTTTTTTAAGAGTAGCTGGCTGTATAAAACTGTAAACACACGTAATTTGCGTAATATGCAAACCTTTTTTGTTCCACGAATTATGAATAATTATGGTAAAAAGCTAAGAAACTATTATATCCCAACATTTTTTAATACGGTACCAAAATGGATTCAAACATTGAGATCTTTTAAATTTATAAAAGCAGCATATTATAGATGGAAAGAATATTATTAATTTTTTGGCAAAGTATTATTTTGCTGATCAAGTAATATTGTCATTTTGTCTGTAGTATAGTATTGTGAAATTTTAGTTTTTTGTAGTTACATGTATTTCTTGCAATGTATGCTATTATCCCATACAAGCCATATATGAGGCTTCGGGATAATTATTATAATGTAATTGTTTTTAGTTTTTTAAATAAATAAATAAATAAATAATAATAAAAAAAAAAAATTAACTATACTATAAGTAAATCGGTTCAGTATAAAAATTCTTGCCACCTGAATTAGCTTTACTTTGGCTGCATTTTTGGCTGGATTTTCCTTGTCATTCGAGTAACACGTAATTAAATAGGACAACATAAATTTAAATTATCCATAAACCTTAACTCGTTAAATCATCTTACTCACTAATGAAAGAAAATTCTAGAAAAATTATATTCGTAATTGCATTTCATAACTTTTTACTCACTTTCTCTGTTATGCAATAACATTGAAATGGAAATTGCATTTAGAATTTGCAATATTGTTGAATATTAGAGAAATTCAAATATTAATAGGCCTCAAGCTGCTTTTATTGGTAAAAGGAAAAAACCTCTCTCTCTCTCTCTCTCTCTCTCTCTCTCTCTCTCTCTCTCTCTC
>JAHWFO010015474.1:11741574-11760947 GCA_023313115.1 Rhysida immarginata
CTCTCTCTCTCTCTCTCTCTCTCTCTCTCTCTCTCTCTCTCTCTCTCTCTCTCTCTCAGAACATTTTATTATCTGGAGAAATACAAGATGTATGGCATTAAAAATTCGTTTAATTCCTCTTTTTCTTCTCATGCAGAAGAATTGGAAAAAATGCATTCAGAGTGAGATTGAGGGAGAAATAAGAGCAAAATTGCTGACGTTATAGTTTCATTCGTTTTTCGGATGGTGAGTCACTATAGCAACGACAACATCGCGACACGAGCCGAGGGAAACGCCTAGAGATCAGTTGACATCCAAACACGATCGCTCTCGGAGAAAACATCACGACCTTAACGTTAACGATATTGAATCTTCGTCTCAAGAAACAGATCGCTTGTCCTTGTTTCTTCCTCACACATACATATTGCCCTCTTTTCCTTTTTTCGAGAAATCCACTGAATCGCGCATCAATTGATACGAAACATAAAATGAGATTCCAAATGAAGTAGGAGTGCGCAACGCTATACTGTTTAACCAATTTATTTCCCTTATGGCTATGAAGAACAAATTTAAGGAAAAATTTCGTAGAGTTCATGCACTGTCGATAAAAACGCTGGCCAAGATATAGAATAATAATAATTTAATAAAATTAGAATATTAAATAATATTTAAATAAATAATAGATGGAATAATAATATACGTACTGGAAGACATATACTGTTTTATGAAACCGTACACTATATGCTATTCATGCTTTTACATAAAAACTTCTTAATTGAGAACGTTAATATAACGCTCATGCAAATTGTCGTAACAACTGAATTTGCATTGGTCCAAGCAGCTCAGTGACTTCCAACAAGATGTAAGGGTAGGCTATTGCATCAGAGGCATGAGCGTATGTGCCCTAGATAGTGACTTGATTCTGCCCATATCAACAATGGGCGATATTATCCGAAATTGGAAAAGCTAGAGGATGGTAAAGCACCATCATGGATCGATGCTTTCAGTCTAACCGAAGTCTAACCGATAGAGGCTTTCATTTCTTACCAAGGTTTGTCCATCAGAGGCTTACCATAGTGGCGCAACTTACAAGAGGACTTCCAGCTAGCGGCGGAATACATTATCAGCACTACGAAGATTCGTTATAGAGGTTACAAACTCAAATTGATGCCTATAAATCAAAGATCACTATTATGCCAGACAATACAACGTTGTCTTGCCTTGGGAAAGACAGACTTGCCAGACAATACAATGCTGGATTGGACGAGTCACGATGATTGAATGAGCGAGTTACGCTACATCTTTTTTCAGTTAGATGGTTTAATCTGGATATGGTATAAGGCAGGAGAACGATATCTACCGGAGCGTGTTTCAAATAACATAAAACATGTGAGACAGCCTGGCCTTGTTTCTCATGGTTGCTTCAGTTATTGTTTGTAATTGAAAGATACCTGGACATCCCGGACGTATACGCTTTCTACAATGTGGCAGCAGCTGCTTAAATGCCCGTTTTTTTTTCTCGGCACGACAGTGGACCTTACTACAATCCCGAGCTGTCATCGCCTCATATTACTGATTATCTTCTATCGTAGAAGACACACTGTAAATGGATTAGAATGTACGAAATGTCTACATGTTAAGAGGCTAGATGGAAATGTTACTCCAGGAGCGTGGCCTTCGTGTTTCTAAAACATAATGTTTTGTTATCAGCCAAATATGTAATAAGGTTAATTTCTGGCACTGTTTCCCTAATAGCTTCCACAAAGACTGACATGTATTCTGGAGTCGCATACAATGCTTTCCAAATTATAGAGCCTTGGGTGATGCGTGTCTTCTGGAAAATAAACACATCATTAATATTCACTTAACATTCTCCTCCACACCTATTGATGAAATGGGATCACTTTAAGTCATCATTATTTAAATTTTGTCAGCGTCAGAACACTCATTTATTATTGATATAGATTATAACTGCCACAAAGTCCTTTTTTTATTTAGGGCTTTCACGGGTCATTATAAAAACATTATATAAGGACAATTCCTGTTGGCCTTCTAAACCACACGCAAAAAAGGTTGTATTTTTTTATATAAAATTTTACTGCAGACACCATCGTCTTCGATTTTTAGGGGCTCATGCGCCGCCTTTTGTCGTTTACAGATGCTTCCTACCGTCTCTTTCGCACACATGAAGCGTTCTTTTTAGTAGTAAAACGTTAATGATGTCCATAGTATTTACTATGCTGAACGAATATTAGGATGCCATTTGAAGAAAATGAATTGAAGCAAGAACAAAATGGTTTTAGGAACTGATAAAATATTGAGGCTATAGTATAGGGGCCCAAAAACACGATTCATTGGTTTTGGAGGGAACTCGAATATTAAATAAATACAATATCTACCTTTTCTATTTTTCTTAATTTTTTAGTAAAAAATCTTTGGGAAAAGGAAGCCATAAAAGAGCTCGAACTGAAGATACGTAAAGTTGCATTTAAGAATATTGTGTAAATTTCATGTAAAAGTAGTTTAATTTGTAAATGTATTCTCGAGAAATGTTCCACGCCCTTTAAAATGGAACAAGGAAAGGAACATGCTGACTAGTTGAAAGACTGTAGATTTCATAGAACATAGATGCAAATATTTTGAAAGATGGACTTTCTTGATAACAAATGACAGAAAAAGACTATAAAACAAATACACTGCTCAAAAAAATTAGGGGAGCAGAAGCGTTTTATTGCAGTTCGTAACCAAATCAGGATAACAATCGACAAAACTTTACACGCAGTCTTCCTGCAACCCCTCCAGTTGACAATAAGTCCTATCAGTATGCAAATTTTCGTCCGTGACGTCAAAAGGCGATAATATCCATTATCCTTAAAAAGACAGGGTTCTCCGTGGTTGCTTTATTAGAGCTTAGACAGCAGCAAGAGTCATTTCTTGAAGTTTAGTCCGTTCAAAATATGGCTGAGCAACATGATTTACCGGAATCCATGGCGTGGAGAGCTATTGGTAGGCTGGAAGCAGGTCAGACACAGCGAGTTGTAGCCGAAGCAGTTGGAGTGTCGCGAAGTGTCATTTCCCGACTGTGGACCCGCTTCCAGGAGACAGGAAGTGTTCGCAGAAGACCTGGCCAAGGTCGTCCACGGGCAACTACAGCACGGGATGACCGTTATTTGCATTTAACAGCTCGTCGTAACAGACGCCAGAATGCTACCCACCTTCAGCGAATGCTTCTAGCGGGAACAGGATGCAGAGTATCGACACAGACCATCCGCAATCGGCTTCACCAAGTCCGTCTTTATGCACGTCGACCGATGGTATGCATCCCATTAACACAGGTTCACCGTAGGGCCCGTAGAGAATGGGCTGAAGAGCATAGACTTTGGGGGCTTGTGGAATGGCGTTCAGTTCTCTTCACAGACGAGTCCAGATACAGTCTGGAGTCCGACGACCGACGAATTCGTATCTGGAGAGAACCAGGAACGCGAAATAACCCGGCGTTTGTGCAGGAAAGGTCAGCGTATGGAGGCGGTGGGCTCATGGTGTGGGCAGGCATAAGCATTGGTGGACGTACGGACCTGTACATTGTAAACGGCGGTTTGACAGCCTTGAGGTATAGGGACGAGATTCTGCGACCCTTTGTCTTACCTTATGCTGCAGCAGTTGGTGAAAATTTCATTCTAATGGATGATAATGCTCGACCTCACAGAGCCCGGCTTGTGAACGACATGCTTGAAGAGGAGGGAATCGAGCGTATGGAGTGGCCCGCATATTCTCCGGACCTGAATCCCATTGAGCATGCCTGGGATGCTCTTGGAAGACGTGTTGCAGCTAGGCCTGCACCTCCGCAGACACTTCAGGAACTCCAGATTGCTCTTGTTCAGGAGTGGGCACAAATTCCACAAGATCTTCTTGACAATCTCATATGTTCCTTGCCAAACAGATGCACAGCGGTCTTAGCTGTTCGAGGAGACCATATACCCTATTAAACTCCATTCACAATGATCAAAATGCTATTGGTTCATGTGAAAAAAATGTGTCTTTTTTCCCATGTAATGAGACATCATGCTCATTAAATTCAAATTATGGAATCATCCGTCGTATTGTTTCCAATTTTTACGAATTACTGTTTATTCTAAGCTATAGAAACACAAAAACTATATTTCACATCGTCAATAAAACAGTTTCATCAAAATAACTTCTGCTCCCCTAATTTTTTTGAGCAGTGTATTATGATAATGATCGAAAGCAGTAAAATGATAACTTGTTTGTTGGAAATTAATACGCGTGTTTATGTGATTCTTTCTTTTGAAAATTTATTTTTTGGAAGAAAATTTAAAATTCTGGATCAATCGCCCGCTGAAACTCAAGATTATTGAGATACTATGATCTAGCAAGCGTGGGCTAGTCAAATGGGTAATGTCATATGCTTTTATTGTATAAAAAATTGCTTGTTTCCACAAAATAATTTTTTTTTTTATTTAGTATTGAATATACTGGGGGGGAAATGCCATGGCAACGGAAATCACTTCACGGAAAAACTAACGAGTTATCTCCACGGCAACTTCCTGAAGGTTCTAATACATTACAATGAGATATTAAGATATTACATTATAAAGCTTCCACTCTTGCCTTGATAATAAATGTTTTTTTAATTAATTATTAACCGCCAAAGGCTGTACTCATACAATTTATTTGAAATTAATTTGATTGATGCAATCTATCCCTAAAATGAATATGAAATAAAAACTTTAGGTATTAGGGGCATTGTTAAGTATTGATAATATCAAAGGAGCCTTGGTAATTATTTATTCTGGCTGACTTAAAAAAATTGAGCTTAAATTCAAAATAACTCTGTATCCAATAATTAAAAATATAACAATTATTAATTAAAATATAAACAGCAGCATTGTTAAGTAAATAATAGTGTAAATTATTTATGCTATTGTTGTAGGTTTAAATGAGGTCTTAGAAGATATTTATGAGTTATACCAATGCCTCCTAAAGATAAGGCCTGAGCGCGAAAACGTCATACATTGTTACATTATCATCCGAAGATACGTTTAATCGCATTAGCACCCTGAAATGCAATTAAATTTATCTTCGGATGATGATGTAACAATGTAAGACGTTTTCGCGCTCAGGCCTTATCTTTAGGAGGCGTTGGTTATACTCTGTCCAACGAAAGAAAAACTGGGCGTGTCCAGTTAAATTTCCAATTTCAATTGTTAGCGATTGTTAATTTTACTTAGCAACAATGTCTAACAATTGAAATAGGAAATTTAATAAGATACGCTCAGTTTTTCTTTCGTTGAACAGAGTATAGTCACTTGTTTTTTCGGACCAGATACAATGAATGTCGAAGATCATGGATTAGCAAGGACAATAAATCAAATTTTGCTTAACAGTTGAATTACCATAACTATCAGTTTGGGAATATAGAAGATATAATGCAAATAATAAGGTCAACAAAAAATTACAAAAAGCTTAGCCTGCTAGAAAACGTGGAAATTTATAAATTCAAAAGACACAACAGTAAGAAAATAACAATGGTATAGCTTTTTGGAGTTATAATTTAACATCTTTAGATTGTTCTGCTTACCAACAAGTATAATTATCCCGGGCAACGCCGGGTCCTCTGCTAGTCAGAAATAATCAAGTCCAATTTGACATAAAGTTCAAACAATAGCATAGATAACTAACAATATTATTTACTTAACAATGCCGCTCATTGTTTATATTTTAATTAATGATTGTTATATTTTTAGTTATTAAGTAGCGGAAGAATGGAGCTATTTATTGTTTTCACAATGTCCGTCCGTCCGTCCGTCCCCTTCATAATCTCCGCATTTTTTGAGGTAGAAGGTTGAAATTCGGAATGTAGCTTACTATGGTCATGTGCATCTTCACTATGTAGTTTGGTTTTGATTGGCCCACTGGGGTCGGAGTTTTGGGGGCGGAAATTAGAGGGGACCAAAAGGTCTACGCGTATTTATGCATATAAAGAAATGAAATTCGGTAAGCAGGTTCCTCTAAGCAAGATCAACATCAGTGTAAAGTTTGGGCCGAATTGTCCCAATAGGGTCGGAATTGTGGGGGTGGCAATCACTTGGTCTTTAGAATTTTATGGCAACGTATAGGGTGTGATATATCATTCGATCGAAAATGATGAGAAAGGAAAGAAGATAGGGTTCTTTTATATTTTCTAAATACAAGGTTCGAGAAAATCAATTTTGATTAAAAAAAAATGGGGGGTTAAAAATGCAGATGAAGGAATAAAAAAATTGATGAACTCAGGGCTTCCGCTACTTTCCTATACTTTCCTTGGGAGGCTTAATTTCTTGTTGGATACAGAGTTATTTTGAATTTAATCTCGATTTTTTCGTAAAGTGACCCTGTAGAAGACGAAACTGTCGAAACACGTCAGCCAGAATAAATAATTTTGTATTTTTACCAAGGGCCCTTTATTCCAAAATTTTTAATTTTGATGTTCTTTAAAATCCCTTTCTGCTCTTTTGGAATAAATTTAATATGAACTATGGATAAATAAGCTCTAAAAATATTGCTCTCTATGAAATAGATTATAAATAATTCTCGACATACATCCATTAACTAAAAACCTGAAATGGAAAAAAAATGGAAAAAAAATCCTTCAAATTAAATAAGATACATCAAGAGTTAGTGTAGAAATTAATTAATACATGATTACATTGTCTTTAAAAATATATATATTTTCTATCAAAAATTTTACATAAATTTATAAATACATTTTTATTGAGGAATTGATTTGTTATTTATAGTTTCAAAAATAATACATGTACTGAAGGGTTTTGAAGGGTTTTTTTTCCATTAAATATTTCAGTTTTTATTTATTATATATGTGTTGAGGATGAGCTACTGAGACTATTTAATATTATACTTACATCCACGCGGATTCTCTTTAAACTATGCAGCTTTCTAATTTGCCTAAAATTATCTATGCTCATGGTATATTTAGCATCGCTTTTCAGTGAATTAAAATTTCAACATAAGTAGAAATAGATTGAAATTTATTGCCCTCCATTTTGCCACAATCACTTTATGCACGTTTTTAAAAGAACATTCTTTGTCATTGAAAAAGAATTACAGTAGTGGCTATAACGAGTTTTTCTCTTTTTGAATTTTTTTCCCCTCGTTAAAAGCGGAAATAAATATTTGATGTCCATTTCTCTTGAATCTCATTCAAATTCACTCTCTAAAAATCCTTCATCGTGGTGATGTGGTTTAGCCTAAGCAACACAATTACCAGTAGTGCATGCAATTACTCTAATGACATTTCCCTCTAATGGGGTTTTCAGTTAACGGAGACAAATGCACACGAGATTTTAAAAATATAACTCGTAAAAAAAAACAACTACCCGGATGTTTTTAGAGCAGAAGGATTTTTTAAAATAAAAATTTTGTCCTTCTAAAAATTAGTTCGCTTAAGGTAAACAAAATAATTGTAATCTTGAGAATATAACATGTAAAATTATATTTGCTTCTTTGATGTGTCGAGAAGGAGTTCAATAATCTTTGTAGCTATAGTTTTTTTAGCCATAAACATAATCGACAGCATTAGGAGCAACAGGCTCGATTCACGTAGAAGTTTAAGTCGAGCTATAAAATTTTGACCTAGTTGGCCCTATAGCAAGTCGGACCGTTGGAATGAACGTTCTTTCAGTAAGATATTAATGCGAGGCTCACTTTATAAATTATATAGTCATTTTAGAAATATTGCAATGCAACGCTTCATATAGTATTTATGTCTTTTATTAATGGAGTAAAGAAAAAAACTAGATATGATGAACTGTGAATGACTGTGAATTTCCTTCATGCGCATTGTTCCCTTAGCTTTAAGCCTAAAGATATAAAAGATTTAAATGAGACATAAGATCTTTAATGCTGTTAAGCTCCTCTTCTAAACTTCGTAAAGTATACCAGAAACTGTGGGCAATGTTTAAGCACCAGAAATCAAGGGGGTGGGGACACTATGCCACAATTTTTTTTTTTTTGTAAATGCTTCTCTTCTAAAATTTAAAACTAGACATTTCTCCATCATTCCATTTTACATGTGAATGACCGCAGTTGCTTAAATTTTTTTTTCTTTCTGTGCACTCTTTCATACCATGATAATTTGACAAAAAAATTAAAATAAAATAAATATACAGTAGAAATAGCGTTATGTAGATGTCTCAGATGGCCAGAATTATTGCTAAATTGCGAAATGGGAAAATAAATTTAAACAGCTGTAAGCAAAATGAGAAAGAAAAGCCCATTACTCTTTTCTGTTGAATTTTTGCATATTAAGCTATTTTTTAAAATTTTTATTCAAGACCGGGGAAGGGGAGGTTATCCAACGTGTTTTCCACGAAGAACAACAGGGTCTCTTTTTATTTTCAGTTTTGTGTAGCCTCCTAAGTTGAGATTCAGGCCTAGATATAAAAAAATTAAAATATAAAAACCAAACGTATCAAAAATAAAATAGGTTGGGCACTCCTAATACACTGATGAGCCATTACATTATGACCGCCTTTTTAATACGACATAGGACCACCTTTCGGCAAAACCACGGACATGCAGTGAGGCATTGACCCGACAAGATGCTGGTAGGTAGTCTGAAGTATCTGGTATCAGGCGCTTCAGCTCGTCCTCATTCTTCCAGTCCAATTGCAGATAGGGGTAGCGTGCCGTAACTGCAAGGACTCGCCTGGCGCGACGGCTAAGCAGGCCCTACACAGAATGCTATGCTGAATTGTGCGCTGAGACACATTGTCTGGGTCATCACTATTGTAGATGCTTGTGATTTGGGACAATGTAGCCCTTCGTTCAAGCGAACAATACGTACTAGTCTTCACTCCCTTCTGGAATCAAATCACAGGTTACGTGGGGGGGGGGGGTCTAGAAATTAAGGCGTCCACTACTTAGGTCATTTTGCGCCTTGTACACAAGTTATATCTGTACGCAGCCCGGGACAAACACAAACATCCATGCCCACGGCGGGATTCGAACCCACAGCCAGGCGGACTCGAGAACTAGAAAGCCCACGCCCTAGCCCTCTCGGCCACCTGGCCGGCCAGGTTACTTGGAGATGGAATGAAAGCAGAGCCGCTATTCTACAAAATAATCGTTTAATAAGCATGGATATATAGATTTCGGCCACTAAATAGCTGGACTAAAAAGTTGCGCGAGCTATCTAAGATACGTTTGGCCAATTTTTTTTAATTAAAAATAAGAGATGAAAACAAAAACAAATCCACATAGATCGCTTTAATTAATTTGACTTTTTACATTAATATTGGTTAGTGTATTAATTATCCACATAAAAATGACATTAGACAGTTTGCGAGTTTTTGTACAAAAAAAATACAAAAACGAAATAATTTAAATGGCAATTTCGTATTTGGTGGTGATTACTTTTCGTTTTCGTCAAACACGTTGCGCTATGCGCACATGTTATAAGGTATGATAGCTTTGTCAGGGACCGATGGACCAAGTATGTTATGTCCTCTACCCTTAAGATTTAGCTGTCCCATTGTTGGTTCGCTTTCGGTAGATTATAAAGGGCACACGGCTTTTTTTATAAGCTTTTATTAACTTTGCTGTGTTAGTTGTTTAGGTCAAATCTTGTAATCAATATTAAACCAACTTTCCGACAAGCTAGGGAGCTGCAATTTGACACACTTATGCAGAATCGATGACAATTTATGATAAAGAAAAAAATTTTCAAATCAGTTCATTGGTTCGTGTTCTAATGGTACTAACTCATTACTACGAATTGATTGTTGTAACAATTGGACATTTCGTTATGGCGAGAGTAAATGTGTCTATTGTTTATTGTTGCAAAATTAAGCTGTATTGTTGCCACTAAATAAAACATTAGAAAAGCTTGGTTTGATAAAACCTTTTTCCTCTTAACTTGTTCTTTTATAAATTTTAACTCTGATTATTTTTCATAGAGGCGAGGGACGCCACATATCAGTTATCGATCCCTACCTCTTTCTCTCTTTATGTATGTTTTCTTAATATCATAAATATATTTGAAAGAAGATATTTCATTTAAATTTAAATTAAAGAAATCAAATTGATCAAAAGTAAATTTCGAGGGTTTTTTTTTTTTTTTTTTAGCCCTTTTCAGTTAACGATTATTTTCGTGGAACAAATTATCTTTTTAAATCAAAATAGGTACCATTCGAATAAACATATCTTAGCACACATTCAACTAGGCTGGTGTAGAAACCCAGGTTCCTAGAGTCCATGAAATCTTTGAAGGCTCTTGTGCATGTATAGTGGTTGTGAAAGATTTTCTGTCGCAAGCAGTCATCAGGTCCATGAAGAAATGGCAGGTAATCTTTGGCAAAAAGCCTGGGGAATAAAATGGATGAAGCAGTATTTCTATTCTTATTTAATTTAAGGAACATCATTTATGACACGAGTCGACGGGCGTTATGACAGAGAAGAAGAGGACTCTTTCGATTGACCAACGATGAGTGTTCCTAACTCGCCTTCCGATGCATTTTATTAATTTCCTTACACGTCCAGTTAGTACTTTTCTGCGATATTTGTCAAGAAACTGGTAGACGATGCCAGTCACAGACCACAGAACAGCAGCCTCACCTTCGATTTGGCTTAAGATCTGTTTACATGCATCGTCATTGTCGAATCATTGCAAATGATTTTTATAGTCGCAATGAAAGAGCCGACTTATCATCACAAGTCATCATCTCTTCCAGAAAACGGATCATTTCAGTTTCTTAAAAGTAAAGTAGTAGACCTCATTTAGTCGATTTCGTTGTTTGTTCAATCACCTTTACGGAATCCATTTATCCAGCTTTCTTCTTCCTTTCTAAAAGCACCTAGGTTAGCAAAGGTTGATTTACCTGCAAGTTAACGAATCGAATGGGCGCGGATCGATTTGAGTAAGTTCAATGTGTAGTCAAAGTGAGCGGAGGGAGTTTTACGACATGGATTTATAAAAGCACCTTTAATGCGAATTATGCAAGACAATCACTTTTTTCTAATGCGAACAAATAAAAACCAAGACGATTGGGATTAGAAAAAAGTTAGATTATAACGAAGACATTTTTTTTGCATGAGATCAGAGTTATTTTGCTTAAAGCGTTGGATATTATCAGCAATCAATGTTTGACTATTGAGATAGCAAATTTCGAAGGTTTTTTATTCCAAAATACGATGTTGCGAAGAGGTTTTAATTAGTTCAGATTGCAGGATTGTTTGGATTAGTGAGAGAGTCGTGGAGATATATCCACTTAAGTGTGCAGTATCGAGTGCTTACTCAAATTCAGTGGGCTCAAATAGGTAAATACGAAAGCGATTTTCGATTACATTCAATTCTTAACGTGACTTTATAGTATTTATATAACGAATAGAATTAATAAGTGTGATTACTCTCATAGTAACCAATGCTAAAACCAGGCGAGGTGGCGGATGTGTGAAATAACGGCGCTGTTGTCGCTATCGACCAACTTCATAGCGAATTCTGCTTATTGCAAATGGCAATTTCACGTTTCGGTTAAGTTTCTGTCGAATATTTTATTGTTTCACTATTTATAAGTGATGAGCGTATTATTATGTGTTCTTAGCGTAATTTGTATATTGTTTAAGTTTAAAACAGTATTTTTAATCGTATTTTAAAAATTTACTCGTGCACGTATCTTATGACAGCAGATAGGCCTATTTCATTCCTTCAGCAGTTAGACCCGGTCTGACTGTTGCGGTCGTTGTTCTGGAAGATCACCAGAATTAGGCCATTTTAGAGTTGGAACAGATTCGAGTGTCAATGAATTTCGTTTTAATTGACAAAGAATTTAAAATGGCAGGATCGCAGAAAAAGCACGACGCTTCAAAATGATCTGAGCACACTATGCTGTTTGTATTTGGATACCAGTTCTTCACTGGCAAAAGGTAATCCGCTGCTTCTTAATCGATTCTGATTGTAGAAATCTATGAAACGTGAAGTTTCTATCGGATTTCTTATATACATACCCAAACGGAGAACAATTTAAAGGCAATCTGATAGAAAAAAGGCAAGCAAACTCTTGCGTTTTGTAGAATCGAAACGAGGCTAGAATAGAAAGCGATTCCCGCGGCAGGAAATGACTTCCTTTTCTGCTGATTTTCCTGAGGGAATGAGAGGGCCAATTTTCAATCTTCGAGGCATTTTTCTTATTAAAATATTAGGATAAATCGAAAAGTTTTGAACGATATATATTTTATTACCCTATATGCAAATAAAGTCGAATTTTTCCGTGGGATTTTTACCTTTAAGAAACAGTAAATACGTTCCAAGTGCCGATTGACAGCACCCGATCCCGTTGTCACTTTACCCGTTTCTCCTCCTGGGTAAAGGCATGAGCTGTCCCCGACCGTTTCCCCAAGCGCATAGCGAGTGCACTGGTGGGGCTTCTCGGAGGCATTGCTCCGAGATAACAGCCGGGAGACTGTCGACTATTTTCCGAATGAGAGCCTCTGCCTAACTTCCGAACGCGGGTGACTTTAACCTGCGCCACACCCGATGCAGTATGAATTCTCTCATTCGTGACATCATGAGATATGGTTTGGATGGTACCCGGTCATTTGGCCGACGGACATTCGACCGAACGGACATTCGACCGAACGGACATTCGACCGAACGGACATTACACCGAACGGATATTTCACCGACGGATATTTCACCGACGGACATTTAACCGACGGACATTTAACCGACGGACATTTAACCGACGGACATATGACCGAACGGAAATTTAACCGACGGAGACATGCCTGCATTTCATCGACATTTGGACATTCGGCGTAAAGAGATGTTTTCGGCAATATAATTCATTTAATGGGGGAAAAATGTTTTCAGGAGGTTATTTCGTATAACAAATCTTATGAGACAAATCTGTTTAATTCTTTCTACTAAGCAAACATATTGTATGGACCTATAAAACTATTCTTTTTTGTATGTCTTTTTAAATAAATGTTTGTTTTCATATCGTTAGGTAGGTTAAAATGGGAACCGGACCAAATGCAACTCAGGGTCTTGTATGTCTTTTTAAATGAATATTTTACTTCTATAGAATGAGATACTCATTAATGATGGGCGATATTTGATACCACGACGTGTATTAAAGATTTATTCATGCACATCAAAAAATTCTGTTCTACTTTATGAGGGGACATAAAAATTCTTAATCGGATAGTATCAAATATGAAAATCAAATGGTAGTGGGTTGAGTATTTCTGACATTTTTCACTGTAGAGTTCTTTTTCAGAGTTTTCAATGATATGGGCATCCCTAATCGCCCATCATGATTTTCATTAGGTTAGGTTGGTAAAGAGATGGCTTTCTATACGGTCCACGTTTTCGGCAGTGAAATTCCATTAATGTTTTAAATTACATAATTACATCATGCACTATAAATGTCAGATATTCGGGTAGAGTGTCCATATCATTTCTTCTTCAAACATTTATTTAAAAAGACATACAAAAAAGAATAATTTTATAGGTTCATACAATATGCTTGCTTAGTAGAAAGAATTAAACAGATTTGTCACATAAGATTTGTTATACGAAACAACCTCCTGAAAACATTTTTTTCCCATTAAATGAATTATATTGCCGAAAACATCTCTTTACGCCGAATGTCCAAATGTCGATGAAATGCAGGCATGTCTCCGTCGGTTAAATTTCCGTTCGGTGATATGTCCGTCGGTTAAATGTCCGTCGGTGAAATGTCCGTTCGGTGTATTGTCCGTTCGGTCGAATGTTCATTCGGCCAAATGTCCGTTCGATCAAATGTCCGTCGGCCAAGTGTCCGTCGGTCAAATGTCCGTCGGCCAAATGACCGGGTACCGGTTTGGATACTCTTCGTCTCACTTTCTGGTAAGGATGACCCTAAAGTAACAGTGCTACAACCAGCATAGCTTACAGAATCCCTGAAGCACCCAAACCCCTGCCCACGGTAAGGGGCCATCCACTCAGGGGATACTCGATCAGTGTTGGATACTCGTTTGAGAAGAGGGGCAGAACTATCAACTGATCACCACCTTGTTGTCTGCACTTTGCGGTTCTCTGAGTCCATGCCAACCAAGCAAAATACTAGGTCCAGATAAACTTGGCGCATCAAATTGGATGCATTGGAGGATAGAGCTGTGAGGAAGACCTTTGCAGATAACATATCTTCAAGTTTCAAAGAACTACCCAGTGATCGTGGTATTGTTGAAGAGGAGTGGCAGTTGTTTAAAACTGCTGTGATTACTTCGGCTGCATTGTGCTGTGGTCATAAGCGGCTGAGTGTAGCGCAGGGCGGTGAGAAAAGGACTGCATGGTGGAACGGTGAAGTCCAAGAAGCTGTCAAAGCAAAGAAGGTTCATTTTTATAATGGGAAAGGGGTCATTTGGCATATCAAATAACCCCAATATTTCTCAAGAATTCGTTCCTGCCATCGGATTTCAGTTATCTGTTGTGGTTCACAAGTTATAATCAAAAACACACACCGAAAACTGGGTTGCAGCAGCTAACGGATGTGATCCGTGTGTTCTCAATGCTGCTGGACACCGAGCTCAAGGCCCTTTATCCATTCATCATGCGCGAGCTCAAGAACGTCGGGCATAATGCTGTCACAGGATGCGTTGCTGACGTTTGCTTTGGATTTTCACAGCATACACAAGTTGTTAGATGTGGTCCCATAAATAAAAATCTAGCTGTGTGATGTCTGGGGAACGTGGTGGCCACTCCACAGGACCCCGATGGCCAATCCAATGATTACATATAATTATGTAATCATTATAATTATGTAATTACCCAACCAGACATTGACGGACATTACATGATGGTGCCCATCCTTCTGGAAAAATCTTGGGAAACTGCCATCTTCAGTCAACAGTGATGGGAACACAGTGTTCTGTAACGCTCGCAGGTACTCATCAGCATTTAGGGTACCATCTATGAAAATTGGTCCAATTAAATGGGTGCAATAATTTCTCATACCGTCACACAATAATTTTGACATCGTCAACGACTTTGGATGGATCTGTCCAATGAGGGATCGTATCGCTCCAAGTTCAGACGGTTCATCTCATCATGGACATTTGCCTCACAAATGTTAGGTGCAAATGAAGGATCCAGTCTAGAGTTGTCCAGAGCCCAGGTAAAGAACTCCTCACGTCTGTCCGGATCATCCATCGTTAGTTTTTGCTGCATCTGAACTTTGAATGGATGCTACTTGTTGGTACGAAAAATCCGTGCTATGGATAATCACACTCAGCTTTCAAGCCATCTTCTGCTGCGTTGTGGACTCTGCAAAAGCTGCCAAAACCATTGAGGTTGCCTCATCGGTTGATGTTTTTGGTGGGCATGTACGAGGTTTATGTTCAACAGCTACATATCACATACGTATCTCTGAAATGTGATATCACAAATGCGACAGTATGTGCGCGATTGGCTCTCTTTATGGGTGACGGGGGGTTTGACGGGGGTTGAAATCAGCAGCAGTGGTAAGGTAGGGGCGTTCCCCGGGCATCAGTATCAGCTCAATACTCTCCTCCTTCATTAGTTCCATCTCCACAATAATACCCCCTTCCCATTTAAGAAAATTAATTCCAAAAACGTCCCAAACGATAGAGCGCCTATCCTATTCCCTGCTAGCATTGTCACATCATTCATTTTACTCACCATTCAGCTATGTCCAGTGACTGTTGATTCTTTTAATAGTTTTAATATTCTTTCTGTAGTGATTTCAGGGCAAGAAGATTCACTGATACTTTAGGTTTTCATTTATTGTGAACATAATTAGTGTTTTGATTATTTCGTAAAAATTGTAGAGATTTGTAAATTACCTTAATTTCGTAAGTAAAAATTAACACAAACTGGTTTTCATAGATAGATAAAAAAATTTCGAACTCTTTTGAAATTAATTATCATTATTTCTGCTGTCTTAAATAAAAAAAATATTGGATTTTTTTTTTTTTATTTCCGAAATTATTTCCTTTCTTGTGCCAAATTAAAAATCATTTATCCATTCCGTTAGCAGATTTCTTTAAAGATAATGAGAATACATTGACTACATAGAGTGTAATAAAGGAAATTAAAATAATTTATTAAATAGGAACTGGAGATAAGAGGAAGTGGAGAAAAAGTGAAATAAAAATAATGAAAGTGAAGAAGTCAATTTTCACTTAATTAGAAAATGAGAAATGTGGCTTCTCGCTCCACATTCTGTTTTCCAACAATAGTAATGCAAATTGTAATTTCCCCCCTTTATTAGTTTGAATTCAGCTTTAAATTAACACCTCTTTCCCTTCTTTCCTTTTTCAGAATTAATTAATTAAGCAGATGGAGCGCTTGCGAATTTCATAACTGTTGCCTGATCGGAAATGGCAACTAGGGCAACACCAACGCTAGTCCAACTAATATAAAGTATATGAAAGCGAAAAGAAAAAACCCGAATGTTTTCATTAATTTAGCCACAATTAAGGTAATTTTCCCCGTGGCAGAGATGATTTTTTTGTTGAGTCAGTCCTTTATTTGGATGCGGTCAGCAAAATTATTTTAAAATGAAAATTAGCATAATTTGAGATCGGCTTTGCTTGGAAAACGTCGACAGGGAAGTTGCTGAAAGCATTTCCTTTAACGAAGGAAAATATTTTTAAAATTTTTATCATTTCTTGTAAAAAAAATTACATGAATTAAAAAAATATGTTCCGTATATATACATATTTTCTTGTTTTTGATTTCTCGATCGAATCCGCCTTATTAATAAATTACTATTGGAGATACAGGAATGGTCTTAGACTAGGTGGCGCCCAAGGGAAGAGAGCGTGACCATCCTACTTAAGTCTGCTCGATGCCCCCAAAGGATAAATTGCTAAACTCTGAGCCGCCTCAGGTTAATATCTGTCTTGCAACAAAACTTTCTAATCTTCTGTTCGAAGTAAATGAGAAACAGCCTCATGCATATCGCAAGCTATAAATATTTAGCATGCTCAATAGTGAAATAAGTTCTCTTCCATATAACATGCAACTGGATAACATCTTTCTAAAGTAAGTTAATCAAAAGTGACGCCCTTTTCCGCCAAAATTGTATCAAAGAAAGAAATTGGGAAAATCTCTCTGTCGCAAAAATTATTTTTCGGAAATAATTTGTTGATCGCAGCGATTGTTGTTCAGATATAATTAATTAAATTTTATTGAATTTATTTTTCTCAATATTGGCAATAATTTGTTTTTGTCTTTTGTATAAGAAAAGTAAGTTGTTTTTTTTAAATAAAACCGCAAAATTGTATTTAAGTGGGAAGAAATAGCGTTAGAAAATGCTAGGATACGCTTAATTTTATGATGTTTTTTATGTTCCGTGATTATTAGTTTATGGAGATTTCTAATTAAAAATCTAATTCACCGATCGCTTCTCATTTAACACAAAAGTAGATCAATAACCAAAAGCAACTAGGAGACAACTTCCTAACCGATAACTTTGTTTTTCCCTTCTCTTCCATGGTAAAGCCAAGTACTTAATCAGCGATTTAACTTCAGGGATAGAATTTCTTGTTTTCATTATAAATCTAAGAAATCTGAGTTTTTATTTCCATGCCTATTTTTTTTTCTATTTGCAGAGAGACGATTTCGGAAATGGATTTCATTTTGTTTTTATCTATTAAGATTCCTTATTAATTCTTTGCAGTACAACTTTTTAATTAATTAGATTTAATTAGAAATTTATTAAATTGAAGTTTGATAACTATTTTCTGAAATTTTAATTTCCTGAATTCTCTTTTATTTTTAAATTTGAGCTCTACAGATAATGCTCAAAATATCTACGATAAGCTCTAATACCAATTTCTTAAAGCTTGTATTAATATTTTCCTGCAAAACCTTCTCTTTCTCATATGCAGTTGTCTGCCGAATCTCCTGATTAATATAATTAAGGACTCATTCTACCAAACCATTTTTCTGGTTCCCATTAATCTTCCTGAATATAATATTTTTTTTCAAAAGAATTTGTTTCCACAAGACGTTCAAGTATTTTCTGGAATTTATTATTGATGAAAAATAGGAAAGAAAATTCCGCAGCCTGATTCGAACCAGGAACCTTTGGCTAAGATCATTAATTTGGTTTGGTTTGGTTTGTTTGGTATTAACGTCCTTTTCAACTGCCATGGTCATTTCAGGACGGCGTTATAGGGGCCGCAAATTTTGCCTCGCAAGGGTTCTTTAACGTGCAGCCGGCAAACGACTACACGGGACCAACGGCTTTACTTCCCTTCCGAAGGAAGTGCGTGAATCCAGGATTTTCACCCTGAAAAAATCCTCGTCGTCCTCGGCCGGGGTCGAACCCGCGTCCTCGGGCATCAGAGGCGATCACGCAACCCCTGAGCCACTGAGGCCGATTCATTAATTTGAACAGCTGAGGTTGGCGTATAATAAAACCGTCACTGAACATCTTATGATTTATTCTTTAATATATTATTGTTGGGTAAACTTCTCTTAGGAAATTGTTCAGTATACAGGGTGTTTCAGAATTCATTGTACAAACTTCTAGGGAAGTTATATGGGTGATTCTAAGCAAAAAAGTTCATATGAACATGGGTCCGATAACTGAGATATGAACAGAAATAAAAATGCCGCCACTAAGATCAACAAGTTAATAACTCAGGTTCTGTAAAGCCTAGATTAATGAAATTTGGAGGAATAACAGGGTACATAAGACTATGCATGCCGTTAAAATTTAATCGAATTCCAACAAGAAGTTTCCGAGTTACTCTTTCAACATCATAACACGTGCTCACTTGTGAGTACTAACTAGCACTTGTTACAATTTGGACTGTGTAACTCGGAAACTTCTCGTTAGAATTCAATCAAATTTTAACGGTATACACAGTCTTATGTATCCTGTTATTCTTCCTAATTTCATGAATCTAGGCTTTACAGAACCTGAGTTATTAACTTGTTGATCTTGGTGGCGGCATTTTTATTTCTGTTCATATCTCAGTTATCGTTCAAATTCGGATGAACTTTTTTGCTTAGAATCACCCATACTAACTGCCCTGTAAGTTTGTACAATGAATTCTGAGACACCCTGTATAGACATTTTGATTCATTCGTATGCAATTAGGATATTGCATTCGGACCCAAAAATATCAGGTCATTTAAAAATTCTTTCATGTTTCTGCATCCTGGTCTTTGACAATGAATAACACCTGAACTTCTTAACAGAAATGGCTCTGTCTTACATGGTTTGCATCCTCACATCTATTCCTTTGAGAAGAGTCTTCTTAAATAAGTTATTTTATCTAAGCAGTAACAAGCTGTAAATGAGATCCTATAATTTTATTTATTTATTTATTTATTTATTTATTTATTTATTTATTTATTT